>CM076572.1:861408836-861804658 GCA_034641835.2 Pinus albicaulis
CTCAGAGATAGCTACCAGTGCCCTAGCTAGTTTTATTTCCATTCTGTCTGTAAGCAAATTTTAGTTCTTTGATATTAATGAAATGAAGTGTTATTTCCGTTGCATCTCTATATTTATGGTTATATGTTTATTCTGTTGCATTCCTACATAAATCCAGATCAGTGGTATCAGAGCAGTCTGCTTTTTCTCGATCCTTCTTTGCATGTCCCCAACGAGGTCGGGGTATAAGGATTTAGGGCTCAATCTGGTGGAACCTTTGCAAGATCAGCCTCACAAACCCCGACGGACGCCCATGGGGGACGAAAAGAAAGATGAGGGAGTAGGAGATCCTATCAAAATATTGCTTGAGGAGGCCCTCGAAAAACAAAGGAACGCGATGATGGATAACTTTGCCCAGATCCTTCAACGGTTGCCCACCGACGACGCATCTGCATCCAGCAGCCATTCTGGAGGTGTAACTCCTTTTAAGGTACAAGTAAATTTTGGCATTCCCGTATTTGACGATCAAATAGATGCAGATTCAGTAGATATATGGTTGAATCTATTAGAAGGATATTTCTCGGTTCATGACTTTTCCGACAGGGAGAAGATTATTTTTGTACTCCTCAAAGCTGCCCCCCATGTCAAGGACTGGTGGGAAACCCACTGTGAGAAAAAGGACGAGACAGAACCCTCTCTGTTCTCGGCCACACCCACTTGGAATTATTTTCAAGATGCCATCAAGGAACAATACTATCTCGTGGGGAGCTATGAGGACAAGTACATATAATGGACCAGGCTGCGACAAAAAAGGGATCAAGATATGCATGAGCTGATAAATCTATTCCATACCCTGCGCACCAAGTTGGGTATCAAATATTCAGAGAAACATTTGATGTTGAAGTATCGCAGTTGTATGCACAGATACATTCAAGAGGAAATGGAGTTCCTCGACATCTCCTCGCATGGTACGGCATACCGGTATGCTACCAAGATTGAGCAGAAATTCAAACAGAAGAAGCGAGACTTTGGATCTGCGAATCAAAAGCAAGGGAAAGGTGCTCCCAAACCGCAGAATAAAGGACAGAGCCAAGGCATGGCAACTCAAGACAACCTGTCGAAGCCACAAGCAAAGAACAAAATCGCAAATCCAAAGAAGGACACGAGAAAGTGGTGTGAGTTCCATAAGAGCTCCACTCACAACACAAGTGAGTGTCGGGCCAAGCAGTCGCTGGTGGCCGAGATGAGGGCTTCTGAGTCAGATGCATGCTCAGACTCTGAATCAAAACCTGACAAGGGGAATGAAAAAGGGAAACACATTATTGATGCGGAGCCCAATGCCACTGTTGCCACTACAAAGATCCAGAAGGAGGAACCGGAAGATCCAGAGGAGGAGGAACATCTCTTCCACTCCCAAATGTGGGTAAAGGGCTCCCCGGTACAATTCATTGTCGACAATGGGAGCCAAAAGAACCTCATTTCAGCAGACATCATGAAGCGGTTGGGCTTGCTGACCATAGCTCACCCACATCCATACACCATCGGGTGGCTTCACCAAGGACGAGATCTCCGCGTCAGCCAGCAGTGCCGCCTTCCCTATAGCATCAAGCCCTTCACGGATGAGGTATTATGTGACATTTTTCCTATTGATGTTTTTGATGTATTATTAGGAAAACCATACTTGTGGAAGCGTCATGCTGTGTATGAGTCTCGGCCTCACGCTGTTATTTTTACTTTGGGAAATAAGTTGTAAAGGATACCAGAGGTACCACCTCATACTGCTATCTCTTTGGTTACTGCAAAGCAATGCAGTAAGCTCATTTCCCAAACCAGGAAATTCGTTTTCCTGATGATCCGCCCCCAGGGCAAGAAGAAGACTGTGGCCACGACCTCCAGACAGGGCTCCTCTGCACGACAACAACAAATGGATAAGGTTGTGGAGGAGTACAAGGACATCTTCACCTCACCCACAGGGTTTCCTCTACATTTTCAGGTCAAGCACCTGATTGATCTAACCCCAGGTGTGCCGCTACCCAATGGACCGATCTATTGGCGCTCTGTTCTAGAGCATGATGAAATCAAGAGGCAGATTCAGGAGCTGTTGCAGAAAGGTCACATCTGACCAAGTTCATCACCCTCTGGGAGCCCGATCGTGTTGCTACAGAAGAAGGATGGGACGTGGAGACTCTGTATTGACTATCGGGCACTGAACAAGGTCACTGTCCAAAATAGGTACCCGATCCCACGGATTTATGACCTTTTGGGCCAACTCAAAGGTGCAAAATATTTCAGCAAGATCGACTTGAATTCTGGGTATCACCAGGTACCAGTTGAACCCTCTGATGTGTGGAAGACTGCCTTCAAAGCCAAGGAAGGCCTTTTCAAATGGCTGGTCATGCCTTTCAGGTTGACGAATGCTCCCGCAACCTTCATGAGGATGATGGATGACATATTGTGGACATTCACCAACTCATTTGTAGTGGTGTACTTGGATGACATTCTGATCTTCATCTAGACTTGGGAAGAGCACCTTCACCACATCCAACAAGTCCTCCAAACACTATGGCAACACAAGTTGTGTGCCAATTTGGAGAAGTGCACTTTTGGCATGACCCAGGTTCAATATCTGGGATACATTATTGATGAAAGGGGGGTGCATGTGGATCTAGCCAAGATCCAAGTCATTTGGAATTGGCCAGCCCCAGCCACTATAACAGAGCTTCGCAACTTTCTAGGTCTTTCTAATTTCTACCGTAGGTTCGTGTTTGGATTCTCTCATATCACTTAGCCCTTGAGTCAAGTCACCAAGGGAGGAGCAAGAGCAAAATTCTTTTGGTCGGAACCTCAACAGAAGGTGTTCACAGAATTGAAAAATCGCCTCTGTTCTGCCCCAGTGCTCACATTACCAGACTTGCAACAACCATTTGAGGTCGAGACAGATGCCTCTGCCTATGCCATTGGGGCAGTTCTTACTCAACAGGGACATCCAGTGGCATATCACAGTGAGACATTGTCTGACACAGTTCACAAGTATCCCACTTATGACAAAGAAATGTATTCCATTGTGCAAGCTTGTCGACAATGGAAGCATTACATTTTGGGGAAGGAAACAATCATCCACACAGACCATCGGCCCCTGCAGTTCATACAGACACAAGGGAAGTTGCAGAATGATCGCCATCGGAAGTGGTCCACATATCTGCAACAGTTTCATTTGAACATCAAGTACAAGAAGGGTAGCACCAATAATGTTGCAGACTGCCTCAGCCGACCACCGATCGTGGCGCTCACCACCATGCTCAACTCTTGTGGGCACGAGACTTTTGATTGGCCACTTCTCTATGAGAGTGACCCAGAATTCGGCCACACTTACAAGGCACTCTTAGGGGGTACACAAGTTGAAAATTTTCACCTCCAAGATGCACTTTTATGTCACTTGGGACACCTTTGTGTTCCTTCAAGCGAGCGTGCCAAGATGATATGGGAAGCACACTACAGTCGAGTCACTGGGCATTTCGGGGTCAAGAAAATAGTACCAATACTTTAGAAGTATTTCTATTGGCCAAACCTTCGAAAGGATGTCGAGAAGCACATCAAATCATGCACTGCTTGTGCCATTGCCAAACTGACCATCAAGAAGCAAGGCCTATATACTCCGCTACCTACCCCTAGTCGACCTTGGGAATCCATCTCCATGGATTACATGTCGGGCCTACCTTCTACTAAGCATGGAAATGACTGTGTTTTCGTGGTCGTCAATAGATTCTCGAAGATGGCCATTATGGCGGCCTGCAAGAAGAATATCACAGCAGAAGCCACTGCTAAACTCTTCTTTGAACGAGTGTGGGTGCACTTTTGGATCCCACAGTCTATCATATCAGATCGGGATAGAAATTTCCTCAGCACATTTTGGTCCAGCCTCTGGTCAATGTTGGACACAAAGCTCACCAAGTCCACAGCTTTCCATCCCCAAACAGATGGCCAGACAGAGGTCATCAACAGAATGATTGTACACATTCTGTGCATGTACAATTCAAAGCATCCACGCACATGGGACGAGAGCCTCCCCTATTTACAACATAGTTATAACCGGGCTCTCCATAGTTCAATCGGCCATAGCCCCTTTCAGGTGGGCTTGGGATTCTAGCCACTATGTCCCATTGACATAGCCATGCCATTTGCAGCTGCTCAAGCCAGTTCAAGTCATGTCCAGTATGAAGTTGACAAAGAAAATAGCTTCATCAAGCGCATCCAATAGATCCACCAACAGGTTCATGATATATTGGATAGAGCCAATTCCAAGTACAAGCAACGCCATGATCAACACCGGGTGCCACACAACTTCCAAGTGGGTGACAAAGTATGGCTACATTTGCAGAAGGAGCGCCTCATTGGACCCCACCGCAAGCTTTGCTCAATCCGATACGGGTCGTACACCATCACCAAGGCTATAGGGAACAATTTCGTTGAGCTCAGTATTCCACCATTCCTTGGTCTGCACCCAGTATTCAATGTGGACCGCCTTCGTCCTTACTTCCCACCTCTACTAGACACCTCTGACATTGCAAAAAAACTCACACCAACAGAGTTAAACCTAGACTGCATGGAACAGGCCACCACAGATTGTGTCATGGACATGAAAAACAAGAACACTTGCCAAGAGAATATCCAACTGTATCGGGTTTTCAAAGCTGGCTAACTCCTGCACCAAGGAAAGTGGTTCACCAGGGACCAAGTTCAGCAGAAATTTCCTCATCTCATGGAGGAAATTAATGCAATGGGGACCATTTCTTCCTAAGGGGGGAGGAATGATCCAAGTGGATATTGGTGGTCACCCGCCTATTCCACTTGGGGCCCCACCATTGTCTCTTTCAGTTTTTCAGTTTCGTCACAACTTACTATTTTTAGCAGTTTTTTGGGTCCTGAACTTCCGGAGCCATTTTGAGGCCCTAAAAAACGTTTTTTGGGAAAAGAGAGAGAAACATGGGTCCATGGATTGATTTTTCTCATTCAAAATTTTTAGTCCTCAGATAGATATTTCTAACGAGGTATGGTACGCATCAAACAGAGATCGTATGCCAAAGTTACACCCCTAGGAAGTTGAAACACAAATTTACCCAAATGAGGCCCATAGTTTTGGCGCTTCATCTCCTAGGGTTAGGGTTTTGGCTGTTTAGGACTTCCCATTATTTCTAAATAATAAATAGGCCCTCAAGCCTCATTGTAACTCAGTTCAGAGGCCTGTAGCTGCCACATCTCTTCTTAGAGATAGCTACCAGTGCCTTAGCTAGTTTTATTTCCATTCTGTCTGTAAGCAAATTTCAGTTCTTTGATATTAATGAAATGAAGTGTTATTTCCGCTACATCTCTATATTTATGGTTATATGTTTATTCTGTTGCGTTCCTGCATAAATCCAGATCATACACAGAGCTTTCTATTTCCTCACCAGCAACACAAAGACACCAATGAAAGATATCCATCCTGTTGAGAATTCAAGGTTGAAATCCATTTAGGTAAAGTTGATGGGATCGACTGGCCCTAGAGAAACTTCCATCAACATTAATGTGTTTCTTTCCATGTGGCACAAAAAATTGTAACTTGAAAAACAAATGACTTGTAAGTGAAAACAAACCCTTCTAAATAGAATATCTTCCATGTAATATTTATAATAATAAAGGGTCTCATAACCCACTATTTTTCAAGTTTTATTCCAAGCTCTCATGGCTTTGGCTACGACCTATAACGTGTTATGGAGTTACTTTGTATTTATTTATGTTTTTTTATTAACATAGTTAAAAATGTCATTCATATTCAGGTTCAGCGCAACATTATAGCTTAGTCTTTATTATCGTGTGGTTCGTTACAAATCTTATGCATCAAATGTTATGTGTTTACCACTAGCAAGTTATTCACTTAGTATTTTACTTTAAAATTCATAGCATTTCCTGGTTTATTCATTAGTGTTATTCATTCAAGAGATAACACATGCACAAACACATTCAACACATTTATCAATGACATTTCTGCATAAATACATGTGTATAAGTGTCTACAACTCAAATACAGTCCCTAAATCCAAAACCATCACAAACAACAATGCATCATGATTCATTAATAGGTAAGCAAGCGAACGCAGATACTTATCTTTTAACTTGTATGGAAACTGAGTCTGGGACAAGGACTCTCCACCCAACCATAGACAATTGCAACCACACTTACTTGTAGTTTCTTCCCCCAAGCCAGATTCCAGAGTCTAAGTTGTATTCTTGCTCAAGGGATTAAAACACCATCTTCCAACTGAAATAGGGACTCCAGAGAACCTCCTTCCTCAATCCCACTAGTTGATCTCTACTTTGTTGGAACACGGGGAGTCCAGAGGCACTCTACCTCACCTCCAAGTGCACACATGGTGATTCACCCCCTTCTAGAAAGTCTCAAATCCACTTAAACTGTAACACAATAACTACAAGTCTTCAGTATGGTCTTCCTCTAGTACTCCTCTAGGATGGCCTCTTTCCAAGCTGTTACAGTGCTCCATAGTCTGTTATCTCAACCCACAGCCTCCAGGGGACTCATGTTGTTACAGGTCTCTAGAGATTCCATCCCAACCCACAACCTCCAGGGAGCCAAGATTTTATAGGGCTCTAGAGATATCCGTCTCAACCCACAAATTCTAGGGACCCAAGCTGTTACAGGGATCTGGGATCCTATCTAAACCCACAACCTCCAAGGGCCCCAAGTTGTTACAGGGCTCCATAGACTAGAAACTCAACCCACAACCTCCAAGGATATAGAACCAATCCCCTTCTCTTCTCTTCTCTTTAGTGCTACCTAAAGAAATCCCTCGATGAATCCTAGATTCAATCTCCCTCTCTATTATCATATATACTGCATAATTTGAATGGGTGTCTCTCACTCTCTCCTTCATTATTTTCTGAATGAACCCCTATTTTTTTGTTTTCTTGTTTTATCCAGATAATCTCCCCTCGTGCTCTCTGCCTTGGCCTCTTTCTCAGCCGCAATTAATATTGTGTCCTTCCTTCCTTGCAATGTGCAATCCCTTTTCATAAATATTTGTCCCCTTTTATTGTTTTTTTTTTTCAAGAAACGCGTCCATGCTTACTTCCTCTTTCAACCCATTTAATCCAAGAACCAATCCCTTTAATTCATGCATCAACCAACCTTTAATGGTTGTCTCGTAATCTAGGTTTCTTCCTTTTCACAAGAAACCATAACATACTAATAAATCAATCCTCCTCCCCATCTTTGGAATATGTGACCCTTTGACTTAGTCCCCTTTTCTTCATTTCAAATATTGCATAATATTTACAATGCAACTTATGTGAGGACCTTGGGTGGGGCTGTCAGAGTACCCTCCTCCTTGAGGGAACGCCACCATCAGTGTTCAATTACCCATATGAAACACTAGAATTAAAATTCAACACATACACACAACTCTATACAGTATTTACAATTATACACACTTTCTTTAACCATCAAACAAGAAGGGATATTTAAATTTCATGGCATCGACGATTCCCCACATGACCTCATCTGACCCAAAGTGCTTCCACTGCAACTTTTCTTGCTCTATGGCTCAATTCTGGAGCATGAGACTCCTCTAGTATAGAAGGAACATTTTCTCTAGTTGGAAATATCCCTCTAGTTCAACCTATAGCACATACCATCAATCACATGATTAGAATCTTGTGCATACCTTTTAAGTAAAGAAACATGGAAAACATCATGAACTCTAACTAATGGAGGTAAATCTAGTCTATATTCTACTGGTCCAATCTGTTCAAGGATTTCAAATGGCCCACAATATCGTGGTTCTAGCTTGGCACATGTCCCCATCCTTTGGGAAATTTTATTGGGTTTAATTCTTAGATAAACATTTTCTCCAACTTGGAACTCTTTGTATACCCTATGCTTATCTGCATAGATTTTATGTCTATCATGTGCCACTTTCAAATTTTTCTTTATGATCTTAGATTTTTGTTCCATGTCCTTAAGAATATCAGGTCCTACATGGACACTTTTGACTGGATCACTCTAGCTAATATGAGTGTTGAAACTCCTGCCATACAATGCCTCAAAGGGCCTCATATTTATGGACTCTTTGTGTCCATCGTTGTATGCAAATTCCACAAGTGGAAGATATTCTTCCCATTTCTTGGGTTGATGAATCACATACATCCTTAGTATGTCCTCAAGGATTTGATTAATCCTCTTTGTTTTCCCATATGTTTATGGATGATGGGTCATACTAAATGTTAATTTTGTTCCCATTCCTACAAATAGTTCCTTCCAAAACCTAGAAGTGAACTTAGCATCATTGTCTAACACAATATTCTTGGGGATTCCATGTAGCCTCACAATCTCCTTTATGAATATTTGTGTTATGTCACTAGCATAATTGGTGGATTTGATGGCCACAAAATGAGATACCTTGCTAAGCTTATCCACCACTACCATGATTGCATCATGCTACTTGGATGTTTTTGGAAATCTTGTAATGAAATCCATATAAATTACTTCCCACTTCAATTCTGGAATAGGGATAGGTTGCAACAATCATGCCGGATGTTTTCATTCACCCTTTACCTCATGAAAATCTATTCATTTTGCTACGAAATATAGTACTTCCTTCTTCATATTTGACCAATGATAATACTTTTAATGGCTATAAGGGTCTTCTTATACCTTGGGTGGCCTGAATAAGGATTAACATGGAACTCTTTCATTATTAATCTCTTCATTTAATCAATGTTAGGGAAATAAATTCAGTCTTTGAATCCGCTTAGGTCGTTCTCAGTGAGGTGATACCCTTCATCCTCACCTCTTTGTCGAAACCTTTATTTTATTTGCTAGTATTTTTCATCCTATTTTCCAGCATTTTTAATTATTTCTTCCAGATCTGTTGTGTATGAACTTCTAGTCTCCAAGTGATTTACTTGTATTCTTCTTCTCAAAGCATCAGCAACCTTGTTTTCCTTTCCTTTTATGTACTTCATTTCAAATTCAATTTTTTTTAGCGTGGCCAACCATATTGCTTTCCTAAAATTCAAATTCGATTGTCTAAACAAATGTTTGATCCCACTATGGTCTGATATGAGAATAAAATTTCTTCCAAGGAGGTAGCGCCTCCACATATTTAAGGCATGAATGATGGTAGCCAATTCTAAATCATGTGTCACATAATTTTCTTCATTCTTATTTAACTTTCTGGACTCATAGCACATGACTTTCCCTTCCTACATTAATACTCCACTGAGTCCCTCTTTGTAGGCATATGTACACACCACAAAAACATTGTTAGGATCTGTGATTCTCAGCACTGGTGCACTAGTGAGAAATATTTTTAACTAAAAGCCTTTTGCACATTATGCATTCCACTCAAATATTTTCCTTTTTCTCTACAAGGTTGTAATGGGATGGCCTATTTTAGAGAAATTTTGAAAAAATCTCCTGTAATATCCTGCCAATCCCATGAATTATCTTACCTCATCCACGTTATTTGGAGTTGGCCACTCCCTTCTGGCTTTGATCTTTATGGTTCAATTGATATGCCTTCCTTAAAGACGATGTTCCCTAAGTAATATCTATGACTGGAAGAAGTCACACTTGCTAATCTTCGCAAAGAACTTATGTTCTCCCAAAAAATGTAACACTACAGTCAAATGATTTTCATGTTCTTCTTCTATTTTTTAATAAACCGATATGTCATAAAAAAAACATAATGACGAACATGTCCAATTAAGGCTGTAACATTTCATTCATCAAGCATATGAACATGGCAGGGGAGTTAGTAAACCCAAAATGTACCACTACGAATTCATAGTTCCCATATCTTGTTCTGAAATCAGTTTTATAAATGTCTTCCTCCTTGATTTTGTAGGTTTTAACCCTGTACAAAAATTACCTGCAAACAAATTCTTCAAACAGAAAATTAAATAATGGTGAGAACATAAAACAAATATACACAAATATTTTCCCCTGGATCCCAAACCGAGGACTACCAGATTGATTTTTCATTATATTCCTTTCAATGTTACAATACATATATATACATGCCAAAGCATTCATAAGCCCCAATACATTAACCCTTGATTAAAACATAGTTTAAGTTCCCTTGACTCGATCTACAAAATACCATGGGAAGATAACCATCAAACCATGTGCAAAACCCATGCACAAAAACATGGGTAGGTTCGCCCACCATCTTTGGGTATGCCCCCATCCTTGGGTCTGCCCAACTCTTATTGGGTCCGCATAAAAAAACAAATTTTGGGCGATGCCCTGGGCCCCATGCAAGGGAGCGGAGGCTGCCCCACCCCTGTGACCCCCCCATTGTACCTGGCGCAATGTACAATGCCTAGTTCTAGTCATGGAAAGAATATAACACATACCCAACAAATTCTTACTTGATGGTAGCCCGACCTTAAGTCAATTTTGGATAAAATTTTCACTCCCCTTAACTGGTAAAAATAATCATCAATCCTTGATAGTGGGTACCTATTCTTGATTCTTACCTTATTCAGCTATCAGTAATCAATGCATAATCTAAGGATTCCATCTTTCTTCTTTACAAATAATATCAGTGCTCCCCAAGGGGACACACTTGGCCTTATGTAACCCTTGTCAAGCATTTCCTTTAGCTACAATTTTAGCTCAACCAACTATGGGATGCTCATCCTATATGGAGCCTTAGATGTTGGTGCTACTTTAGGTACCAGCTTCATAGAAAAATCTCTCTCTATGAGGAGTCAATCCCAGAACCTCAACTAGAAAGACATCTGCATACCGTTGCAAAACATGGTACTTTTGAAGAAATTCAACTTCCTTATCTTTTGTTTCTTCGTCAACTTTCTCATTCTTGGAAACTTTTACTACAAACAATGTGAAACATTTTCTGTTGTTGCATTTGGCTTGCATAGAAATGATCAACTTCATTGGTGTGGTATTTTTCCTGCTTTGTAACACTGTTTTTTGTTCCATGCTCATCCAAGAATTATATTGTTTTTTCATATAAATATTCCTTTCTCTCATGTAAGTACAACTAGTCCATGCCCAGTAATATGCCATACCCACCCATTGGTAACACATTCTAGTGGTTTTCGTGGGCATGCCACTGAGTTCAAATGCACATGACTTTACCCAATGGTTGATTCTTCTCCTTGTCACATTTTTCCAATTGAACCAGCCAAGGTTATTCATGAAATTCCTTTCCCAATCCACACTTCTCAAAAATATTTGGGTTAATATAGCTATAATTAAAACCTATATCAATCAAAATATAAATGACTTTCTCTTGTATCTTACCTTCCATCTCAATGATAGATTCCTGGTGATATGCTTGGTGGTAATCCACCGTTGCGTAAATTCTTGGCATAATCCGAGCTACTTCACCCACTATTCTCTCCTCCTGAGTGTTGTAAACCTTTGGTCTAACATCCTACTAATGTGGACATTCTATCCTCTTATGGTTCCCACCACAGGTCCAACACTTGAGTGGTTCTCGACCTTCAACTTGGGTTGCGTTGAAGCCGATTGCTGCCCATTTTTATTAACAACAACATTGATTCTTTGTTGAAACTACCTCGTCTAAGTTGGGTGTTTCCCTTCTTTCCTTTCTGATTTTTTCTTGGGTCAATTCCTCTTACGTCCAACGTTGATTTTGGCCTTCCAGTTACCTTTAATATTGGTATTATACCTTTATTTCTCATAGAAGTGTTCTAATTTCTTGATAGCATCCTTCAAGGTTTTTGGTTCCATCAATTTGATTTTATCTCTGAATTCCATAGGCAACCCGATGATGAACCTCTAAATTTTAGCTATCTCATCCTTGAGATATGTTGCATACCTCAACAGTTCCAAAAATTTGGTTACTTACTCATCACTAGTTAATTGACCCATTTTGAGCTCATAAAACTCTTTGGCATTATTATCATAGTAGCGTTGAGATAGGTATTTCTCTCTAAAGAGATTCTCAAACTCCTCCTAGGTCAACTCTTTCTCAATAATGGCTCTAACGTTATTCAAGTCCTCCCACCATATGTTGGATTTTCCTTTTAAGTTGTACTAGGTAACTCTAGCCTTTATATTCTCAGAATAGTCATGTATTCTGAAACTTTTCTTCACCCCTAGAAACCATGCTTCTGTATCCTTCGTTTTCTTCATATCCCCATCAAATGTAGGTGGATTTTCCTTCTTAAATTCTTCAAGAACATGATCCTTTTATTTTCTTTCTAAGTGATGGTGATGGTGATAATGGTGATATCTTCGAACAACAAAACTAAATGGTTTGCTCGAACAATGCACTTGTGTGATAGTTCCTCCTCTTGGGGTGCTCAAAGGTTCACCTCCTGGCACAATGTCCTCACTTCCATCATGTGCCTCTTTCCTGATTTTCCACCATCTGCTCCATTGGTGATCTCCTCTGATTCATGAAGTATTTTAATGTCTCTATGGCTAGCCCTCCTTTCATATTTCCTTTTCCTGTACCAATCTGAGAGAATTTGCAAGATCAATGCATTGATCTCATTTCACCTTTCTTGGGCTCTTACTAGCCTCTCATTATCAACCTTAAACCTTTTCACCTCATACCTTAGGATTCTCAAAGTTTCCATTCAATCTCGGGAGTGATTCCCTCCCCCTTAGCCAACTGATCTCTCTTCTTAATTAGTTCTGATCCCATAACTTCTATGTTGTGACTGGTCGGAATTGTATTCAACCATTCTAATCCTCATTACTGTAACTCATATATTTTATGTTGCTCGAGATGTGATGTCAATCACACACATTGTTAGGAATTCCAATAATAAATAAACACAAAATCGGGATCATGAACTTGCATTCATGGGTTTTCCACGGATATTTATGTTGTGACAAAACAACCATGTTAATGTTCAATCCCATTTACAAATCATATGCAACAGTCATTCAATTTTTCTCTTCGATCCCGAGATCGACAGCAACACAAATACGCCAATGATAGATATCCAACTAGTTGAGAATGCAAGGCAAAAATCCATTTAGGTAAATATGATGGGCTTGACTATCCCTAGAGAAAACTTCCCTCAACATTAATGTGTTTCTTTTCATGCGACACAAAAACTTGTAACTTGACAAACAAATGACTTGTAAGAGAATAAAGACCCTGCTAAGAAGAGGCTCTTCTATGTAATCTTTATATTAATAAAGAGTCTCAAAACCCACTACTTTTCAAGTTTTATTCCAAGCTCTCGTGGATTTGGTTATGGCCTATAATTTTTCATGGAGTTCCTTTGTATTTATTTATGTGTTTTTCTTAACACAATTAAGCATTTCATTCATATTCAGGTTCAACTCATCATTATATCTTAGTCCTTGTTATCATGTGGTTCACTACAGATCTTATGCATCAATTTTTTTATGTTTAGGTAACTCCCTCATCCCACATCTACCCAAGTAACCAGCCAACTGGGGTAAACATGTGACGAGAGGCTACTATGATCAAATTCAACCTCCAGGGTGACCTTAAGGAAGTGGAATCGACAGAAACACATCATACATACCTTCCACATTAGCAACATGAATCCTAGAACCATCCCAACCTCTCAAGTAGCTAGCCCCTGGGACCCACTAACTTTTTAACCCACTTAACCCTTAGAAACTCCCACAATATAAGCATGGGTGCATCTGGGAGGCTCTGTATGCTCCCATGGGTGCGTCTGGAAGGCTCTGAATTCTCCCATGACATAATCATGCATGCATCGAAGGACTCAGTTTGCTAGACATGTGCCCGCGTCCGTGGGATTTAAGGCACTTTTTCAGGCCCATAGACTATGCCACTTCCCAAAACTCAATGACAAGCTAAGACAAGAAATATAATAGTGAAACAATGATGTAATTGAAAAAGCCATGACAAGACCTATATTGGACCCTACTAGCCATGACAGGAATTTCGTCAAACATATCAAAAATATGTAATCTACAGATGTAAACAACATAAATGAGCATAGGGTCTCATACTTATCTAATAATCGCTAATAAGCATTGTTGCTACATCACATTAACTGCATTATAGTCTATTTAGGCATAAATACATTGTTAATTCAATATGAATCAACGCATGATGAGAGCCATACTTCGTCACCATCATAAAAATCATTCATAACTAGCATGTAAGAAACAAAAATGAAAAAAACATAGCAACCATATAAGCCACAGAATAAAAACCATATTTACCCATCAGTACAAGGGAAAATATCTCTTATTTCCAAAAGAAAAATGCAACCAATTCTGGGACTTCCACGTTCCACCCGACCATATACATGGTTGAGCCAAATGTCTCTTCAACCACTCACCCCCGTGCCATATTCCAAGTATGAATGTGGGATCTCATAAACCAAATCCATAAAAAATAAACCAAGGCTTCCGGAGGCCAAACCACCTCAACCCTCAACCAGTGATTCCACCTCACAGTCGAACATCACAACCATCATGGATTGGTCTCTATCCAAGTTGTTCTAGGGCTCCTGATTGTTTGTTCCAACCAAGGTGTAAGGCCTCCGTAGTTTTCAATATTGTCAAAAACAAAAGCTACAGAGCCTACATCAAAACCACTTTGGAATCCTAGGATCTAGCCCTCCTGGATTCAAAGAGGGATCTCTCTATATAAATATTTACAAAAGATATGATATTAGGCTAGTTATGAAGTACAAGAGTTTTGTTTGTTTTTGGTTGGGTGGGATATCATCAAAAATGAAGGAAGTCTTTTGAAGGCTGAAGGTGTGAGCAGGTTGAAGGAAGGTTCAGTTGATAGGATAAATGAGAAACAGTATCAATCCATTGGGCTATGGAGTCATAAAGGATTTAATAGGACAACAAGTTTCAAGTGTGATCTATGGGGCAAGTCATCTATATCAAAGGATATTTTTAGATTGAGTTATGGTATGAAACATCAAAAGTGTTGTGAAATAATCAAATCTAATAATCATTTAAGAATCTATTAACCTCGCTAAACAAGAAAAGCCTTTCAAAGTAACTGTTTGAAGTAAGCCAAAGGACAAGGAAAACCATAGAATTCTCTGGGAAAACTTTTACTAAAGCACACTTTTCATATAGCAATCCATAAATATAACAGATTACTTTCAGAAAATAGAAAACATATAAGAAAACAGAGGGCAACCTAAGATCAAGTAAGGACTTTGAACCTATCTTGCTTTTGGCATACTCTCACGGGTCTTTTCAAAGCAACTTTTGGAGATAAACTAGAGGAAAGGGCTAACCATAGACTTCCCTAGTTTAACTTTACTTAGCATGCAATGAAAATATCATTCAAGGACAATATCTCAAGTTTTACCCAGAAAGACATGGGCTCACCAACATTCCTTGACTGGTTACACTCTATTGAAATCATTCCCAAACACACATTTAGAAGAAAACATAGAGATAAAGATTTATCAGTGAGAAATAGGGTACTTTACAGTAAATCCTAATCTATATTTGCTGTTCTTTATCAGAGAAAGTGGACATTATGGAAAACATGAGAAAAATACCAATTACAGTAAGAAAAACATCACCATTGACATAGACCAAGATCCCATAAATCAGCTTGTATATTTGATGTTCAAACCAGTTACAATCGTCAAGTCTAGCAGGTCTTTACATCTTCAAACTTATCATCTCGACCTATCTTTCTTCAATTATAAACAAAGCTTCAGCAGCCTCGGTAACTATTTACACTTGATAAGTATTCCATTAACCAACATTTTCAATGACCTCCTCTTATGATATTTATAGGTAAATGAGGAGGTGGAGTGAAAGGAAGAGTTAATTGTTCAATTAATATAGAGTAATGGCTTCTCGGACTTTGAGGAACCTAAGGGAGAGGATATCAAAGTTTTTAACTATGCTAATTGAGTTTTACATTAACTTCATCAACTTCAGTCACTTTTGTTGACTTTAGAGGCTTTTGGTAGGCTAGCAATAACTTCCAAGTTGTCTTTGTAAATATCTCTGACTATGCATTCAATTTGTTTTCTTTTGAGGCAAATAAGCTGGCAGGTGGCATTTCTGACTTTCTAGGGAGTAATTGCCTCATTAATGTAGCATTTGAAGCATTCTTCTACTGATCTGTTGCTTTAAACATTGATTTAGGCCTTTCATATAGATTTTAGGCCTTCTTTATCATCTTTTGGGCTTTTAGTCCTTTATTGACTGTTTTAACCTTTTAAACTGACTTTATCCTCAAACCTTGCTTTTATCCTTTTAAACTGTGGGATCAAGTCTTTCGATCTTCAACTTTGTGCTTTAATCCCTTATGTTTAATTCTTGATACCCTTTACTAATCTTCATTAACTTCATTATTCACTGACAGGTGCTTTCGCTGCGGTGCTAGGGGTTTTGACTGTTTAACCAATGTTCATGAAAACACTGGAAAAAACACGAAACTAGACCCTTTTTTTCCCTTTTTGCTTTTAATCCAGCCACAGAGGATCGTCATCCTCGGCCTCGTCCCTTTATTGAACTGTGGGACAGATTTATGCCATGAAACCTGCAACAAACACAAATTGTTATAAAAAACCTGCGTAATGTGAATTAAACTACTTCGAAGGGTTTGGAGGAAGCGGAGGAGCAGTGCAGAGGAGGTGAAATGCAGGCGAAAGTTTAAAATTTCCATGGGCATTAAGGATTTAAAAGTGGTTTGGCGGAAAACCAGAAGTGGTTTTCACACAAGAGATGGGAAGTTTGTGGTTTTGCCCCATATGGATGCGATATGGTCCATTGAATGACACGTGCCCTCCATAAAACCACCCATTTCGCGTGCAAGATTCATGGTGGGAAGGTTTGGAGAGATCAGGCACGAAAAGGTTTTGGGGTCGTTAGATCTTTGGGCCGAAGATCTACAGTTGTAGATGAGTGCAAAGGGAAATAAGATGAGCAGAGGAACTATATAGTGGGGTCGGGGGATGGTGCGAGGATCGTTGATCGGGAAAGATCAACGGCCCAGATTAAATGCAAGTTTTGACAGATATGGAGGGGAAATACAAAGAAAAATTCCTTTTTGCAAGGTGTGCGGGGGTAAATTTGGTTAGGGAAGAAAAGTCAGGAGATGCAATTATAGCCATTGGATCAATTTAGATCAACGGTTGAGATCTACACGTGGGGTGAAAGGATAAGAGATGGGAGGGCCCACCTTTATACAAAGGGCAGAAATATTTTTCACTTAGAAAATGGGTTTTATAAGCGCAACAGAAAGGATCAAGGGGAACTATTGGATCAGGGAAATAAACGGTCCAGATGAACTTTGGCAGATCAGCGATCGGGGGAGAAAGGGTCTAGGAAGGACGTTTTTGAGATTTGCAATGGCTGATGGTCGATGGGAGAAGCAGGGTGATGGAAGAAGGACCATTCGATCAGGATTGAGATCGACGGTGGAGATGCGATCGACGGTGGAGATGCGATCGAGCTTCGCATATTGGCGGAGAATAGTTTCAGGGGAAAGAGGAATTGGAAAACGCCGAAGTGCGACATAGCGCAGACCGTCCGATCTAGAAGCAGATCGATGATGAGGATCTCGTCGGCGGAAATTCTATTGGGGGTGCGACATCAGCAAGGAAAAAGCAGGTTTGCGATATGCGATGGCATGATGCGGTGCTGCGATGTGATGTGGCGATAGCCGTCGGATCCTGGGGAAGATCGACGGTGGAGAGTTCGTCGGGAGATCGACATATCGGTGGGGAAAAGATCTGGGACAAAGGAAACGGGAATTGACAATATGCGATGGCCGATGCAATCGGGAATTCGCATCGGCGGTAAACTTTTTAACAAAGGAGAAAGGTTGCGGGGTAAGGCGAAAAGCCGAAATGTCGATGACCTTAGCGCTTTGGTCGTGGGGCATGGTTTTATGCGGAAAAAGGGGTTGGGGTTTAGGCAAGATGGGCTTAAGGCTAAAAAGGGAGCGGAAAGGGTTTTTTAAAGGTTTTTATGTGTTTTTATGGGTTTTTATGGGTTTTTCAAGTTTTGATAGAGTTAAAAAGATGGGTTTTAAACCATAAAAAGGGATTTTTATGGGAAAATGAGGGGAAATGAGGAAAAAAAGGGGCTTTTTAGAAGGAATGAAGGATAAGAAAAAAGGGGAAAAATGAGTGATATGGGAGGAATGAAATGATGGAAATGGGACTTTTAGGAAACAATTATTCCCTTTGGAAACAGTAGGATTTTGAAGGTTTTGAAGTGAAAGTATCAATGGAAAGGATCTTTTGGACAAGGGGTAGCAAGGCTTCAAGAACTCACAATTTTACTTTTAAAAATTGTTTCTTGAAGACTAAAGACTTGTTTTAGCCATCACCAGTTATGAAAAATTTTTATTGATGGCTAATAGTGGCTCCACTTGGGGATGGAAGCTCCTTGGAGGTGTCAAGAACCTCATAAATTTATTTCTGGAATGTAGACCTGTGCCTTATCCTGGATGACCTTTTCTTACTTGATCATGCTACTTAAAAGAAGATGATTAGTACTTTGTATCAGTAAACAGATTTCTTTCCCAAACATTCTACCTACACAGCCTACTTGTCATAACATTTTTTTATCATAAGGTGCACTTAGACTTGAAAACCTTTGACATCAACATTTTATTCTTTTTACTTAAAGCTCAACTAACTTAAATCTACTCCTTATTCTTCCTAAGGAGTTCCAATTGGGTCACTGAACTCATTAATACTCTACCTAAGCTACTATCTACCAGGATTAGACTATCTGATAGATTTTATTTTCTACATTCTAAAACAGAAAATTAAAACACAACCAAACCAGGATTAAGCTGTCTAATTTGTTGTTGTGCCTATGGCTGTATGTACAAGCTGCACATAGACTTTATTTGCAGAAAATTTAAAACAAAACTATGAAGGCTTAAGATCTAAAAATTTAAAACATCCTTCATTCTTTCTTATGACTAAGACTTTGATCTATTTAGAGTCATCCCTTTGCTGCTTTCTTGGTTCAGATTTTGGGCATGTTTGAACCAGTTCTTTTCTATCTTTGGCTCAAGTTTTGGTCTGATTAGAGCCTATTTTACTGATAAGCCAAGATTTCATTGTTTGGAAGATCTTCTTCACTAACCTATCAGCAGTAAATTGAAATCTATCTAGTCATGATTAGGTTGTATGACTAAATAGCAGTGCCCTTTTTGGTAGTGGCATTTAAGCTTGCACACTTTCAAACTCTCTTTCTTTTTTGGTATGGGGTTGTAACTTTCTTCTTTTATATCTGCCCTCTTTTCACTTTTCTATTGTTTTTGTATTTTTTTATTTTTTCCAAACTCAAAGAAAAAAGGAAAAAAAACTAAATAAATGCTCAAAGGTTGAGCTTTATTACTTTCCTATCTAACCTATTCTGACTCTGAAATATTCACATGTTTTATATGATACAATAGTGCCAGTGCAGCCAATTAAGCAGTGAGAAAAAGGAATAGAAAATCTAGTTGCTTGTCAGAGGTAACCATGGTATTCTTTGAATATTATTCTTCAAAACCAAGGCTTTCACAGAAGGTGACAGCTTTTTATGTATTTGGCTCTTGCAAAGGATCAATGCTTGGGAATTGAACCAATTAGGACCTCCACACATTCTTCCATAGGATCAACAAAGAAAAGATGAGAACTCTCTTCCTTTTGGCCCTCCATGATTAGTACATTTTCTGCCTCTGAGACATCATCTTTGAGGACTACATCTTCAGTATGTTCCTTGGAAGCATCATCATACTTCGCCTGCAAATCAACAAGTAGTGAAATTTCTTCTTTCTCTAACTCTATGCTTGTTTCTTATGTAAATTCAGGTTCTTTCAATGACAGATTGATATCAGCAATGGGAGAAGTTTTCTCTTGAAAAGATGATATATCCTCAGTAGGAAAGTCTTCTATTTATTTTTCTCCTCCAAATATTTGCCAGTACTTTTCATTTTTTGGGACAGTTGGTCTAAATTTTTCTTGAATCATATATTGTTTGCTCTCACAAGGTCTCAGACATGTACTAGCAACAAGGGCTAACCCAATGGCAAAAATGTTTTGGTTTTTAGGGACAAGGGTAAGTTGGAATTCTTCAAATGATTTTAACAAATTCATGGCATCATCCTTATAGGCTCGAAGTCTGGGATGTTTAACCATGCATTCCTCATTCATTTTCCTAATTACCAATTGTGCATTCCCATGAACTGTTATCCTCTGGGCTCCTAATTTCTTCAATAAGTGCAGCCCTAAAAGGAGTGCCTTACACTCTACTATGTTACTTGCGCATTGAAAATTAAATTTATATAAATGGCCTTCAGAATGATTTTTTTATGTATTTTAAAGCCATATTCCTGCGCCTGCACTAGTTTTACTACATGACCCATCAAAACTCATACTCCACAGAGGACTAGTTTCAGATTTATCATTAATTTCCCTACTATCCTTTCTTTCTTTAGTGCCATTGTGTTTCTCTATGGGATAGGCACTATGTTGATGATTATCTTGTTCAAATGAAGGTTGGGAGGCTAGCTGCTTGTCTAGTATTTGATCAATTTCTCCTTCTATCAAAGGAGAGATTTCTCTTTCAGCGTAGACAGAAATACAACAATCCTCTTTCTCTTGTGTTAACTAGTTTTTAGGTTGGATGTCTTCTTGAGCCTTTCATAAGGGATCTTTACTTGTGCTTGCAGGAAGATCTTGAGGACTTTCTTCTTTTTCCTGATCTACTTCTGTTTCAAACAACTCCTCATGATTGTTATGATACTCAATTTGAATACAGGGTTCATGGGTTGTTTCTTCTACATTATCAGGATGCCACTCTTCTTGTGTAATCTAAAATGAGTTGTAACATAGATGGAGAGTCCCTATATGTGTTGATTCTCTTTCCACATCGGATTCTATGTTTTCTAAGTGGCTATTTGTTTCCTCAAAGCACTACTCACTATAAGTATTTGCATTTTGTTAGTAAATATCTCTTAACATTAAAACACAAGTTATAGGTAGGCAATCAGGAATTTCTTGGCAACATTCTTCATTGTTTTCTCCGTAATCTTTCTCATCATCTTCTATAAAGTCTTGATCATCATACATGTCTTGCTCATTGTCTAGGTCTTGTAGTGGTTGAGTTTGTTCTTGATCAGGGAAAAGCATGGGCTACTCTAGATCATCAATATTTAAATTAGCCTCACCTAGAAGGGATGATGAATCATTATTTATGCTGGCAGGGATATCTTGAGGAATGTCCTTCATTCCTTGATTGGTTTCTTCCATAACTGATTCATCTAGGTTCTCGAGATGGCTAGAATGCATATGAAATTATTGAATGGCTGTTAACAGATCATCAGAATGCATATTAACCAAATCTTCATCAATATCTAACAGGTATTGTATGATGTTTTGAGATTGATCACAACAATTTTCAGTCCATGATGGAGATGAAGGGTTTTCTTTATATTCTTCATAAAACACTTGGTGCATGTCTTTTAAATAAAACAAGCTCTTAGATTCTAACCATTCATACCAATCCCTTGCCTTTCCTTCTAATGTTAACATGAACATTTTCATAACGCAGTATTTATGCCGTTCAGTCTTTATCTTCCATACATGTATATGACATTTGATGAGATCTAACAATGGGTCATCAGAATTTTCACCTTGAAAAACAAGAAGATTATCATCCCAACACAGCTAGGGCATCTTATGTGGGAACCTAGGGATATGATCTCTACTCATTGGGGCATATCTTCATTGTATCCTTGGAATCATGTTTGTAAATCAAAAAATAGGTCATTGTATCTATTCAACCAGTTCAGAGTCTTATACCAGTGGAGTCATTTGGTCTTTTAGGAATTGTGGAGTCGCCAGGTGGAAATTTTTAGCTTTTTTAAAGATAAAGTGTTTTATGGTCCACCACCATTGACTTATTTAAATACCAATCTGAAATGTTCTGGGTCTTCTGAGGTCTTTAAGGATGTACAAGATGTAATTCATTCAAAATTTCCCAGTAGAGTTTTAGGAAAAACCAGAGGGGTCAGCAGGGCTACTGAATACCAATGGAGTCGCCAGGTGAAGGATTTTTACTTGTTTTCAATGGTTTGGTTGTTTTTCACCATCAAAAATCAATAATAACCATTCTTGGTGACACTTGATTCATTTAGGAATAGGGGTTCGTTGAGTTGTGAAGTTATCTATTACTCAATATTGTTCCCAAGTATGGCTGCCACTATGTTAGGCCTCCGTAGTTTGCAATATTGGCAAGAACAAACGCTGCAGAGCCTACATCAAAACCACTTTGGAATCCTAGGATCTAGCCCTCCTGGATTCAAAGAGGGATCTCTCTATATAAATATTTACAAAAGATATGATATTAGGCTAGTTATGAAGTACAAGAGTTTTGTTTGTTTTTGGTTGGGTGGGATATCATCAAAAATGAAGGAAGTCTTTTGAAGGCTGAAGGTGTGAGCAGGTTGAAGGAAGGTTCAGTTGATAGGATAAATGAGAAACAGTATCAATCCATTGGGCTATGGAGTCATAAAGGATTTAATTGGACAACAAGATTCAAGTGTGGTCTATGGGGAAAGTCATCTATATCAAAGGATATTTTTAGATTGAGTTATGGTATGAAACATCAAAAGTGTTGTGAAAGAAGAAAAGCTAATAATCATTTAAGAATCTATTAACCTCGCAAAACAAGAAAATCCTTTCAAAGTAACTATTTGAAGTAAGCCAAAGGACAGGGAAAACCATAGACTTCTTTGGGAAAAGTTTTACTAAAGCACACTTTTCAGATAACATTCCAGCAATCTAATAGATTACTTTCAGAAAATAGAAAACATATAAGAAAACAGAGGGTAACCTAAGATCAAGTAAGGACTTTGAACCTATCTTGCTTTTGGCATACTCTCAGGGATCTTTTCAAAGCAAATTTTGGAGATAAACTAGAGGACAGGGCCAACCATAGACTTCCCTAGTTTAACTTTACTTAGCATGCAATGAAAATATAATTCAAGGACAATATCTCAAATTTTACCCAGCAAGACATGGGCTCACCAACATTCCTTGACTAGTTACACTCTATTGAAATCATTCCCAAACACACATTTAGAAGAAAACATAGAGATAAATATTTATCAGTGAGAAATAGGGTACTTTACAGTAAATCCTAATCTATATTTTTTGTTCTTTATCAGAGAAAGTGGATAGTATGGAAAACATGAGAAAAATACTAATTAAAGTAAGAAAAACATCACCATTGACATAGACCAGGATCCCATAAATCAGCTTGTATATTTGATGTTCAAACCAATTTCAATCTTCAAGTCCAACAGGTCTTTACATCTTCAAACTTCTCATCTCGGCCTATCTTTCTTCAATTACAAACAGAGCTTTAGCAGCCTTGGTAACTATTTACAATTGATAAGTATTCCATTAACCAACATTTTCAACGAGCTCCTCTTATGATATTTATAGGTAAATGAGGAGGTGGAGTGAAAGGAAGAGTTAATTGTTCAATTAATACAGAGTTATGGCTTCTCGGCCTTTGAGAAACCTAAGGGAGAGGATATCAAAGTTTTTAACTCTGCTAATTGATTTTTACAATAACTTCATCAACTTCAGTCACTTTTGTTGACTTTAGAGGCTTTTGGTAGGCTGGCAATAACTTCTGAGCTGTCTTTGTAAATATCTCTTATTGTGCATTCAATTTGTTTTCTTGTGAGGCAAATAAGCTGGCAGGTGGCATTTTTGGCTTTCTGGGGAGTAATTGCCTCATTAATGTAGCATTTGAAGTGATCTTCTGCTGATATGTTGCTTTAAACATTGATTTAGGCCTTTGATATAGCTTTTAGGCGTTATTTATCATCTTTCGGGCTTTTAGTCCTTTATTGACTATTTTAACCTTTTAAACTGACTTTATCCTCAAATTGTGCTTTTATCCTTTTAAACTGTGGGATTAAGTCTTTTGATCTTAAAATTTGCACTTTAATCCCTTATGTTTAATTCCTGATACTCTTTACTGATCTTCATTAACTTCATTATTCACTGACAGGTGCTTTCGCTACGGCGCTGGGGGTTTTGACTGTTTAACCAATGCTCATGAAAACACTAGAAAAAACACGAAACTCAACCCTTTTTGTCCCTTTTTTATTTTAATACAGCCACAGAGGATCGTCATCCTCGACCTCGTCACTTTATTGAACTGTGGGACGGCTTTATGCCATGAAACCGCCATGAAACCTGAAAAAAACACAAATTGTTATAAAAAACCTGCGCAATGTCGATTAAACAGCTTTGAAGGGTTTGGAGAAGTGAAGGAGCAGTGCAGAGGAGGTGAAATGCAGGCGGAAGTTTAAAATTTTCATGGGCGCAGAGGATTTAAAAGTGGTTTGGCAGAAAACCAGAAGTGGTTTTCGCGCAGGAGATGGGCAGTTTGTGGTTTTGCCCCATATGGACACGATATGGTCCATTGAATCACACGTGACATCCATAAAACCACCCATTTCACGTGCAAGATGCATGGTGGGAAGGTTTGGAGAGATCGGGTGTGAAAAGGTTTTGGGGCCATTAGATCTTTGGGCCGAAGACCTACGGTTGTAGAAGAGTGCGAAGGGAAATAATATTAGCAGAGGAACTATATAGTGGGGTCGGGGGATGGTGCAAGGATTGTTGATCGGGAAAGATCAACAGCCCAGATTAAATGAAAGTTTTGACAGATATGGAGGGGAAATACAAATAAAATTTCCTTTTTTCAAGATGTGCGGGGGTAAATTTGGTTAGGGAAGAAAATTTGGGAGATGCAATTATAGCCATTGGATCAATTTCGATCAATGGTTGAGATCTGCACGTGGGGTGAAAGGATAAGAGATGGGAGGGCCCACCTTTATGAAAAGGGCAGAAAGATTTTTCACTTAGAAAAGGGGTTTTATAAGAGCAGTAGAAAGGATCAAGGGGAACCGCTGGATCAGGGAAATAAACGGTCCAGATGAACTTCGGCAGATCGGCGATCAGGGGAGAAAGGGTCCAAGAAGGATTTTTTTGAGATTTGCGATGGCCGATGGCCAATGGGAGAAGCAGGGCAATGGAAGGAGGACCGTTCGATCAAGATTGAGATCGACGGTGGAGATGCGATCAGGCTTCGCATATCGGCAGAGAACAGGTTCAGGGGAAAGAGGAATTGGAAAACGCCGAAGTGCGACATAGCGCGGACCGTCCGATCTGGAAGCAGATCGACAGTGAGGATCTCGTCGGCAGAAAGTCTATCGAGGGTGCAACATTGGCAGGGAAAAATTAGGTTTGCAATATGCGATGGCACGATGCAGTGCAGCGATGCGATGTGGCGATAGCCGTCGGATCTTGGGGAAGATCGACGGTGGAGAGTTCGTCGGGAGATCGACATATTAGCGGGGAAAAGGTCCGATACAAACGAAACAAGAATTGTTGATATGCGATGGTCGATGTGATTGGGGCTTCACATCAGCGGCAAAATTTTTAACAAAGGAAAAAGGTCGCGAGGTAAGGCGAAAAGCCAAAATGCCAATGGCCTTAGCGCTTTGGTCGTGGGGCATGGTTTTATGCGGAAAAAGGGGCTAGGGTTTAGGAAATATGGGCTTAAGGCTAAAAAAGGAGCGGAAAAGGTTTTTTAAAGGTTTTTATGTGTTTTTATGGGTTTTTCAAGTTCTGATAGAGTTAAAAAGAAGGGTTTTAAACCATAAAAAGGGATTTTTATGGGAAAATGAGGGAAAATGAGGGGAAATGAGGAAAAAAAGGGGCTTTTTAGAAGGAATGAAGGATAAGAAAAAAGGGGAAAATGAGTGATATGGGGGGAATGAAATGATGGAAATGGGAATTTTAGGAAACAGTTCTTCCCTTTGGAAACAACAGGATTTTGAAGGTTTTGAAGTGAAAATATCAGTGGAAAGCATCTTTTGGACAAGGGATGGCAAGGCTTCAAGAACTCACAATTTTACCTTTAAAAATTGTTTCTTGAAGACTAAAGACTTGTTTTAGCCATCATTTGTTGTAACAAAATTTACTGATGGCTAACAGTGGCTCCACTTGGGGATGGCAGCTCCTTGGAGGTGTCAAGAACTTCAGAATTTAATCTCTGGAAAGTAGACTAGTGCCTTATGTTTTTTTGCACCTTGACAACCTACTTCTTCTTTGATCATGCTGCTTTTTAAAAAGATGATCAGAAATTTGTATCAGAAAAATGAATTTTCCCCAAACATTCAACCTACACAGCCTACTTTTCCTAACATTTTTTCTTCAATAAGGTGCATTTGGACTTGCAAACCTTTGACATCAACATTTTATTATTTTATTGAAAGCAGGAAATTAATCTAAATCTACCCTTATTTCTTCCATGAGTTCAGATTAAACAGTTGAACTCATTAATTCTCTAACTAAGCTACTATCTGCCAGGATTAGACTGTCTGGCAGATTTTATTTTCTACATTCTAAAACAGAAAATTAAAACACAGCCAAACCAGGATTAAGCTGTGTGATTTGTTGTTGTGCCTATGGCTGTATGTACAAGCTGCACATAGACTTTATTTGCAGAAAATTTAAAACAAAACTATGAAGGCTTAAGATCTGAAAATTTAAAACATCCTTCATTCTTTCTTATGACTCAGATTTTGATATGTTTAGAGTCATCCCTTTGCTTATTTCTTGGTTCAGATTTTGGGCATGTTTGAACCAGTTATTTTCTATATTTGGCTCAATTTTTGGTCTGATTAGAGCCATTTATTTCTATCCTAATCTATTCTAATGATAAGCCAAGATTTCATTGTTTGGTAGATCTTATTCAATAACCTATCAGCAGTAAATTGAAATCTATCTAGTCATGATTAGGCTATATGACTAAATAGCAGTGTATTTTTGGTAGTGGCATTTAAGCTTGCACACTTTCAGACTCTCTTTCTTTTTTGGTATGGGGTTGTACCTTTCTTATTTTATATCTGCCCTCTTTTCACTTTTCTATTGTTTTTGTATTTTTTATTTTTTCCAAACTCAAAGCAAAAGGAAAAAAAAACTAACTAAATGCTCAAAGGTTGAGCTTTATTGCTTTCCTATCTAACCTATTCTAACTCTGAAATATTCACATGTTTTATATGATACAATAGTGCCAATGCAGCCAGTTAAGCAATGAGAAAAAAGAATAGAAAATTTGGCTGCTTGTCAGAGGTAACCATGGTATTCTTTGAATATTATTCTTCAAAACCAAGGCTATCACAGAAGGTGACAAATTTTTATGTATTTGGCTCTTGCAAAGGATCAATGCTTGGGAATTTGAGCCAATTAGGACCTCCACACATTCTTCCATAGGATCAAAAAAGAAAAGATGAGAACTCTCTTCCTTTTGGCCCTCCATGATTGGTAGATTGTTTTCCTCTGAGACATCAGCTTTGAGGACTGCATCTTCAGTATGTTCCTTGGAAGCATCATCATCCTTCGCCTGCAAATCAACAAGCAGTGAAATTTCTTCTTTCTCTAACTCTATGCTTGTTTCTAATGTAAATTCAGGTTCTTTCAATGACAGATTGATATCAGCAATGGGAGAAGGTTTCTCTTGAAAATATGATATATCCTCAGTAGGACAGTCTTCTATTTGTTTTTCTCCCCCAAATATTTGCCAGTACTTTTCATTGTTTGGGACAGCTGCTCTGAATTTTTCTTGAATCATATATTGTTTGCTCTCACAAGGTCTCAGACATGTACTAGCAACAAGGGCTAACCCAATGGCAAAAATGTTTTGGTTTTTAGGGACAAGGGTAAGTTGGAATTCTTCAAATGATTTTAAAAAATCCATGGCATCATCCTTATAGGCTCTAAGTCTGGGATGTTTAACCATGCATTCCTCTTTCACTTGCCTAATTACCAATTATGCATTCCCATGAACTGTTATCCTCTGGGCTCCTAATTTCTTCAATAAGTGCAGCCCTAAAAGGAGTGCCTCATACTCTACTATGTTACTTGTGCATTGAAAATTCAATTTATATAAATGGCCTTCGGAATGATTATTTTCTATATTGTAAAGCCATATTCCTGCACCTGCACTAGTTTTACTACATGACCCGTCAAAACTCATACTCCACAGAGGACTAGTTTCAGATTTATCATTAATTTCCCTACTATCCTTTCTGTCTTGAGTGCCATTGTGTTGCTCTGTGGGATAAGCACTATGTTGATGATTATCTTGTTCAAATGAAGTTTGGGAGGCTAGCTGCTTGTTTATTATTTGATCAATTTCTCCTTCTGTCAAAGGAGAGATTTCTCTTTCAGCATAGACAAAAATACATCAATCCTCTTTCTCTTGTGTTAACTGATTTTGAGGTTAGATGTCTTCTTGAGCCTCTCCTAAGGGATTTGTACTTGTGCTTGCAGGAAGATCTTGAGGACTTTCTTCTTTTTCCTGATCTACTTCTGTTTCAAACAACTCCTCATGATTGTTATGATACTCAATTTGAATACAGGTTTCATGGGTTGTTTCTTCTACATTATCAGGATGCCACTCTTCTTGTGTAATCTAAAATGAGTTGTAACATAGAGGGAGAGTCCCTATATGTGTTGGTTCTCTTTCCACATTGGATTTTGTGTTTTCTAAGTGGATATTTGTTTCCTCAAAGCACTTCTCACTATAAGTATTTTCATTTTGTTCATAAATATCTCTTAACAGTAAAACACAAGTTATAGGTAGGCAATCAGGAATTTCTCGGCAACATTATTCATTATTTTCTCTATAATCTTGCTCATCATCTTCTATAAAGTCTTGATCATCATACATGTCTTGCTCATTGTCTAGGTCTTGTAGTGGTTGAGTTTGTTCTTGATTAGGGAAAATCATGGGCTGCTTTAGATCATCAATATTTAAATTAGCCTCACCTAGAAGGGATGATGAATCATTATTTATGCTGGTAGGGATATCTTGAGGAATGTCCTTCATTCCTTGATTGATTTCTTCCATAACTAATTCATCTAGGTTCTTGAGATGGCTAGAATGCATATGAAATTCTTGAATGGCTGTTAACAGATCATCAGGATGCATATTAACCAAATCCTCATCAATATCTAACAGGTATTGTATGATGTTTTGAGATTGATCACAACAATTTTCAGTCCATGATGGAGATGAAGGGTTTTCTTTATATTCTTCATAAAACACTTGGTGCATGTCTTTTAAATAAAACAAGCTCTTAGGTTTCTAACCATTCATACCAATCCATTGCCTTTCCTTCTAATGTTAACATGAACATTTTCATAACGAATTATTCATGCCATTCAGTCTTTATCTTCCATACATGTTTATGACATTTGATGAGATGTAACAATAGGTCATCAGACTTTTCACCTTGAAAAACAAGAAGATTATCATCCCAACACAGCAGGGGCATCTTATGTGGGAACCCACAGATATGATCTCTACTCATTGGGGCATATCTTCGTTGTATCCTTGGAATCATGTTTGTAAATCAGAAAATAGGTCATTGTATCTATTCAACTAGTTCACAGTCTTCTACCAGTGAATTCATTTGGTCTTTTAGGAATTGTGGAGTCTCCAGGTGGAAATTTTTATCTTTTTTAAAGATAAAATGTTTTATGGTCCACCACCCTTGACTTATTTAAATACCAATCTGAAATGTTCTGGGTCTTCTGAGGTCTTTAAGGATGTACAAGATGTAATTCATTCAGAATTTCCCAGTAGATTTTTAGGAAAAACCAGAGGGGTCAGTAGGGCTACTGAATACCAATGGAGTCGAGAGGTGAAGGATTTTTACTTGTTTTCAATGGTTTGGTTGTTGTTCACCATCAACAATCAATAATAACCATTCTTGGTGACACTTGATTCATTTAGGAATAGGGGTTCGTTGAGTTGTGAAGTTATCTTTTACTCAATATTGTTCCCCAATATGGTCGCCACTATTTTAGGCCTCTGTAGTTTGCAAGATTAGCAAGAACAAACGCTGTAGAGCCTACATCAAAACCACTTTGGAATCCTAGGATCTAGCCCTCCTAGATTCAGAGAGGGATCTCTCTATATAAATATTTACAAAATATATGATATTAGGCTAGTTATGAAGTACAAGGGTTTTTTTTGTTTTTGGTTGGGTGGGATATCATCAAAAATGAAGGAAGTCTTTTGAAGGCTGAAGGTGTGAGCAGGTTAAAGGAAGGTTCAGCTGATAGGATAAATGAGAAACAGTATCAATCCATTGGGCTATGGAGTCATAAAGGATTTAATAGGACAACAAGTTTCAAGTGTGGTCTATGGGGCAATTCATCTATATAAAAGGATCTTTTTAGATTGAGTTATGGTATGAAACATCAAAAGTGTTGTGAAAGAAACAAAGCTAATATTCATTTAAGAATCTATTAACCTTGCTAAACAAGAAAAGCCTTTCAAAGTAACTGTTTGAAGTAAGCCAAAGGACAGGGAAAACCATAGAATTCTTTGGGAAAACTTTTACTAAAGCACACTTTTCATATAACAATCCAGCAATCTAACAGATTACTTTCAGAAAATAGAAAACATATAAGAAAATAGAGGGGAACCTAAGATCAAGTAAGGACTTTGAACCTATCTTGCTTTTGGCATACTCTCAGGGATCTTTTCAAAGCAACTTTTGGAGATAAACTAGAGGACAGGGCCAACCATAGACTTCCCTCGTTTAACTTTACTTAGCATGCAATGAAAATATCATTCAAGGACAATATCTCAAGTTTTACCCAGCAAGACATGGGCTCACCAACATTCCTTGACTGGTTACACTCTATTGAAATCATTCCCAAACACACATTTAGAAGAAAACATAGAGATAAATATTTATCAGTGAGAAATAGGGTACTTTACAGTAAATCCTAATCTATATTTGATGTTCTTTATCAGAGAAAGTGGACAGTATGGAAAACATGAGAAAAATACCAATTATAGTAAGAAAAACATCACCGTTGACATAGATCAAGATCCCATAAATCAGCTTGTATATTTGATGTTCAAACCAGTTACAATCTTCAAGTCCAACGGGTCTTCACATCTTCAAACTTCTCATCTTAGCCTATCTTTCTTCAATTACAAACAGAGCTTCAGCAGCCTCGGTAACTATTTACACTTGATAAGTATTCCATTAACCAAAATTTTCAATGAGCTCCTCTTATGATATTTATACGTAAATGAGGAGGTGGAGTGAAAGGAAGAGTTAATTGTTCAATTAATACAGAGTTATGGCTTCTCGGCCTTTAAGGAACCTAAGGGAGAGGATATCAAAGTTTTTAACTCTACTAATTGATTTTTTACATTAACTTCATCAACTTCAATCACTTTTGTTGACTTTAGAGGCTTTTGGTAGGCTAGCAATAACTTCCAAGCTGTCTTTGTAAATATCTCTCACTGTGCATTCAATTTGTTTTCTTTTGAGGCAAATAAGCTGGCAAGTGGCATTTTTGGCTTTCTGGGGAGTAATTGCCTCATTAATGTAGCATTTGAAGCGGTCTTATGCTGATCTATTGCTTTAAAAATTTATTTAGGCCTTTGATATAGCTTTTAGGCCTTCTTTATCATCTTTCGGGCTTTTAGTCCTTTATTGACTGTTTTAACCTTTTAAACTGACTTTATCCTCAAACTGTGCTTTTATCCTTTTAAACTGTGGGATTAAGTCTTTCGATCTTCAACTTTGCGCTTTAATCCCTCATGTTTAATTCCTAATACTCTTTATTGATCTTCATTAACTTCATTATTTGCTGACAGGTGCTTTCGTTGTGGCGCTGGGGTTTTTGACTCTTTAACCAATGCTCATGAAAACACTGGAAAAAACACGAAACTCAACCCTTCTTGTCCCTTTTTTCTTTTAATCCAGCCACAGAGGATCGTCATCCTCAGCTTCGTCCCTTTATTGAACTGTGGAACTGCTTTATGCCATGAAACCACCATGGAACCTGCAACAAACAAAAATTGTTATCAAAAACCTGCGCAATGTGGATTAAACTGCTTCAGAGGGTTTAGAGGAAGCGGAGGAGCAGTGCAGAGGAGGTGAAATGCAGGCGGAAGTTTAAAATTTGCATGGGCGCGGAGGATTTAAAAGTGGTTTGGCGGAAAACCAGAAGTGGTTTTTGTGTAGGGGATGGGCGGTTTGTGGTTTTGCCCCATATGGACGCGATATGGTCCATTGAATGACACGTGACCTCCATAAAACCACCCATTTCACATGCAAGATGCATGGTGGGAAGGTTTGGAGAGATCGGGCGCGAAAAGGTTTTGGGGCCATTAGATCTTTGGGCCGAAGATCTACGGTTGTAGATGAGTGCGAAGGGAAATAAGATGAGTAGAGGAACTATATAGTGGGGCCGAGGGATGGTGCAAGGATCGTTGATCAGGAAAGATCAGTGGCCCAAATTAAATGCAAGTTTTGACATATATGGAGGGGAAATACAAAGAAAAATGCCTTTTTGCAAGGTGTGCGGGGGTAAATTTGGTTAGGGAAGAAAATTCGGGAGATGAAATTATAGCCATTGGATCAATTTCGATCAACGGTTGAGATATGCACGTGGGGTGAAAGGATAAGAGATGGGAGGGCCCACCTTTATACAAAGGGTAGAAATATTTTTCACTTAGAAAAGGGGTTTTATAAGAGCGGCAGAAAGGATCAAGGGGAATTGTTGGATCAGGGAAATAAACGGTCTAGATGAACTTCGGAAGATCGGTGATCGGGGGAGAAAGGGTCCGAGAAGGAGGTTTTTGATATTTGCGATGGTCGATGGCCAATGGGAGAAGCAGGGCGATGGAAGGAGGACCGTTCGACCAGGATTGAGATCGACGGTGGAGATGTGATCGGGCTTCGCATATCGGCAGAGAACAGGTTCAGGGGAAAGAGGAATTGGAAAACGCCGAAGTGCGATGTAGCGCGAATCGCCTGATCTGGAAGCAGATCGACGGTGAGGATCTCATCAGCATAAAGTCTATCGGGGGTGCGACATCGGCGGGGAAAAAGTGGTTTTGCGAGATGTGATGGCGTGATGTGGTGCAGCGATGCGATTTGGTGATAGCTGTCGAATCTTGGGGAAGATCGACGATGGAGAGTTCATCGGGAGATCGGCATATCAGTGGGGAAAAGTTCCGGGACAAAGGAAATGGGAATTGCCGATCGAGGCTTCGCATCGGCAGCAAAATTTTTAACAAAGGAAAAAGGTCGTGGGGTAAGGCGAAAATCTGAAATGCCGATGGGCTTAGCACTTTGGTCACAGGGCATGGTTTTATGCGGAAAAAGGGGCTGGGGTTTAGGCAAGATGGGCTTAAGGCTAAAAAATGAGCGGAAAAGGTTTTTTAAAGGTTTTCATGGGTTTTTCAAGTTCTGATAGAGTTAAAAAGAAGGGTTTTAAACCATAAAAAATGGATTTTTATGGGAAAATGAGGGGAAATGAGAAAAAAAAAAAAGGTGCTTTTTAGAAGGAATGAAGGATAAGAAAAAAGGGGAAAAATGAGTAATATGGGGGGAATGAAATGATGGAAATGGGACTTTTAGGAAACAGTTCTTCCCTTTGGAAACAACAAGATTTTGAAGGTTTTGAAGTAAAAATATCAGTGGAAAGGATCTTTTGGACAAGGGACAACAAGGCTTCAATAACTCACAATTTTACTTTTAAAAATTGTTTCTTGAAGACTAAAGACTTGTTTTAGCCATCATTTGCTTAAAAAAAATTACTGATGGATAACACAAGGTTTCCAGGAATAGTAACTCAACCCTAGCTGTTACAGGGCTTCCAGAGTGTTTGTCCAACTAGGGCTTCAAGGACTAGTAACTCAACCAACCTAGGACTTCCAGAGCATCTGTCCAACCAAGGCTTCCTAGACTAGTAACTCAACACACGGTTTTTCGTTAGTCTTCCATAGTATTTTCCCAACCAAGGCTTCCAAGAACTAATAACTTAGCCCACAATTAAAGGAACATGAGAACCAACTAGAAAACAAGCAATGAAAATGAACCCACAACACCATGGCTATCCAGGAAATGGAAAGGCTAGAAAAATCCATTATCAATCTAGGAAATCCTCCATTCCAATGACAGATCATGACCAAGAAACCACATGCATACACCATGCATACCAAAACTAGTGAGGAAAACATACATGAAAATTGGTACCTGCAATCAAAACATGTTGTAGCTGTCGATCCCAATGTCCTCTTTCACTTTCCTGCTCTTCCTTTTCCTTCTTGCTCCAAATCTCCAAGTATCCCATTCCCTCCAAGAGTGCTCCAAGATAACTCTAAGTGTCCAAGAGTATGAGAGAAAGAGATAGAATAATGAGAGCTCCAAATCTACACTGAACAAAATCCATGAACTGATCCTCAAAAGTATTTTTATCAATGGGGCCTCTATTTTCTTCATTTTCCATTATTTTCCTTCATTTTACTTCTCACGTGCAACATGTGACCTTTCACCTCCCTTTTCTCCTAATTTCCATTATTTTCATACATAAATGCTGATAAATGCCACTTTACCTTTCCAAAGCCTTGGTCATTTCCTTTGCCAATTTCCATAGCCATAATAAACCATATGAACACCCACTCTAGAATATTTTTCCCAACATTCAGCTTGGAATGCATGTCTCGTGACCTTGGTTATTATTTTTCATTTATTGACTTTTATTACATGGAATTTTCACCAGGGTTGTTACAGAACCCTCCCCCTTGGGGGAACACCGTCCTTGGTGTTCAACGACGCCTGCAACCAACAATAATGTTGTAGCAAAACATACTGTCGAGGGAGCTTTATAACTTAGCTCATTGCAGTATTTACAATGATCATCCTGCTGAGAAGAAAACCAACATGAAAACATAACAACTTAACATCATAATGACAACCATAAAGACATGACACCATACCATTTATTGGATATTTATAACATAGCTTATGGTGGTGTTTACATCCATATACTTATGTACATATACCAAAACATCATACCAACATATACTAATACATATACCAAATCATTCAATCAAGTAGCGAATAAGGATGGATACATGGCCTACACCTGATCCGCCATCTCCCATGTAGTTTCATCGAGCCCAAAGTGCTTCCATTTCAATTTAACCTGCTCAATTGCTCAATTCTGAAGCATGATCGTTTTTCTCTGTAAAATGCACTGAGGTTCCGACTGGAATTCTCCTTCTTGCTCCACATGCAATACAGAAAATTCAATCACATGATCAACATATTTAACACATTTATTAAGCAACGACACATGGAAAACATCATGGACTTTCACTATGGAAGGTAGTGCAAGTCGATAGGCTACTAGCCAAATCCTCTCAATAATCTTGAAAGGTCCACAAAATCGTGGTGCCAGCTTGACACATGATCCAATCTGTAAAGAATTATTATTGGGCTTGATGTGTAAGTACACCTGTACCCCAACCTGAAACCCATTGAACAACTTGTTTCGATTTGCATATCTCTTGTGCCTATCTTATGTTTCTTTCAAATTATTCTTTATTACCTGCATTTCCTATTCCATCTCTACCAACATGTTTGGTCCAATCAACACCTTGTTAACCAAATCTCTCCAACTGATGGGAGTATTGCAACTATGCCCATACAATGCCTCAAATGGACTCATCCTCAAGGATTCTTGATACACATAGTTGTAAGAGAACTCTACTAGTGGAAGATACTCTTACCACTTTTGATGTTGATGCATCACATACATCCTCAACATATCATCCAATATCTTGTTGAACCCCTCTATTTGTACATCTTTCTATGGATGATAATTTGTGTTGAAGGCCAAATTTGTGCCCAAACCTGCAAACAACTCCTTCTAAAACTTAGAAGTGAACTTCGCATCCATGTCTGACGCAATCTTTTTCGGAACACCATGCAATCTGACCACATCCCTGATAAAGCCATGTGATACATCACTAGCTGAAAATGTAGTCTTCACTGGAATGAAGTGTGTAACCTTTGTCAACATGTCCACAACAACCATGATGGAATCATGTTGTCTAGTTGTCCTGGGAAAACTTGTGATAAATTCCATGGAAATGACCTCCCATTTCCTTTCAGGAATCACAATCAGTTGTAATATGTGGATGCTTACACTATGCCTTAATTGCTATCAGTGTCTTCTAATAGTCTGGGTGACCCGAATACGGTTTTGCATGAAACTCCCTCAAGATCATGTTCTTGAGCTCATTTTTGTTTGTCACATATATCCTGTCTCTAAATCTAGCCAAGCCATCTGTTGTGAGACGATAATCCACATCATGTACTCTTGTACCTGTAGCACTACCTATACCTGTACCGCTACATGTACCACTAACTGTACCTGTACCTGTACTCTGTTGCAACTGATGCATAATCTCCATATACCTGTCATCATGTTGACCTATCAGCAAGATCCCATCCTGTAAATATGTCCCATGGGAGCTCATAGCTACAATGTGATTTACCTATATTCACCTACTAAGAGCATTTGTGACCCTGTTCTCTTTACCTTTGATGTATTGGATCTCAAAATCAAACTCACTGATCATGGCCAACCATATACGTTACCTAACGTTCAGATTCCGTTGGCCAGATACATACCTCAATTTTCTGTGATAACTCATCAATACAAATCGTCTCCCCAGAAGATAGTGCCTCCACATCTTCAATGCATGTATGATCACTACCAACTATATATCATTTTTTGGATAGTTCTGCTCCTGCTCATTTAGTTTCTATGACTCATAGAATACTACATGCCCATCCTGCATAAGGAATCCACCAATTCTTCTCTTTCAAGCATCTGTACATACTACAAAATCCTTGTCTGGATCTGCAATATTTAACACTGGAGCATGTGTCAAAAGCTACTTAAGCTGCTCAAAAATGGCCTCACACTCCTCTGTCCATTCAAAATTGTTACCTTTTCGCTGCAATGATGTAATAGGATAAGCAATCTATGACAATTTCCTGATGAAACTCTTGTAATAACCTGCCAATCCCATGAAGGATCTCACCTCATTCACATTCCTAGGAGCTACCCACTCCATGATGGCCATTATCTTTTTTGGGTCTACTTCGATGCCTTCCTTGGAAACCACATGTCCCAATTAATGTACCTTTGTCTGAAAGAAACTTCACTTTCATAGCTTAGCATACATTTGATGTTCTCTCAAAAATTTCAATATTTTTGCTAAGTGTTCAACATGCTTTTCTTAATTTTTAGAATATACCAATATATCATCAATTAATACAATAGCAAATTTGTCTAGATAATATGCAACACATTATTCATTGAGCACTTAAAGGTAGATAGAGAATTAGTCAAACCAAATGGAACTACAACAAACTCATAATGTATGTACCTGGTCTGAAAGTTTTCTTCTGAATGTCATCTTCTTTAATTTGTACATGATGATATCACGATCTCATATCAATCTTCGAGAACACTGCTGCTCCCTTCAACTGATCGAACAAGTCATCAGTCCTCAGAAACTCATACATGTTCTTGATGGTCACCTTGTTCAACTATATGTAATCAATGCATAACCTAAGGGTACCATATTTCTTCTTCACAAACAATACTAATGCGCCCCATGGTGATACACTTGGCTGAATGTATCCCTTATCCAACATTTCCTTCAACTACAACTTCAACTCTACCAAATTTGGTGTGCTCATCCTGTAAGGTGCCTTAGATGTTGACACTGCCCCTGGCACCAAATCAATAGAAAAGTATACTTCCCTGTGAGATGGAAACTCTGAAATATCTGCAGGAAATACATCTTGAAACTGTTGTAGAACTAGGTACCTACTTAACACATCCGCATCCTCAACTTCCTTACCTTTGCCACTAGAAATGTGCACTGCAAATAACAAGCACCCTTCTTACCACTATGCTTGGCCTTCATATTTGTCACCATCCTAACTGATGTTGCTTTATTATTATCCTGCGTGACTCTTTGTTCCCCATTATCATCCAAGCACTCAATAGCCTTGTCATAAAAAGCCACCTTATTCATGTGAATATATAATCAGTCCATAGCCAAAAGTATGTTATACAATCCCAATGGAAATACATTCAGATGTGCTGAGGTAGGCATACCATTCAAGTCAAATGCAAAATATATTACCCAATGATTAACTCTCTTCTTGGTACCTATAGCCAACTGCACTAACCAAGACTCTCCATGCACTTCTCTATTCAAACCACACTTATCCACCAGTTCAGGACTAGCATACCTATAGTTAGATCCAGGATCAATCAAAATAGAAACAAATTGATCACAAGGATTAGCATCTATCTCAATGATAGATACCTAATGTTCTTCCTACCTATTTTCTAGCGCTACATAGATCCTGGGAATACTATGTCCAACATCTCCAACTATTTGTGCCTCATGCGCATTGTAGATCTTCAGTCTACCACCCTAATGTTGTGAACAATCTCTCCTGTGATGATCTTTGCCACAAGTCCAACACTATATAGGCTTCCAACCTTCATCCTTATTCTGATCCTCAGATCAAAATCCATGTTCTCTTCATGATGCATTGAACTTCTTAGGTGGTGCAACATTCTCCTTGTTATATGTATCCTAAGGTATTGCTCGATTATTGTCCCATTTTCCTTTGTTCTTATCATTATCTTTCCAATATTTCTTATTCTCATATTTGCGCTTTGATTGCCCATAACAATGCTTTAGTTTTTGGATGACCTCCTTGAATGATCTAGGCTCATCAAACTAAATCTTGTCTCTGAATGTTATTGTCAGCCCACTGATGAATCTTTGAATCTTGGCCTTCTCCTCCTTAAGCTAAGGCACATATCTCAATAACTCGAAGAACATGCTAGTATACTCATCATCTTTCATGGAACCCATCTTCAACTCATAAAAATATTTTTCCCTGTCATTGTAATATCTCTCTGATAGATACTTCTTCCGAAATAGCCTCTCGAAATCACTCCAAGTCAGTTCCTCCTCATAAATATCTCTAACTTTCTTCACATCTTCCCACCAAATATCTGCTCTACCTCTGAGTCTGAATGCAGCTATTTTGGATTTCATGTTTTCTGAGTAATCATACAACCTGAAAACTTCTTCATACCAAGCAACCATGCCTTTGCATCCTTTGGTTTATTCATCTCTCTGTCAAATGTTGGTGGTTTTTCCTTATTAAACTCATCTGGAAAATATCCCCTATCACACCTCTTATAAGGATGATAATGATGACGGTCATGATGTCTGTTAGAACTAGAACTAGAATGATACATGTGTCTGTCACCTCTCCTATCCAGGGTTTCCAAGAACCTTCCATCTCTAATTGTGTCATATCTATCCAACCTATGACCACTAGGATACCTACTTCCATATGCTCCATTGGTCCTATCCTCCTGTCCATAGCTGATCTGAAGTGGCCCATGTTTCTGCAAATCTGAAAAAATTTGAAGGATGATTGCATTAACCTCTGCCTACTTTTCCTGTTCTTGTATGAGTTTGTCATTATCTGCATTGCAACTCCTTATTTCTTCCTTTAAACTTATTAGTGTGTATTCCAAGTTAGAAGAGTTCCCAACACCATGCTTCTGATCTGATTCATAGGGAAAATCTCTGTAGTCTACCATATTGCTATTCATATTCGATTTCTTTCGTAAAATGCATACTATGTCAGCTAAACCAAATCACAATAAACCAACGTAACTTAGCATAATTCGGGGAGGATATCTCATTTTTAAGATCAACCAATCAGCGTAATAGGTGTATCAACACATAAACATCATTCTAGTTAGAGTCCATTCGTCAATTCATGACCACATCACTATACATTCCATGACCGCATGCATGAAAACATCCACTATACCAATGCAGATGGACAATAACCAACATAGACACGGACAACACACAAGCATAAACACGACCATAAACAACATATAACAACATCTAACCAAACATACACGGGAAATACATGTAATAACATATAACAACATTAACCAAACATACACAGGTGATACATGTAACAACATATAACATGTAACCAAACATACACAGACAACATGTAACCAGTCATACACTCATGACAACATAGTGCACGAGAACACCATCAGCCTACACATGGAGACATCATTGCAACCATGACCAACATTGTGCAACAAGCACATACACTAATGGTATGGGAAATGCATGACCAACACACTGCTCATCCAATCCAAGGGCTGAACCAAGCTCTGATACCACTTTGTAACACACTCATCCCACATCTACCCAAGTAACTGGCCAATCGGGGTAAACATTTGACAAGGGGATATTATGATCATATTCAACCTCCTAGATTATCGTAAGGAAGTGGAATCGATGGAAAAATATCATACAGACCTTCCACATCAGCAACATGACTCTTAGGAACTATCTCAACCACTCAGGTAGCTAGCACATAGGTCCCACTGAGTTTTTAACCCAATTAACCCTCGAATGCTACAGTATAGGCATGGGTTCATCTGGAAGGCTATGGATTCTCTCATGACATAGGCATGCATGCGTCCATGGACTCAATTTGCTAGACCTGTGCCCGCATCCATGGGATTTAAGGCAATTTTTCAGGCGCAAAGCCCAAGCCATTGCCTATAACTCAATGAAAATCTCAGACAATAAATATAACAATGAAACAATCATGTGATTTCAAAAACCATGACAAGGCCTAGAATGGACCCCTAATAGCCATGACAAACATTTTGTCAAACATATCACAAATATGTAATCTACAGGTGTAAAAAATAGAACTAAGCATAGGGGTGTCATACTTATCTAAGAATCGCTAAGAAGCATTATTTCTACATCACATTAACTGCAATATATTCTATTTAGGCATAGATACATTGTTCATTCAATTACGAATCAAAGCATGATGAGAGCCATACTTCATCACCATCATAAAACTCATTCATAACCAGCATATAAGAAACAGAAATGAAAATCATATAACAACCATATAATCCACAAAATAAAAAAGCATATTTACCCATCACTGCAAGATAAAAGAGCTCTGATTTCCATAAGAAAAATGCAACCAAGTCTAGGTATTCCACTTTCCACCCAACCATAGACATGGCTGAGCCAAATCTCTCTTTAGCCATTCACCCCCATTATTTTCGTAAATAATGCCACTTTGTCTTTCCAAATCCTTATCCATTTCCTTTTCCAATTTCCATAGCCATAATAAACCATATGAACACCCACACTAGGATTTTTTTCCCAACATTCAGCTTGGAATAAGTGTCACATGGCCTTGGTTATTATTTTTCCTTTATTAACTTTTATTACACGAAATTTTTACCAGGGTTGTTACAGTTTACCACCAGCAAGTTATTCACTCAATATTTTACTTTCAAATTCATAGCATTGCCTGGTTTATTCATCAGTGTCATTCATTCAAGAGATAACACATGCACAGACACATTTAACACATTTATCAGTGACATTTCTACATAAATATTTAACCACATGCATGTATACGTATACAGATCAAATACATTCCCTAAATCCATAATAATCACAAACAACAATGCATCATGATTCATTAATAGGCAAGTAAGCAAACATAGATACTTATCTTTGAAATTGTAGGGAAACTGAGTCTGAGACAAGGACTCTCCACTCAACCATAGACAATTGCAGCCACACTTACTTGCAGTTGCCATCACCGATCTAGATTCCAAATTATGAGGGGATGCTTTCTCAAGGGATTAAAAAACCAACTACTATCTGAAATAGAGACTCAAGAGGACCTCCTTCCTCAATCCCACCATCTGGCCACTACTTTTTTGGCACATAGGGAGTCCAAAGGCACTCTACCTCACTCCCAGGTGCACACATAGTGATTCACCCCCTTCTAGGGAGTCAATAATCCAATATAACTATAACACGATAACCACAAGTCTTCAATATGGTATTCTTTTGGTGCTGCTCCAAGATGGTGTCTTCCTAAGTTGTTGCAAGGCTCTAGAGTATGTTATCTCAATCCACAACTTCCAAGGGACTCAACTTGTTATAGGGCTCCATATATGTCATCCCAACCCACAACCTTGGAGGACCCAAGTTGTTACAAGGCTCTAGAGACTTCTGTCTCAACCCACAGCCTCCAGGGACCCCAAGCTGTTACAAGGCTCTAGAGACTAGCAACTCAATGCATTGCCTCAAGGGATAGAGAACCAATCCCCTTCTCTTCTCCTCTCTTCTCTTTAGCGTTGCTTGCTAAAATATCTCGTTGAATCCTCTACTCAGTCTCTCTCTTTGTTTTCCTCTAGCTTACATAAGTTTGAATGGGTGTCTCCCCCTCTCTCCTTCAGTATTTTCTGACTGAATCCTTGTTATTGTATTTTCTTGTTTTACTGGGATTCTCTCCCCTCGTGATCATTGCCTTGGCCTCTTTGTCATTCACAATTAATGTTGCGTCCTTCCTTCCCTATAATGCACAGTCCCTCTTCATAAATATTTGTCCTCTTTTCTTGTTGTTGTTTTTCCAAGAAACATGGGCCTAAGTACTTCCTCTTGTATCCCATTTAATTCAAGAACCAATCCCTTGAATTCATGCACTAGCTAGCCTTTAATGGATATCTTTTAATTCAAGTTTCTTCCTATGCACAATAAACTACAACATACCAAGAAAGAAATCCTCCTCCCCAGCTCTGGAATATGTTTCCCTTTAACTCAATATCCTTTTCTTGATTTTAAATATTGCATAATATTTACAATATCTTTACAATGCATATTATGTGAGGACCTTGGGTGGGATTGTCACATTGAACTCTCGGAAGAGCCTTCCTGGGCTAAGTTTTCCCTTGGGAACCTCATCTTTGAACTCCATCAATAATAGTATTTCCAATGTGTTTTCAAGCCAATTATGCCCTGGCTAATTTCATCCCAGGCGGTCGCCATAGTTCACTTCTATGAATCCTTCTGGAAAGGTTCTCATCGAGGTACTCCTGTCGGGATGAGTTTCAAACCAGCTCCACTAATTGGCTAATAAAAAATGCTTCCGCCAATTTTATTTTAGGCGACATATGCCCACCCTATTGTTTGGTTTCTCCACTATCTTTGGTTTTGCACCAAACTTAACATGCGTGAAGGGGTCCTCCACCACTAATAGCTCTACAACTTTTACTTTGGGGGAATTAAACTTTGATTATAAATAACTTGCAATCCAGGATGCCATTTTTGAACTTCCATATACCACTGGAAAGAACTTTCAAAGCTCTATCCATCTGAGTGGGTCCCAACTATGTTTGAAGAAATATTGTGAGTTATAAATGGCTTCATATTATTTGCATCATCACCAATTTTTACTTTACCATTCTTTGAGCTAATCTTCATTCTTCTTGAATTCTTTTATGTTGTTTCATTCATCCTCATCACCTTTTACATCAATGAAAACACATTTCTAATAGGTTCCTGTTGCAGTTCTCTCATATCATTGGGCCCTTAAGTCAAGTGACAAAAGGTGGAGAAATTTTTTTTTTGATTGATCTAAGTCACAACAGAAATAATTTGAGGATTAGAAACACTATATTTTCTCTACACCGTTCCTCACCCTACCAGAATTACACCAACCATTTGAGATTGGGATAGATGCCTTTGATTATGCTATCAATTGAATCCACACTAAATAAGGACTTATAGTGGAATTCATAGTGAAAAAATCTCTAATACTATCCAAAGATACACGTATGACACAGAGATGTGTTCAATAATGTAAGAATGTTGACAATGGAAGCATTATATTCTAGGGAAGGAGATGATCATCCATAGTAATCACAAGCCTTAATAATTTATGCAGACACAAGGAAATTTACATAATGATAGCCATACATGCCAACAAAAACTACACTTGAACATCAAATACAATAATACACCAATCATATCGCAAAATATCTTAGTCGGCCCCAGTTGTGTCTCTAACTATAGTTCTTAACTATTGTGGGCATGAGAGATTTGGATGGCCATAATTATACAAAAATGAATCTAAATTTGTTGCCATATACCATATATTGATCACGAGAAAACATGTTCTATAATTCCACCTCTAGGATGTGTTATTTTTCTACCTAGGCCACCTTTATGTTCCTATAATCAAGCATGCCAAGATGATTTTGGAGGAACATTACAAGCACGTGGCGGGGAACTTTAGAGTGGAGAAGACAGTCATAGTACTTTAGAAGTATTTCCACTGCAAAAAATCTTCAACAGGATGTCTAGTAGTATATTAGGTCTTGCATTACGCATTCCATTACTAAACCAACCATTAGGAAGTAGGAGTTGTACACTCCTCTACCTACCCTAAATGATCCCTCAGAATTAGTCTCTAGATTACATGTTAGGTTTTCCATCCACCAAGCATGGTAACAATTGTGTGTTTGTGGTTTTTTATCAGTTCCCTAAGATGTCCATTTTGGCACCATGCAAGAAGAGTATCACAGTTGAAGCCACTACTAAACTCTTATTTGAGTGTGTTTCATTTTATTTTGGGCTACCTTGAACCATTATTTCATATAAGGATAACATGTTCCTCAACAAATGTTAGTCTAGCCTATGGTCTCTCGTGGATATGATGTTGGCCAAATCGATTGTGTTTCATCCCCAATTAGATGGGAAAACAGTTGTGGTCAACAAGATGATTACACATATCTTGTGCATGCACAAATCCAAGAATATGTGTACATGGGATGAAATCCTTCCATATGTTTAGCATAGTTATAACATAGTCCTCCATAGCTCTATTGGCCATAGTCCTTTTTAGGTGTACTTAAGGTTCCAACCATTGGCCCCAATGGATGTTGTTATGTGCATTGCATCTTCACCAATAGACTCCTCCCATGCTCAAGTTGAGGCAGATTGGATAGCCAGATTTTCTAAATAGTCTCAACACCTCCAACAACGGATCCATGATATTCTGCAAAAAATAAATTTCAAGTACAAGCAACGACATGACTAGTACATGGTTCAACATAATTTACAGGTTGGTGATAAGGTGTAGTTACCTTTACAAAAATACCATCTCAGAGACCCACATAGGAAGCTCATAACACACCAATATGGGCCTTACACAATCATAAAGGTTATAGGTGAAAATGCTTTTGATTTTTGCATTCCCCCTTTCCTTGCCTTGCACCCAATATTTAATGTGGAGGTTCTTCAACCATATTTTCCACCTCTATGGACACCTCAGAGTAAGTCGAGCAACTGCCCCACAAAAACTTAATATTGATTGCATTGAACAAGCCACAACGGATAAAATCATGGAATTCAGGACAAAGGATATTCATTAACAACACATACAATTCTATCAGTGTGTTAAAGCAGGGCGACTTCTTCACCAAGGCAAACATCTCACCAAGAGCCAAATTCAGCAGAGTTTCCCTCTTCTAATGAGGGAACTTGATGCAATGGAGACCATTTATTCCTAAGGGGGAGGACTTATCCAAAAGGATATCATTGGGCACCCACCTCTTCCATTATCTCAATTATTCTCTATCTTCTTGGCACTTTTACTATAATTGTTTGGTCCCAAACTTTTGGGACTGTTTTGAGGCCCTAAACAATTTTTTCAGCAATTCAGGGGGGTCAAGGGCTAGTATGGCATGCCTTGGCCCTGGCTAAAAGTTTTAGTCCTTGTATAGTTCTTTCTGACAAGCTATCATGTGCCCCAAAAGATATTGTATGCAAATTTGTGCCCTTAGGAAGTTAATGTACCAACTAACCATCTTAGGGCTTGCAAATATTTTGGTGTTTCATCTTTTAGGGTTAAATTTTTGGATCTATAGGGTTCTTTATTTATGTTAAAAGGCCATTCTTTTTGCCTCTTGTAACAGCTTTTGTAAATGCACATAGTTGCCTTCTTTCTCTATTCAAAGACAACTACCACCATTCTAGCCAGTTTATGTTCTACAATATTCTGTTAATTAATTTATTAATAGAAGTTGGGTTTTCAATATATTATTGTGCTTTCCGTTATATTTCTATATGTGTTTCATTCCCTTTCCTTCCTTTCATTCCATTCCTTGTACAACCTCGATTACTCTACATCAAACAAGTGCGACCAATTTCCAAGCCCAACTACATTCATGTGTGCCTAATGGATGTATACCCAATGAGTGCACCCCACTATTATCCTCTGCTCATGTCTTTGATCAAAGGCACCACCGTCATTTTTCACAACCCACAGTGTTTCCCACCCAACTCATTTGGTCTGCACGTAGTCCAAGCACCCAAGCCATCCAAGCTCTTGTTTCCAATCTCATTCATCATATATCATGCTTGTAGATTAGATGGGGTCATTTGTCGTAACCCCCAATTCGGTTCCCTTTCCAAGTTCCTTTCCAAGCTTCTCTTAGTGGATCCAACCAATGAAAGCTACCAAGATCTGTAATGCATCATCGTGAGCAAGGTTCTCAACATGTCATACTGCATCTTTCCATCATGCAAGGGTTCCCAAAATCAACTCTTCTAGCCATTAACCTTCTATCATGTCCATCCATGTTGGATAATGACCACCGGAGTGATCATGTGGCAAAGGTCCCAAAACCATTCAAGGTTAAGGCCTTAAACTAAACCTATTGAGATTGTTATCTTTTCTTTGATACTTATAAGGGAATGCATACCTACTTTAGAGAGAGATTTCATTGGATTTTTATTAATGAGCCCTATCAAGCTCATAACAGTGATGTGTCAAATGGTCTTTCTTTCAACATCATAGGCACAGAAAGGTTATGGGAATTTCTTATTCATCTATCATGATAACCAATCAATTGTATAATTCAAGTGAGGTTGCATTCATCAAACCCTTTGCAAAGCCATTAAGCTATATTTTTAGTTAAAAGATACTAGTTCAATAAGCCTCCTACAAAGAATAATTGTTCCATAAAAAATTCTCAGTAAAAGAGGTGGTGAAGGGGAATGACTATGGAGTCTTTAATTACTAAAATCATTTCCTTAGTTATGTCTCCTAATAATTTTATTCCTTAACAAGCCACCAGAGCCCCTGAAAAACTTTGTTTATTATATTTTTGAAGTCACAAATAATACCTCCTACTCATATCACCCCAAAAAAATTATTACTTTAATAATTATTATAATTATTTATTTTCGTATCACAAGAGATTGGATTTTAATTACTTCTATCTCTGCAAAGAGTGCAATGCAAGCTCCATGCATTCAACCACTACTCTAAATAACCTTTATAAAAACCTCTAAAAATATCTTTATTTAACAAATTGTATTTCCTAATAATAATATTATATTACATGATTTGATTTTTAATATTTACCAAATAATCTTATAAATTTTCTTATTACATATGATACATCCCAAGGCCTTTGCTTTCTTATCGTACATATTATTGATCCAAATATTTCTTTTCCAATAGTGACACCCTCATCTTGAGATTTCAATGGTGGAACCCAATAGAATCAAATCACTCAAGGAATCTTTGGATTTTGGCCACATTATAACTCTCAAATTCCTTGAATTCTATTTTCCACGTGTTATCATAATTTTCAAAATGTAGCATCGTATTTATAATATCAACAAAATTGGGTTGGATAAGGCAAAATTTGGTTGGGCCCTTATCGAAATACTCGAGTGACAATTTACAACTAGGAATTATTATTAGCTTGAAGTTTGCTCCATGAACGATTTGTTATACATCAAATCCAAAATTAACACAAGATGTACGAATAGACACTTGTAACTATGATACTCCAACAATTTGTCTTTTAAGAGGAAAATAAACAAAATATATATTAAACTAAAAAGATTAATTTTCATTATTATACAAATATGAAAAAATAATGAAAAAGGTAACAAATTTGATTTGATTAATCATTTCAAAACTTTTTGATTGTTTTCCATATTTTGATGGATGAATAAGCTTTTTGCAATTGAGACTTGCGGAGTATTTCTTTATATAATGTTGAAAAGATTATTCTAAAGACAGATAAAGTAGGTTTTATGGTAATAATTAAAATGATGTAGTTTATAGGGGCAATTTAAATTATGATTGTTTTGTTATGAAGTATTATGTAAATAATGAGAATCAAAATTCAAATATTTCGTAGATTAAATTGAAATAAATAAATAAATTACACATATAGCAATAGCACATATAATATAATTTACTTTGGAAAATATTAATCAGGGAAAATCTAGCCAACAATAAATTTATTATTGTTTTAGGGCTTAAATGTGTCCAATAACCAACCACTTGGCCCTAGCCAAGTGAGCCTTCCAATCCACTTAGCACATTTTAATGGAGAAACCTGAAAACCTTTTAAAGGCATTACAACATGTAATGACATGGGCCACCAATAGTAGGTGCCCAAAACCAACATTGTTAACCTAACAACCTTGAATCTTTCACCATGTTTATCTCACAAATCCCCCCTTTAAACTTGACTTAGGAAATACTTTGGATCCAAACTCACATGTTGTCCTCCCCTATCACTTAGGTCTACTTCTAGACTTTTATCGGCATGGTAAACATGCTTAAACAAGTCGTACATACTAAATGTAATCAACTTTTAAGTATTTGTTTTATTTTGTTGTCTAGGCACTTATGTCGTCATTCTCTTGCTTTCACACAGTTTCTTACACCAAGGGTATGCATGCCTAACCAAGTCTTATAGTGTTATGCCCAGATATATTCAATCATTTACAAAGTAAATTTTATTTATTTCTTTATTTCTTTTTTATTTTTATTTTTGGGCACTTATGCCACCATTATCTTGCTTCTGCCCACTTACTCATACCAGGTGCCCTTTAGAATGTCACTTCATCACAACCAACATCTGATATAGTTCTTATCTACATTGGCTTTAGGATTTACCTCTACATCTACCTGTCGAAACAATGATCTCATGTCATCTCCAAGAAAGTACTTTTGAACCAATGATTTCATGTAGGTGGGTCATCCATACACTACTCTCGACCCCTTTGCAGCCCTTTGTTTGGTTTTGATACCACCTATTAATAATTAAAATGATGTGTGAAGAAATTAATTAAAAAATAATTTCACGCATGATTTACCTTAGGAAATCCTAACTCGGAAAAAAGTAGCCAACAATAGATATATTATTCTATTATAACTTAAAAGCAACCATTCCTTAACTTAAATGCAACCAAGTTGGACAATGCCCCTGCCCTAGCCAAGTGAGGCTTTCATTGTAGTCTATCATATTAGAATGGAGAATCTAGAAACCTTTCAAAGGTTTACAACATGTAATACCACATGCCACCAATACCATGTGCCCCAAACCACCACTACTGACCTAGCAACCTTGACTCCTTCGTTGAGTCAATTTTGTCTAACATCTCATTCAATCAACAAAAAAGGTTGGCATTAAATGTGAAATTTCATTTTCCCGTTCTCTCACTTTCCAAATATATGTTTGGTGGCTTCCACATGAAACACATCTTTATAGTGGTTAGCTTAGACAAAGATGGCATCCATGAGACTTTCTAGGCATCAAATTTGGCTTTTTTGGTTGTTAAGTCATCCTATAGGGATTCATCTCCAACAAAAAATTAGCCACACACTAGTGAAAAATACTCACATCTCCAAGGGAAGTTGGATACTATGCACATATTCATGATTAACATGAAAGCACACATATTCATGATAAACCTCTAAGAGTAAACTAGGAGTTCTAATGACAAGATGATGAAGAGAAAGTTGAAAATGATCAAGCTAAATTGTAACAACGTATGGTGGGAGAGAATGCCTTAGAAGAGACAAAGACACTAGTTGATGAGATAAATGATATGAGGAGACATGCATAGTAAGAATATGGTCCATTGGAAAGAACTGGGGAGAGATACACATTCAATGAGAATAATAAAGGTATAATCCCTCACCCCTGGTGGAATGAAAAAACAGCATTGTCACAATGGACATATAGTGATGTGATTGTTCTCCTCCATGGTTTCCTTGACATGCTACTAACTAGTTGGGTTAGACTCGTACACATTATGGATGGGAAGAGGGTGAACCTCCCATTATTGTTACCTGAGTTTTGAGACTTACAAGGGAATTCATTGCATACTTTATAGAGGGATTTCAATTTATGTTTATTGATGACCCCAACAAGTTTCTAAGTAGCATGAAAATTGTGACAAGGGGAATGTGGTGGAGAGGTTTTAGTAATCCATATGATAACCAATAATCTATCTAATTCACGTGAGCATGCAATTATCAAAGCATTTATAAATCAATTGAGTTACCTTTGACTTGAAAGAATATTATTCTGAACTACCTCAAATTAAGTAGAGTCTTCCCATGAAACATCATAAAGTGCTGAGGGGAAGAATTGGAATTCCCCCTTTGTAAGGTTCATGCAATGATTGTGAAGTCCAAAATTACTAAAATCCTTTCCTTATTTAGGCCTTCTAGCTTTTTTATTCCTTGATAGGTCACTAGAGCTTCCATGTCATTGTTCGTAGTGTGTTCAATGCTTCAATGGGAGCTTAGCTTAATTTTATTTGGGGTCAAAATCCAATCCCACTATTACCAAACTCAAAAAATGTTACCATAATGGTTATTTTCCAATATTAAGGATGATAATAGATACACATTCAATGGGAAGTTTAAATTTACAATCCTTGACCCATGGGAAATGACAACGGGACATTGTTGTAAGGGAGACCTGGTAATGTGATTTTTCTCATCCATGGTTTCTTTGACCTGCAACCAACTAATTGAGTTAGACTCCTTCACATCATGGATGGGAAGAGAGTGAACCTCCCAATATTACCACTTGAGTTATGATACTGATATTTAGAAATTATGATGTAGATTTGCATCTCCTCATGAAATTTTAATCAAAATCACAAGACACAAACCTAATCTATTGCTTTGCGGAATTCAATTCACAATTTAGAACATCAATCACAAACATACAATGAGAAATATGACTCATGCACACAACATTTTTCCAGGGGAAAGAAATTTGCTAAAAACTTCTTTTCATGCTTGCATTAATATGATGAATAGAGATGTATTACAATTTCTTTCTCAATTGAGCTCAACATGTAAGTGAATAACCTATCTCTCTGCTCACTGAGAAGCTCTGACCCAAACTTAGTCAAATTTTTCCTCTGCTTGAGCCCCTATTTCCTTTCACAATTCCTTGATAAATTAGAAATTAGGCCCCTATTATTTATGAAATTCCCCAAAAATAATTGCGCAATTCCCAAGGTTTATCATATAATTGTATGCAACACCTGTACACTCAATAATAGTCTACAACTGATGTTACATTGCCTTGGAATCTCCACCGTAGCTGGGGAACTTGAATTCTCTACATGCACTAGCTATTTTGGGTTGAATTATAAGTTAAATGGATGATCATTGCGTTTGATTGAAGTCCCACTGCACAACTAACCTTCCATTGGTTCCTCCAACAGTGAGAACTAGTTTAACTGAAAACAAATTGAAATATTTGGCCTTGATTGCTACAAATTAGAAATCAAACATGTTTAAATAAACTCTAACTCCTTTAACTTGAATTTACTAAGCTAATTGAGTGACAAGAGCCATGCCACCTAAGTTAACTACATCCAAGTTGTCTGCTAATGTGGAAATTTAAATTTTCTCAATTTAATCAAGGTAAAATCAAATTAAGAATTTCTTGCTACATTTTTCAACACTCCCTCTCAGAAAGAAAGAGATTATCAACCACCCCTATCATGCACCTGTGGAACTCAAACTTCCAACTTGACAAGCCTTTGTCAAAATGTACAGATCTTGTTCCTCTGTTGGAATGTATTGCAGCAACATTATCTGCCTCTGCACATAGTCCCGTAAAGGGTGATACTGGATATCTATATGCTTGGATCGATTGTGAAATACAAGATTCTCAAATGTCTTGATGCAACTTTGGTTATCACAGTAGATCACAGTTGAATCCATCATATGGCCAAATAGTCCCACAAGTATTTTTCTCATCTAGATTGCCTCACATGTTTCTCAACTGGCAGCCATGTATTTTTCTTATGCTGAGTTGAGCACCACAAATATTTGATTCCTATTGTACCAGGACACCATTGCGGACCCAACCATGAAAATTCCACTTGAAGTACTCTTTCGGTTTGATGGAATCCCTGCCCAATATGCATCTATGAAGCCACACAACTTCACTCCCTTTGTCTGTCTGTACCATAGTCCAAATTGGGCAGTGCCTCTGAGGTACTATAAAACATGCTTAGCTTCCTTCCAATATAATTTGGTCGGCCTAACCATAGCACATATATGGTTGTGTTTTCACAAGATACATCAGTGAACCCACTAGCTATTGATAAATGGTAGCATCCAATTCCTCACCTGAAGTGGCATCCTCCTTCCTCTAAATGGTTGCTAGAGGTGTCTCCATGGGTTTACAAATCTCCATGCGAAATCTTTGTAGTATCTCATTTACATACTTTCCTTGAGAGACAAATAGTTCCCCATCGCCTTGCCATACTTCCAACCTAAGGAAGTAGTGCATGAGACCCATGTCCTTCATTTAAAATTCCCTTGCAAGGTGCTCCTTACAAGATATGATCAGCTGCTCATCACCAATTAAAATCAAATCATCAACATATAAGACAATAATAAGAAATTTACCTTCTACGAAGATGTGATAGAGGTTTCCATCTGCTTCAGTTTTGGTGAATCCCAAACCAGTGATATAGTTTCGATCCTGTTGTACCAAGCATGAGGTGCTTGTTTGAGACCGTACAACACTCGCTTGAGTCTGCACACATGAGACTCTCTATCAAATGCCTGAAAACCTTATGGTTTCTCGATGTACACCTCCTCCTCAATAACCCCATTGAGAAATGTTGTTTTTACATACATCTGGTGGATATTCCAACCCATCTATGAAGCCAGTGCAAGAATTGATCTAATGGATGAGTACCTTGCTATAGGAGAAAAGGTCTCCTTATAGTCAATTCCTTTAACTTGAGAGTACCCCTTGGCCAAAAATATGGCCTCATACTTCTCTATGCTTCCATATGTTGCATGTTTTACCTTAAAGATCCATCTTGAACCCACAAATGATTTATCTGTTGGTCTTGGGACCACTTCCCAAACATTGGTATTTACAATGCATTTGTATTCCTCCACTATTTCATCAACCCATACAAGTTTCTCTACTTCTTCCTCGAAAGAGGATGGTTCAGTCTCTACAAGCTCAGTCATTAGAGCCATGTAGCTAGTGTACCGATCTGGTGACATTCTCTGCATGCGAAAATTTGAAGGAGCTCCCACATTCTCCCTCGCATCTTGCATAAGTCTATCAACTAATTCCCTGGTCCTTTTTTTTCCTTCTCAGGATGGTTCTGCTTGAGTGGATGTCTCCACACTCTGCTCCTAAATTTGTGGTTTCTCTAGAACTTCTTAAGGCTCATCCTTTGGAGCTAAAAGCTTCTCTTCTGGTGGGATCTGAAGCTCCCTCTCAAGAGATCACCGCATAGCTTTATCCTCATAAAAATTTTACATCCCTTAAAACAACTTTAATTCTGAGGGATGGAAAGTAATGTAACCCACAAATTCCCCCAATTCTATTGTCATGTAAATATTCTTCCTTGATTCTTTGGAGACATGGTAGTAAACAAAGGCTCCAAAAATCCTAAAGTGCGACACATCGAGCTTTCTCCCTGAGAAATCCTCCTCCGGTGTAATCATGCCCAGAATTCGATGAGGACTCCAGTTCTGCACAAATAATATGGTGTTGCATGCCTCTACCCACAAATTCGGTGGTAGGCCTTGATCATGCAACATATCCCTCGCAACTCCCACAATGCTACGGTTCTTTCTCTCAGCTGCCCCATTATGTTGTGGGTTTTGGGGTGTTGTTAGCTCTCACCGAATTCCTTCTTTCACACAGAAATTTTTGAATTCATTCGACATGTACTCACCTCCATTATCGCTCCTGAGACCTTTCACCTTCTTGCAAGTTTCTTTCTCAACCATTGCCTTTAATTCTACGAACTTGGAGAATTTCTCATATTAAATTTCTCATATTTCTTCTGCATCAAGAAGATCCAACACTTTCGTGAGAAGTCATCAATAAAAATGACAAAATATTTTTTCTGGCAATGGAGGTTGTCAAGAAAGGTGCACATACATTAGAGTGGTTCCTTTCCAATATTGCATGTGCTTTGTTGTCCCGATCATGAAATGTGGATTTTGTTTACTTCCCCAAGGTACATCCTTTATAAACATCTTTCTACTCAAGTTATCCTTTAGGGAGGCAAGTGGTTATTTGTTGCATAATATTTAAGGCGCGATGATGCAAATGTCCAAGTCTTACGTGTCAAAGTTTACCGACATTGCGACCCTACACTTTCTCCGCCTTAGTGCTTAATGCAACATAGTCTTCCACATCTAGCTTACACATGTTATTCATACGAACCCCAATCTGATTCACCTATCCCGTGGCTATGTGTCTCAGGAATTATTTTCCTTTGTTGAAGATCGCATCATAACCACGATCTTCCAAAATTGCAAAAATGATGAGATTTTTCTTTAGGCCCAGAACGAACATGACATCCTTGAGTCTAAGAGGGGATCTCAACTCCCTCTAAAAGGTGATTTTACTAACCTTGGTCATTTTATACCTTCCGTCATCCCCCAAATCAATGTGCATATGAAAATTTTTCTCCTCCAAGCCACTGGAAAACTCTCTACACCTTATCATGTGGAACGATGCACTTGAGTCCAAGTACCATACTCTCCCCATCACGGTGATGGTCATGCATGCGATAAGGGTAAAATCAAGCTCGAACTGTGAAGCCAAATATTCACATGTTTCTCCTCTTGAGGTCTTCTTGCTCGAATTTTTGTGTGGAGACTTCGTGGCATAGTGCCTGAATTTATGATAATTGAAGCATTTAATTTTGGACAATTATTTCTTCTTTCCCCCTTGTTTGGATTTTGGTTTGGATTGAGATTATTCCATTTTCCCTTCTTTCTCTTTCCAACTAATGCAAATTTTTCTTCATCCTCGCCGCTTGGATGAAGTCCCATCTCTTTTATTCCTCCTTATTTCCTCTTGTACCAAATCAGATCATAAGTGTTCACAATTTGGTAGTTTCTCCCTCCCATTCACTGAATCTTGGTAGTTATGCCAGCTCTTGAGAAGGCTTAGAAGGGTTAGGCTTACCAAGTCATTTTCTACAACATTTACACCAACCCCGCCAAGTTGATCACGAACTTGTGTGAGCCTGCTCAGATACTACTGAATAATTTCATTCTTTTGCATCTTGATTTTTTGAAGTTTATCCTTGAGTGCCAGCTTCCCGTGGTCACTACTATTCTCGATAAATTATGTCAGTGCTTTCCCCATTGTGAAAGGATTTTCTTTCCCATGGATATTTGAGATAATGTGATCTCGCACTCCCTCCAATAATATTCTCCTCACCTTGGCTACATATTTCTTCCACAGAAAAATTCTAGGCATCAGATGCATGTGGTTTTGCAACATTTTTCGTGATGTATTATAGCAATCCATTGTCATCCAATACCACCTCCATGCAATGAAATTATAGCTTCCTTCCAAGGCATACTCTAGCCTCAGCCCGTTGAAGTTCATCTTCCCAAATCTATAGAGATCCTGCTACAATGAACTGAAAATTTGAGCCTCCTATAAAACAACTTTGAAATTCATGTTCTAATGTGAATCTTGCTCTGATACCATGTAGAAATTATGATGTAGATTTGTAACTTCTCATGAAATTTTAATCAAAATCACAAGAGATAAACCTACTCTACTGCTCTGCGGAATTAAATTAACAATTTAGAACATCAATCACAAACATGCAATGAGAAATAACACACACACACACAATATTTTTCCAAGGAAATCAATTTTCTAAAAACCCATTTTCCTTCTTGCATTAATCTGATGAATATAGATGTATTACAATTTCTTTTCTCAACTAAGGTCAACCTACAAGTGAATAACCTATCTCTTTTCTGACTAAGAAGCTCTAACCCAAACTTATTCAAACTTTACCTCTGCTTGAGCCCCTATTTCCTTGAGAAATTAGGCCCCTGTTATTTAGGAAATTCCTCCAAAAGGATTGCACAATTCCCAAGGTTGATCATCTCATTCCATGCAACACCTGTACACTCAAGACTAGTCTACAACCGATGTTACATTGCCTTGGAATCTCCACCACAGCTGGGGAACTCAAATTCTCTACATGCACTAGCTATTTTGGGCTGATTGGTCAGTTAACTAGATGATCAGTGAGTTTGACTGAAGTCCCAAAGCACAACTGACCTTCCACTAGTTCCTCCAACAATTAGAACTAGTTTAACTGAAAAAAACTTGAAATAATTGACCTTGATTGCTACAAATTAGAAATCACATATGTTTAACTGAACTCTAACTCCTCTAACTCAAATTTACTAAGCTAACTGAGTGACAAGAGCCATGTTACCTCAGTTAACTACATCCAAGTTGTCTGTTGATGTGGAAATTCGAATTTTCTCAATTTAATCAAGGTAAAATCAAATTGAGAATTTCTTGCTACATTTTCCAACATTATAAGGGAATCAAATGTATACTTTAGAGAGAGACTTCAATTTATGTTTATTGATGAGCCCTAACAAGTTCCAAAGTAACATCCTACCAAATGGCCTTTCCATGAACATCGTGACAAGTATAATGCAGTAGAGACCTTATGGTAATCCATCTAATAACCAATAAGCTATGTAATTCATGTGAGTATGCAATTGTCAAGTCATATATAAGGAAATTGAGTTTCATTTTGACTTGAAAGAAAACTATTTTGACAAAATCCCTCAAATTAAATAGAGTCTTTTCATGAAAGATCCTATATTGGTGAGGAGGTTCATGCAATGATTGTGAAGTCCCCAATTACTAAAATCATTTTCCTATTTATGCCTCCTACCACTTTTATTCCTTGATAGGTCACTAAATCCTCCACGTCTTTGCTTATAGTGTATTCAGTGCTCCAATGGCATCTTAGTTTGATGCTCTTTGGAGTCAAAATCCCAATCCCGCTACTACTAAACCCAAAAAAAGTTACCATAATGGTTATTGTCCAATCTTAAGGAGTAGAAGAGGGTGTGCTTTTATGAGTGATATGTGTGTGATTAGTGCAAGTGAAATCTACCCCACTGCTTCCAAGTACCCCAATGGGAACCTTAAGGGACTGGATTAGCCTTCACAAGAATATAACCTTGGTCAAGGATGACAAATTCTAATTTTTTTTTTATTAGATGTAACACATTTGAGCTTCTAGGTCCAGTCATAGTTTATAATCAATTCCAGTTCTAATTACTTATTTTTTCCATGAGAAATATCTTGATATTTCATTATGAGAATTCCTCAGCTCAACATATCACATGCAAAAATTGATTCTAGGTGGAGAGGATAACAACATTTCTCCCAACCACCCTAGCAAAAGCCGATTTACTATAATTACTTATTTTTAGAAAATTAGACCTTCAATATGGTTACCATATCAAGAAAAATAAAATATGCAATAATATACAGATAAATAATTTTTAGAAAGAAGATTTTTTATATTTAATTACCTCGTAAAAAAAATCTAATAAAATTAACTTTAAAATAATTAACTTTTCTAAAACTTTTAAATGTTTCATTTAACAATTAATATTATTTCATCAATATTAATCGTGCAAAGTATAGGAATTCCATCATCACTCACAAATCAGTAAGTGGGCAACTATGGTGAACCCCACTTTCTTTCTTTGTTGTAAAATGACTAAACATGAATTTAAGGGGAATTGAATTTGAATGGAAAAACATATGGCATCCCACTTGACCAAATAATTAAGTTTTTAATAATTAATTTTTCTTAAAATTATAATATAACAAATAGGTTTATAGACTAAATAGTGTTTTTTAATGGAATCTACTGATACAATTTTAAGTAAGATTGTGAATTTTTTTGTTATTTAAAATACATTTTTGAATGCATAAATAAATTTATCACCTTAAAAAACTTATTGGGAACTCCAATTTTATAAATTAAACAATTTAAACTTGAGTTTTTAAAAATCTTGGTAGGTTTTGATTAAAATTAACTAGAAAAAAAGCCCTTCGGGCCATTTCATTGATTAAAATTAACTAGAAAAAAATACCCTAAAAAATGTCATTTCATTAGTTAACGTACACTAACAAATAGAGATTTTATATTGACAAATTTTCATCTTATGGTACATTCTCTTGCAATAATAAATTATTTATTTCTAATAGATAGATAACTCTTCACAATCAAGTGCCCCAGGGGTTTTTAAGGGTGTTGGATCCATATATGCAGTCAAAAAACTAGTTTAAACAACACAAATCAAGATTTGACCACAATTTTTTTAGCTCGACTAAAAATCTGCTCTAAAAAGTCACACTTAAAACTACTCCATTAATATTTAAAAAAGAAGAAGATATATTTCATGTAATAAATTATTTATTTTTAAATATTTTAGGGAGTTGTGTACCTAGCCAACTGAATAGCCCGGACAACAGTTTTTTGTTGGAATCCGTAAAAAAAAAAAATCAAAAAATCAGGTAGTTGGAGTGTTTGAATTGCATTTTTGATAGTGGAAATGGATTCAGCGCTATCAAAAACCCTTAACAACTGTAAACAAGATTCTAATAAATCTTTGCCAGAATTTGTCAAAATCTTTGCCTGATTCTGGGTTATTATGTGGATTTTTTAGACTACGATTTATTTTAGGCTTATTTTAGTAAGTTTTGGAGGATTTTCCGACATATTTTCTGTTCAAATTTACATAGAATATGACAAATATTTCTTGGAACCAGAAGTTTGAGTTGTAAACTCTCCACAATCCCAATGCCCCAGGGGTTTTTCAAGGTACTAAATCCATATATAAAATTAAAAATCAATTTTAAATAACAAAAATTAAAATTTGACTTAAAAAAATAACGCGATACAGTTAAAAAAAAAAACTCCAAAACATAAACAACCCCTTAATTATTAATATTTAAAATAAAATAATATTATTATTAAAAAAAAACCAACCATATTGGAATATTCAAATGATTTATTTTGAAAATATCACTTATATAAAATTGTAAGAAGATAATTAGATTTTAATTGAATGAATGTTTTAAATAATCATATAACGGGCTATAATGATGATTAAATAAAATTTATAGATGTCATGAACTTAGTCAAACTTGTGTTTATTGGAAGTCATCATTTTGTTTTCCTAGAATATTCAAACCACCATGCATGAAGCCCCCGTTCTTTGAGTTTTGAAATAATTTATCATTTTTGTAGGACCAAATAGTGTTAAAAGAGTGCTTTAGTTGCATGTCACTACTATATATCCATGGGCAATAATGAGGGCACCAAGATGTCGTGAAGAATTTAAAAGGAAACTTAAAAAGTATTTATAAAACTTTTGTTAATTTATTGATGGTGCAAGTCTTTGTCACTGGCCTTTATTTACAGATATAATATGTCTGACATTTGTCATTGACTTGCTTAGCACAAACAATATTCCTAAAGAGTTCTTAATGAAAATTCAGTGCATATTTAACAATACAAATTCCTAAAGAGTTGTTAATGAAAATTCAGTGCATATTAAACAATACAAATTGAATTGATACCATCTCTTCATATTTTTAATACCAAAATACTAAAACAAATCTATAGAAACTAATTAATTATGTTCTTTAAGAGGTGACATGCATACTTTTTTTATTTAAATTATTTTTTAGATTGAACTTTATTGGAATATGGTTTATTGAAATATTAGTCTTGAATTATTTTAGTGCTGAATCTACTAAGGGTTGAGAGGATCAAATTTCTTTATATGCAAATTTTTTTATTGTTTTTTGGGTGTTTGGTAGATCCAGAGTTAAGATGGATCTAGATTAATTTAATTTCCCCTTTTAAATAGGCTATATTCCACATGAATACTATGGACCATTTTTATTTTTATTTTTATTTTGTTTTCATAGGGTTATTTTTATTTTTATTTTTTTGTTTTATTTTGATGGAGCTAAAATGTTTATAATACATTACATTAAATTTTTATTTTTATTTTATTTTTAAGTAATTTAACTTGCCAAAATGTTTAACATTACATTACAACATCTCTACCATACTAGGTTGTGTTGGACGCACATTTGTCAAAACTACTTAATCACTCTAGAGTTGTTAAAATTGTTATGAACTATACAATTTGTATTATATGGTAGAGCAATAAAATATTGTATAAATTGAGATAAACACAATGTAATTATTATTTTTTTTGGGTAAATAATTTGTTTTTGCATAGTTTAATTATTAAATGAAATGATTTTTTTGACATTTTATTGTCAATTTTGTCCAAAATTTGGTAGAGATGTTTAAGAATTATAATTTAAGTAGTTTAATTTGCAAAGTTTGAGTGTCTCTGAGGTTTTCCAGGGTACTAAATGTTGGGAATCACGATTGCCGTTAGACCAAAACCTGCAGGTTTTAGTCAACGATCGCATCGCCAGAGATAAGGATCCACAAGAGGCGGTTAGTCCATGTCACAAAACACACGGGGAGCTTTGGTTTATCCAATGTCCAACAATATCCCCCCCAACGCGAGCCAAGTATGTATTGAACTTGTGACCTAGGCTTTGATACCACTTGTTGGGAATCACAATTGCTGTTAGACCAAAACCCGTAAGTTTTAGTCAACGATCACATCACCAGAGATAAGGATCCATGAGAGGCGGTTAGTCCATGTCGAAAAACACACGGGGAGCATTGGTTTATCCAATGTCCAACACTAAATCCATTTATGCATTCAAAAGTGCATTTTAAATAAGAAATAATCACAATTGTTGGAAATCGAAATTGTATTACCAATTTCAGCTAGAAAATCCATTTCATCCATTTATTTTTAATGATAAAGTAATAAATGTTGTATAGATTGAAATATATACAATTAAACTAAAAATATCTTTAAATCTAATCATAACTATACAATCCCCTATTGGAGGTGACCAACCCTCGGATGAGGGGGCCTTGAAATCCCCACTCCCAACCACTTGTCTTCCATGCGTGTGATTAAGAGGGTAGGTGTTGGGCTCATGGCTCGACGAAGGGCGCCTCAGGAGAAAGCGGGTATAATTATCATGATTTGGTTGTGGTATGTGAACGTTATGATGTATTGGGTGATGAGAAGAGACATTGCAGAGGGTGGTGACGGTCATGTTTGCTATTCTGCCATGCGGCGAAAGCCGAAAGACCAATGCGGCGAGGGGATAAACACGAGAGTCGCCCTCCATGCATGGTTTTGCTCTTAGTAATTCTTTTGGGACCCGAGAGATTTTATGGTTGTTGATATTGTCTTTCAGGGTGGTTGTCCCCTTTCTTGGTTGTTGTTCTTCCATCCACAGGTTTTCTCCTCTTTGTGCTGGTAGTTTCGTCACGATCTTCAAGCGTGGGTAAATTTTTGTCCCTCTTGGTGGTCTTTGTTGGTTGCATTTATAACTCTCTTTGTTGGTTTTGTAGTTGTTATTTCCCTAGCGAAAGAGTGGCAACTATGTCTCTATATGGTTCTTAATAGTGGTTGCAAGGTTGGGTCTTGGTTCCGGACACCCATAGGTTTTTTGAGTTGTGTGTCAGTTGAAGTTTTGAGTCTAGTGTCTCGGGTCCCTCTGAGGCGATATTTGGGTTATTCATTATGGGATTATGGTCAATTATGGCTCCTCCTCCAGTGTGTGGATCTTATCTATCTTGGTTTAGTGCTTGGGTGGATAATTGGTTGGAGTCGAGTGTCTGTATGCAGCTATTGCAAGCCCCTGTCAATTAAATATGTTGCCTTGTGTCGGGCTGAGAGGTCTGTTGCTCTGCTCCATGAGTCTTGTCTTGCAAATTCTTGGGGTCTAACTTCATTCTTAGGGTGGGTTTTTCTCTATAGTGTCGGGGGAAGCTTGGTATAGGAGTGTTGGTGTTCTCAAGTTGGCTCCCTGCAGGCATGTTGTACCGTTGAGGGTAATCTGGAGAACGGATTTTGGTGGTAATTTTGTGGGAAATTTTTCTTGTGTTTTAGCCCATGCTCGGTAGTTCTTTTCGTCCGCAAGTATGTTGAATCAATGAGGGATACCCTTAAGAGGGGGTGGCGAGCATGTGCATCCAAGCGTTTGTGTGGGTGGTGACTCATCCTCTAGTAAGGAGCACTCAGTGAATCTAGACATAAGGAGGAGCTAGCACAGGACCTGTCTACTGGTCATGTTTTCCAACCTTCATCCCTGGACTCGATTGTTGATAAATTAAGGGGAATCTAGGCCAACCTGGATATCCTCCGAGACCATAGATATGAAGACCGAAATGAAATTATGGCCCATGTGAATGACATATAGTTCAGTCAGTCAGAAATTCTGGAACGACAAGATAATGTTCGAAGAAGTCAAAAGCAAACAAATGAACGCTTCTAGGACATAGAGGCCCGCCTGGAGCACATTGACTACCACATGCACGAGCGACATTGTCCTCTCGTAGTTCTAACCATGCACCATCCACATCTGCCACCTTGATATGCAGTTGACTGGTTGTTTGCTTATTTTGTTAGTTTTTTTGCATGTATGGCTTTGTAGCCCTCCAGAAATAAAGGGTAAATTGCAAAATATTATGTTTGACATTCCAACTCTCCTCGCGGAAAAATCCGGCCAGAGTGAAGCAGGAAGAGATGATGAAAATAAGAATGTACTTGTTTCTTCAATGATAATATAAATGTAGTTTCTTGATCAACAAAAAAAATCATAACTATACAATATTTAAGTCAGTTTATATAACATAACTCTCTTGATTTATTTAATATTTAAACCTACCGTGTATATATTCATTGCATTCCTTATACCATTACTCTCTCTCAATTTATTTACTATTTTGAGCTACTCTATAGGGTTATCAATATTTGTGGAGCTATAGTTTCATTAGTGCAGTGAGGTAGTATATGCCAACCATTGGATTTAACCAAGTACAAAATCCAATGGGTGACATATAGTGCCCCAATATATTAATGGAACTATAGCTCCACATATATTGATTGCCACTCTACATATCAATCAAAAAATCAAGAATTACAATAATGACACTCAAAATATCATCTTATTTAGTGCGAGGACTCTCTCAATTTATTTACTATATTCTATACTGTTTCTTCAGCAACTGATACCTGTAATTAAATCAAATATCTTCCATAACAATACAACAATCACTATGAATCCCTGGCACAAATAATAACAAAATCAGATTTATGAGGATGGTTCTCCTTCCCAAGCTCAACGATCCTTTTTCACTATGAATTGAGTTTGTCAAAGGACCCCACATGAATGAATCAGAGTCTTCCCTCAGCGACCTTTTAACTCACTCCGAGAGGCGAGAATGGTGGAAACAGTGAAAAACAAGATTTGAAAGTGGTCAGGTCTAATGGCTTCAAATCATATTCAAACTCTGGAGTTATGTGCAGACTGCAACAGTTTAACTTGCATTGATGGAATATAAATATAAAAATATTCATACCTAAGTATGCGATAAAGGGAATTAACTACTCTTCCTCATTAGCACAAGGCAACATTCATTTAAAATGTATAGTTACGTGTTTCAATGCACTACTTTGATTTGATGGCCCACCTTTACAATTCTAGATTTCATTGTAAAATTCTGTGACAGTAATGGTGAACCAACTTTCTTTTAGTTGCAGACCTATTTACTTTTCTCTCATCTGAATCTGACTATTCACCCTCCATCACGGTTGTTAACTCTTTACTGTACCTTGTATACTTTTCTCTCCCATCTGAATTTGACCATTCATCCTCCATCACGGTTGTTACTCTTTACTGTACCTCTACGCCTTCGACCATTTCATGCGTAGGCTCTCTTGTATGATGTTTAATTCCATTTCTGCACTCTCTCTTCTTGTATTTTTCTCTATATTTTGACAGGTAACTTTAGTTGTGCATTCTTCTTTTCTTTTTGTTGGGTTGTTTTTATTTAATATTATTTGTATTTTCTTTTTAAGTAAATGAGTAAATGAAGTGATATGTTAGATCTCTACGGCAGTTTAGTTATTAATAGCATTGAAAATGAAGTATTATGTGATATGAGATTTCAGATTCTAATCTTTTTAATTTATTTTTGGAAGTAGTTTACTTATGAAGTACAGGTCATTAAGGAAAATATTAGTGGAAAATTATTATTTTAAATAAGATTTTTTTATATTTAAAAAGTTATTTTTGTTATTTCGAGTTGTCTTTAAGTGTTATTGTTTGAAAAGTTTCCTTTTTTATTTTCCAATCTATTTTGTCTAGAATCAACAGAGATTCATTGAAATCACAAGTTTGATTGGTGAACTCTGCACAGTCAAAGTGCCCAAGGATTATGGTCCTGAATCCATATATGCAATCAAAAAATCAGTGCAACACAAATCAAGATTCCACCACAAATTTTCCAGAGTAATCTAAAACTCCAAAAAGTCACACTTAAAGACAACTACAATTTAGTGTGCCAAGAGCTAGCTTAATTGGTGGAGTTCTAATTGTTTAAGCACCTTGCTAATGAGAAGATGTGGGGTCAATTTTCCTAAATACTTTGTGACATATTTGAGTGGATTTCTTTTGAATTTTTTATTGTAATTTTTATTATTATTTAATGATTAATAAATTCCTATAGACATTAATCCTTGATCAACATCCAAAGAGGTCTCCTATTATACATCTCACATAACCCAATTAAAAAGAAAAAGTTATAAAAATTAATTAAGTTATAACTTTATTTGTCCTATTATACATCTCACATAACCTAATTAAAAATAAAAATCATAAAAGTTAATTAAGTTATAACTTTATTTTAAATTATTATATTTAATTCAACTAATTTCTTTGAATTCTTTATTGTAAATTTATTTATTCTAATCCAACATCCAAACATGTATCTTATTATACATCTCACATAACTTAATTAAAAAAAAAAAATCATAAAAATTAATTAAGTTATAACTTTATTTTAAATTATTATATTTAATTTAACTAATTCCTTCTGAATTATTTATTGTAAATTTATTTATTCTATTACAACATTCAAACATGTATCTTATTATACATCACATATAACCCAATTTATTAAGTTATAACTTTATTTTAAATTATTATATTTAATTCAACTAATTTCTTTTGAATTATTTATTGTAAATTTATTTATTCTAATACAACATTCAAACATGTATCCTATTATACATCACACATAACCTAATTTAAAACAAAAAAATTCGTAAAAATAAATAAGTTATAACTTTATTTTAAATTATTACACGTAAATCCTAAAAATTAATTAAGTTATAACTTTATTTTAAATTATTATTATTTATATATAAGTTAAACATATTTACATTTTTTAGAATAGGTAGCAATATTGTTCGATCTCACTCTTTCATAAATATATTTTCTTACAATATTATAGTCCAATAACTTAACAATACCGCATACCCAACATAACATGTTGATATTACATTTTCTTTATTTAATTATAAATTAAACTTCTATATAAATTTTAATCTTCTATCCATAAATAATAATAAATACTTTTACATATTTCATCTCTACCTTTCACTTAATAATTACTAATAATTAAATTAAAATATTTCGTAACATCCAATTTTATTTATACTATTTAACCAATCTCCTTTCTTTGTAAAATGATCCTGCATTTTAGAAAGATAGAAAAATATTAGAGATAGTTTCTCATTTTTTCTACATTCCTCTATTTTTTTTAACCTGTCATCTTATTTGGGCATTCTCGTTTCTTTGTAGGATAATCTTATCTCTTGGATGAGATGATGTAAGTTGCTTCTACATCAGGGAAGATACTGTAAGTTTGCTTTCTACAGCCGGGAATCTATGATACTGTAAGTTGCTGCTACCCCAGGGAATCTTGGATGACATACTGTCACTTGCTTCTACATGAGGGATGAAATTTAAAAGAAAATTAATTAAAAAATCCATGAAAAATTATTACGGAGTGACAAAATCGCAGTAAGACTAGCGTTCCATGGAGCCAAGATGAATTCTCTTCATTCCTGTCCAGACATATCGAGTAAAACTGAGCTGCCATGGAATGACTTGGGTGTACTCTGAAAAAAAGCAAATTAAAAAAAAAAAGCGGTTTGAAATGATACAGGAACTCTATCCATATGCATTTTAATGTCTCCAGATACCTTTTAATTTTTAATTCATGCTGACGGAAAGAGTTTTTAATATGGGCTCTGGGCCATGGCTTCTTTGTACACGGAATATGAGCACATGTGAGGGCTATCAGAGAAGAAACTCTGGGATGACATATTTTGTTTTGGAGGACGCAGCCTTTATACCTGTACCTCGTTCTTTTCTGGAGTCTATTGCGTTGCCTGACTAAATTTTGGAATCCTCAAAGAAAGAAACGAAGCCGTGTAGCTCACTCCCTCTGCTGAAGCTTTCTGGCGCCAGCTATTTCTGAATTGGGTTATTCTAAAAGTTAGCTGAACTGACGGTCGCTGCTGAGTTTGAACATTGGGACTCAGCAGGAAAGTTTTATGGTTGGGTTTATATGATGTGATCTCTCGATTTTCGATGCAGCGATCATGCTGCTTTAAATGCCTAGCTGTACTCGAAATTTTCCAAGGTAACGGTTTCGCGCTTGGTTCCACCAGTAGTTCAACAGAGGAAAATTTGGGGATTTCGGGAGACCAGTTGCCATCCCTATCTGATCATTCTGCGACGGAATTCTATGGTATTCTGCAAGTCTTGCATATGAGAAGTTCCATGGATTGAGAATTGACATTCGAATGAATCCATGACGAATTCACAGATGAAGGGCAATGATGAAGACAAAGGCGTCAATTGCTTTGCATCAGAATGAGTACAGAAGGCTTGGAGAAAACGAAACCCCAGTGTCAGAGCAGGATGCCATCTTTCTAACTGTGACACTTTTGCTGGAGTAACTGCAACGGCTCCAACATTATAATCGTGCTAGTAAGTAAATTGCAGCAATCTTTGGTTTTAATTATATTCTACAATGAGTTATTTGTGTCCACGTATGTGACGGATGTTCAGTGTGTAAAGAGAATAAAAGACAGCGTTATAAACTTGCAACAGAAGCGGCCGTTTTTATATTGGATCTTTCTGATTACTGATGAAGAATTTCTGGTCACTTGTACAGGAAGGGGAGACGGTGAATTTTGTGTAATTCAGAGTTCGGTGCAACCACGTTGAGGCATGAGTGGGAAAGGGATGGTTTTACCGGCTGATGGCGCCGATGGGTCTGTGGAGGGAACATGCAAGTCGCTTGTGAACTTTATGGACTCGAAAGCCGATTCCACCTTTACTTTGGCGGATGCAGTTCGTCTCATGATTGAGGATTTGTCTCGTGTCTCGAAATCTCTTCAGTTTCGCACTAGCCCTCCTGCTCAGAATATCGATATAAAGATCTCTGAGAGTGAAAAACAGCAGCTGGAACAAAACATTGTGAAAATAGAAGGTATGCATGCCTTTTTAGGTATTTTTCAGTTACTTGGTCATCAATACTAGCTTCATTTCACCCTTGGTCCTGTTTGTTTCTCAGAGAAAACTTAGTCATGGAAACTAATCTCATCTCTATCATATCTTAACTGTCCTGTCCCATACTACCTCTACATTCAGAAGATTAGAGTCCCAACTAAAATTGGCATTACAAGTCTGAAAGATTCTCTGCCAGATTTGACGGTCTTTATCTGGATCTTATCTCCATTTCAGGTGAATTAGACATATTAAAAGACTATCTCAGGTTGTCTGACATCAAGCGGAAGGAGGCCCTCAATAAGTTACTGGATCTCAAGGGTAAGCCTATCTTCTATTTTGCTTCTCAGGGCCTTATCATCTAGTTTGCCTCTAGGGACCAATCCTTCCTTACGGGTTAAGCTTTGAAGATATTTTATCCATTCGTTCTGCAGCAGAGTGTTACAGAAAAATGTGTATCGTGGTGTTTTTGAGAAGTGTTATAAAATATTTGTGTTACAGGGAGCATTCGTGTATTCTGTCGCCTGAGACCATTGCTTGGGAATGAGAAGAGAGCATGTCCAGGACTTATTGTAGCTCCTCACTCAGACAAGGTTGGCGTCAAAACTGGGGGGAAGCTGAAGGCATATCACTTCGACAAGGTGTTCCTTCCTGATGATTCACAAGGTCCAGGGAACTGCTTTTAGTGACTGCCATTCAAAAGTTTGTGTGGGTAAAGTCAAAATTGTTTTTAAATTCTAGCACTTTTTGTGCAGATGATGTGTATGCAGAATTGGTGCCAATTATCAGATCTGCTTTGGATGGCCACAATGTATGTATTTTTGCATATGGACAGACCGGAACTGGCAAAACTTACACAATGGTGCGTGTCTTGATTTAGGTTCGGTTATTTTTTCCTCAAATTTGAAACCTATTATTTTACTCCCTTTCAAAAATCAGCCATTAATACCAGATTGAGGTCATCCTTAAACTGACTGTATATTCGAGTCATTGGAGGTTGACTTTGTGGCTCAGCCTTCCGATGACCCAGATCTACAATTGGGTTAAGCTCAGGTGATTGAGAATTCATAAGAGGCCACTGTGGACCTCCCAAGCCGTGGTGAAAACATGGGTGCCTAATAAGCAAGGAGTTACGTTCAAGCCCTGAGATTTGCTGGCTCAAAATCCAAATCCTTACAGTTTCCTTTTTAGGACATTGACCTAAATGCAGGCCATTGTACATGGTGATCTGGATTCTCTACAGTATTCACAGTGTAATTTTCCATAAGCTTTCCTAAATTACCTCAGGAAAACCATGCCGGTAATGTCAATTTTCCCTTCATTATCAGAAGGCAATAATCAACTACTCACTACCCTCACAGTTGCACCAGGATTCTGGGAGAATCCCATGCATTGAATGGGCAAAATTTGTGGTTCAAAAACACCTGCCCACTACCTTGTAATCGGCACTGTTTTTGTCAGGGATGGCTTGTGATGCCATCTGAGTTTACAAATCTGTAAAATGCATCCTCTCAACTGTATAAGATCATAAATTTGAAGTATCATCGAAATTTCCTGAAACCTTGCCCACAAATATTAATCAAGTAATTGATTTCATCTTGATAAATATATTGCAGGAAGGAAGACCAGATAGTCCTGGTGTTGTTCCTCACACATTCAAGGAACTCTTTAGACAGGCTGCCTTGGACAGCAGTTTAACCTTTACCTTTACAATTAGCATGCTAGAGGTTTACAAGGGATCTCTGAGAGATTTACTTGTGTGTCGACCTACAAGGTTAACAGAACCCTCTGCAAAATGGTACGACATACATTCTTCTGGTCCTCTGTTCTTAGATTTTTGAAATTTACTTCTATTGTCTCATGGAATTTGATTTAAAGATTTGAATAGATGGATGAACTTTTCTAGTTTTGGTATAGCCTTTCAATTCAAATGGATGCACCAAGTGGTGTGGAGATTGAGAATCTGCATGAAGTTCCGGTGATGGATTTCAAACAAGCATTTCAATGGTACCGTATAGGCAAACGAGCAAGATCTACTGCATGGACAAATGTCAATGAGGCTTCAAGCAGGTCACATAGGTGAGTTTCAGTAATGTTTACTAATTTCTGTGCACTGTTTTTTCTGAATGATATCCTCAGCAAAATCTTAAAGAATGAAAAACTGTAAGTCCAGCTGATTCGTAACTTCCTTTTATTTCTGTCATTGGAAAGATAGGTATTAAATATAGACATCTAGATTCTAGATATAGCACTAAAGGCCAGAAATATTAATGTACCTTTGAGCAGAATTTTTCTTACTGGGAAATGTAGTTTTTCAGAAATTGGTAAAGAAAATGTAGGCTAGAAAGCTTTGCCTAATGAAAGCTGTTTCTCTTTCCAGCTTGATCAGGATTGTCATTAGAGGTTCGAGGGGTGATGATACATACGCCATAACAAGCAAGTTGTGGATGGTTGATTTAGGTGGGAGTGAACGTATTCTCAAGACAGGGGCTAGTGGCCAAACTATGGAAGAAGCAAAAGCTATAAACTTGTCACTCTCTGCCCTTGGAGATGTTATCAGTGCATTGCAGAAGAAACAGCCTCACATACCTTACAGGTACTTGAACTTTGAATACCAAAGCATGAAGAGGTTCCTGCTGCTTGTGACCTTCCTTATGCTAGTAACTTTGAAGCAACAGCTCTAATATAACAATTAGTATTCCTTTGCACTTGCAGGAATAGCAAACTAACTCAAATACTCAGAGACTCTCTCGGTATCCACATTACTCTTTCTGTTAATAAACGTTATTTGGTTTGCCCACATGAAAATATATGTTATGATTTCATGCTTTTTGTATGTTGCATATAAAATATCCCATTCAATTCTTGATATTAATTTGCAGGAAATGATTCAAAGGTTGTTATGCTTCTCCATATAAGTCCTAAGGAAGATGATCTAGCTGAGACTGTTTGTTCTCTGAATTTCGGAACCAGGACACGAGGCATACAACTTGGGAGGGAGATGTCAGCTGTATGTCTCCCTATATCCTCTTTTAGGTTAAATAATTATGTTTCTTCCATGTATTCAGAAGATAGGTGACGTTATCTATGTAAGCAAATTGTCTTAATACTGTATGAAATTAATAGGAGTGTATTCTGTTGTCTATGAAGGAAGACAAGGAACAGAGAAAACATGCCATGGATGATATCACACTGCATATGAGACACCTTGAAGATGAATGTGAACGAGCGATAAAGCACATCCAAACTGTTGAAGTTCTTTTAAAGGAAAAGAAGAAAGTCCTGCAGAGTGAGCTCTCTTCAGAAAATCAGATGACACAATCTTCTACTAGTCAGGAACAACATGCCATAGAAATAGAATCTGCTGACTCATGTAGTATTGTAGATAGATCTATAGAGTTAAACATGCCCAGATTTATGTCACCTACTGCTTGCAGCCGCCTCCGAGGGAGGGCCCAGGATAAGAACTGCATATCCCCATGCAAGGAAATAAAGAGAGAAGAAAGAAATGGAACGAGAGTATCTCTACCCAATTACGCCAGAGCAATGCCCAATTGCTCCAAGCCAAGTACCATTAGACAATCACAGCTTAACTCAGAGTTCAATTATAACAAAATAGTCAAGTACCCCATGGCTAACAATAAAGGGGTGGCTGTATTTGTTTCCAAGCAAGGTACAATTGATGAATCAGAATGTGTTTCAGAATTTAGGGTAAAGGATGATCACGAGTTAAGATGCCCATCAATTCCACAACGTCTCAGGGTGTCTGCTGGACCATTGTCCAAGCAATTATGCACAGCTGATGAATCACAACACCTTGAGACGGATATTAATAATGGAATGAAGCATGTTACAGTCCCAAAGAAACGGAGGTTTTCTGGATCCTATTGTACAAAATGCACAACTGATCAAATCCAGTGTCTTTCAGAGCCTAATATAATTCATGGATTGAGGTCTTCTCCATCTACAAACAACAAAAGAACTAATGGATCACCTCCCAAGCAATTCACAACAGATGGCATCTCACAAAGTATTTCAGAGGGTTTCAGTCCTGACTGTACTGACAGTGATCAAATATACTCGCCAGCGCCAAACATCCAGAAGCAAGCATCATTCAGAAAAAAGACATTATCCAATAAGCATTCAACAAACATCAACTCAATGGAAAATGGTCACAGATTAAAACAAAATTCCATACAGTCTCCTGTAAATGCATCTCTCAGGATCACCAGGACTAGCTTCAGGGCTGAAAGCAAGCATGGAGAAGCAACATACCATCCAATTTTAGTCAAAGTAGAAACAGGGAAATAAAAAGACAAGGTAATTTTCAGTTCTAGATAAACTCCATCAACCAAAAGTGGGTGTTACCAGAAAATAGGATTCCATTCAGTAGAAAGCTTTCAATTATAGCAGAAATCACAACAGATATACTTGTTACGTAAATAAGGTTTCTAAAACAACATACATGGGAAACAAATCAGGTTTGTAGTGGGGATTGAGTGTTTTCCTTCTTTTATATGTTTGTATTTACAGAATAAATATTGTTCCCTACCCATTATTTTGGTTTTTCCTCCATTGATAATGTACACTATGATTCAGACAATGGAACTGAGTGGTTGTTATGTATAAATAAATATAAAGAGTTTTATTGTACTTTGAATGGGTTTTGTGAGGATTGGACTTCTCTGCTCTGGTAAAGTTTTCCCGTACTATGGTCATTGCAGGCTGAGCACTTACTAATGATTTTGAATGTATCCTGAACTTATGATTTTTTTTTTTTATAAAAATTATGGAATAATTTTTTTTTTAATTATGGTGAATGTTGGGGGTAATTTGAGTGAGTTTTAGGTTAAAATTTTCAATTATTATAATTTAACAAAAATATTAATATAAATTAAAAAAAAAATTACATTTTATAATTAAATAAATTATAAATCATCATTATCCTGATGATGAACTACAGTTTGTAGTTCGAAACGGGTCGTTCCTAAAATTCTCATGTGATTTTCCCGGAAGATTTATATCTAATATATTGTGGATCACAGAAACTTGCACTCTCAAACATATAAATATATTTTTAACCCACGTTTAAATATTCCTTCCATTTTATCAATTAACCAGATAAACTCCACTCACAATTTAGAAATTATTTAAATATAAATATTATTGAATATAAAACTCCACTCACAATTTAGAAATTATTTAAATATAAATATTATTGAATATAAATTATAAAGTTTGAGGTCAGTCGTAAACAAAACACAACACAAAAATTCACGCAAGAGTATAGATAAATCTCAAATTCGTATACCGTCTTTGCCTTGATGTTGAAGCGAAAGTGAAAGTTAAGTACACATTTTGTATTTTTTCCCTCTCATTTTCCGAATTCCACGTGTCATATACGATTTTTGAGGGACACGTGTCCGATTTGTAGCTCGAGTGTCTCTTGACACGTTGTATTCGCTAGACATGATAATCAGATTCGACCACCCAACAAATCTCTAATTTGGGATACATGTTCTTCTGAAAAGTGTATCGTGGGTCTTTAAAAGTTTGATTTGGGCTGATTTTTCTCTCATTCTTGTGTTTTTCTCTTGTTATGGGTGTGTGGGAGCGATTAGCAAAGGGTTTGGGAGCATTTTGGAGGTGATTCTGGCAACTTGTAAGTGCATTTTGCTTCATTTTTTATACATTTTTGCTTGTCCATTTTGTTTATATGCTAGTGCATTTTTTCTTTATTTTTTTATAGCATTTATGGCTTAATCAAGAGCAACAGGGGCAAAGAAGGGAAAGAATGTCCCCATTGGTGATGTCCTTCATGTTCCAATTTCATCAAAGTTTGTAGGTGTTCCCTCTGTTGGAAGTGAGTTGCAACAACAACTTCAAATGTTGAAGGAAAAATAAATTTAGAAAGACAACATGCTCAAGAAAGTAAATATCTCTTGTGGAGATATGTCACAAGAGATCAAGTGCCATGCAACAAGTTAAAGGGAGGAGACTATGTTTCTTGGACATGCAACTATTGCAACAATCATCTCAAGAACACTTATTTTTGTGTGAAAGGTCATTTGTTGGGCTTTCCATGTTGTGGAATTGGAGCATGTGCAAATGTGTATGTAGCTAAGAGGAAAGAAATGGAAAAAGAGGCCAATGTTGGTTTGGCAGGGGTGGTTGCATCATTTTAAAAATACAAGAATGAGTATCTTCTTCCATTCTTGAGGAAAAGCAGCAACAAATTTCCATTTGAGAGTTTTGGTGGGGGTGTAGGTCAAGCAACAAAAAGAAAGACAGTGGCACTTGGTCCAATGGACAAGATATTTCAGAAAGAGAGACAGGAAGAGCTTGTTATCACCATTGCCTTATTTTTCTATCTGAAGTTCATATCATTTAATGTTGCACTATCCCTTTATTTCTTGAGATGTGCCAAGCTCTAACTCAAGGGGCTCCATCACTGTATGTGCCTCTTGGGCCAGAGAAATTTAGAACCACATTGTAGACTGAGGCAAAGAAAGAGGTGGAAAAAATGCTTAAGCTCATTAAATCAAAATGAGCAACATGTGGGGTTAGTATTGTTTATGATGGTTGGACATATCTAGCATGCCACACACTCATCAACTTCATGGTGTTTTCTTTGAATAGACCAACTTTCTTGAAATCAATGGATGCACTTGGACAATACAAGGATGCACAATATATGGGTGAGTTGTTCATTAAAGTTATTGAAGATGTAGGTGTTGATTCTTGTGTGCATTTCATTACAAACAATGCACCTGTTTGCAAGACTGTTGGCATGATTGTAGAAGCTAAATATCCACAAGTATTTTGGACACCTTGCATTGTCCATTCCTTGAATTTATCACTTAAAACTATTTCTTCTGATGTGCCTTGGATTGGAAGTGTTATTGAGGATGCACGACATATCTGCAACTTTGTACAAAATCATACTAATTCCCTCACAATTTACAAGGAGTATACCCATCTATCATTGTTGAAGATTGCAAATACATGGTTTTCCTCTTTATTCATCATGCTGAAGAGGTTGAGGGAGGTCAAGACCATTGTTGGGGCCATGGTTATTTCAAAATTTTAGTATTTTTGGAGAAAGACAAATCAAGTAGCCTAAAAAAGGGTCAAGGACATAGTGTTATATGATGCTTGGTGGAATAGGGTAGATCTCATTATTAAGATCATGGACCCTATCATTGATTTGCTATGATTTGCAGATACAGACCAATCCATCCTAGGAGAGCTTTATGAGGGATGGGATTCCATGATTGAGTCCGTGAAGACCATTATTTTACAGAGTAAGTGCCCTGAGTAAGAGACATCACCAGAGGCCTTCTTCACCACCATATAGGATATTCTTGTTAGCAGGTGGGACGAGAATCGCACATCTTTGCATTGTTTGACCCACTCATAGAACCCACAATACTTCAGTGATGAGTGGTTGAATGGTGGACCTTCCCGCAAATTCCCTCCTCACATGAATGGTGAAATTTCATAGGGGAGGAAGGATGCATTGAGGCGGATATTTCAAGATAGAGCATCCCTTGATGAGGTGAAGGATTCCTTTGCAGAGTTTTCCACTGGCATTGGGTGATTTGCAGGTTATGATGTGATTAGAGACAAGGGGGTTAAGAAGCCTTATTATTGGTGGGCAACTCATGGGGCAACAAGCCCTCCTATACAACAGTTAGCCATGATGCTCCTCTCTCAAGTCACTTCGTCCTCTTGTTGCGAGAGAAATTGGAGCACGTGGGAATTTGTATAGTGTTAAGAAGAGTAGGCTTAAGCAATCCATTGTAGAGACAATGGTGTATGTGCACACCAACCTTTGTCTTATTTACAGCGAGAGGGATGAGCGGTTCAAGGGAAAGACAAAGATGTGGGATGTATTTTCTGATGATATAAGTTTGGACAATAGTGTTGAGTTGGCATTGGCCAACTTGGATCTTAATGAGTGAGTGCTAGATCCTGTCACTTTTGATAATGGTGATACTCTTGAGGGGTCATCCTCCACACCAGCAGATGTAGAGGTTACATTTGATACAGAGGAGGTTGATGCAGAGGAGAGCAATGGTGACCATGACAATGATGTTGATTTTGATGATGATGATTCATGAACTACCTACTACCTTGTAATTGTTTTGTATTTTCTATTTCTATTTGCCATTGGCATTGCTATTCAGGAGTCCTCAAGTACTTACTACCTATGTAACACATTTTGATTTTGATGACTTAAAGAGAAAATTGTAGTTTCTTGTCTTTCTCTTATTGGATCATTGATGAATCTCTCACAATTGTATTTGTATGCATAATGTTACAACTTACAAATTTACAATGTAGAATTTAGATCTATGTTTGAATTTGTATCATGAATGAGAATTTGTATAATATGAAATCATTGAAATATCTATTTAGTATTAAATATATATAATGTATCCTACATGTATTGTTTTATGGGGTTTACGTGCCCCATGTCAGACACTTGATAAATTTGCATGTCCTGTGTGTCTCGTGTACCCGTGTCATGTGACTTAAGTATTATATAATCCTGTGTTTGATTCATAACTAATACATCAAGTATTACATAACTAATTCATCAAAATTATCTAATTGTTTTCTCCTTTCGAATAGGAATACATGATTTCCTTAAAGAAAATATATATGAACAACAAAACAGGGGTTTTGAAACAAAATTTACAACACATAACTATTTGGAAATTTTTTTAATTGATTTCATTAACCATTAGAAAATTATAACAAGTCTTCTAAAATAAGATAAATTAATAATTAAATATAATGTTTATAAATTTTACTTATAACTTTATAAGAGAGTTAAAAAAATAAATGGAGGGCTTTCCTCTTGAAAAATATTGTGGTGGTTGAAACTTCTTTATGTCAAATAAAAAGACATCAGGAAACTAATACCTAGGAATAGATACTCAATAATGATTGAAATCGTAAAACAGAAAAATGAGATTAGTCAACAGAATCCACTAGTTTTTCAAGGGGTGGAGTTAACTAAATGGATGAGGGTCTTCTTCAAAAGAGGTGGTTGTGATGATTGAAGTACTCTCGTGAATGAAATGACAAAAAAAAAAAACTAACACCTCTGATTTAGATAAGGAATTGGTCAATTTTAAGAATCTTAATCTTTTCAGGAAACTAATACCTAGAAATAGATACTCAATAATGATTGAAATGGTAAATCAGCAAAATGAGATAAGTAAACAAAATCCACTAGTTTTTCAAGGGATGGGGTTAAATAAATGGATGAGAGTCTTCTTCCAGAGAGATTGTGATGATTGAAGAACTCTCGTGAATGAAATGACAAAAAAAACTCGTGAATGAAATGACAAAAAAAACTAACACCTATGATTTAGATAAGGAATTGGTCCATTTTAAGAATCTTAATCTTCTTATGGTTGACTTATTGCTAATTATTGTCTCTTACTCAGCCCTCTCGTGAATGAAATGACAAAAAAAACTAACACCTATGATTTAGATAAGGAATTGGTCCATTTTAAGAATCTTAATCTTCTTATGGTTGACTTATTGTTAATTATTGTCTCTTACTCAGCCCAATAGCAAGAAGGAAAAAAAAAATAAAAAAAATAAAAGTTATTATTTTAAACTTGTAAATACAATATGTATTTATAATTACTTTTATTTTATCAGGTTTCGAGGAGTATTCAAGGAATATGATTTTTAATCATTAATAGAATAGAAATTTCTTTTTTAAAGAAAAAAAATTAAGTGTAATTAATTTTATTGAGGTATATTACATGGTTTAGTTTTTATAATATTTATGGCAAATTTATTTTAACTTAAATTTTTCTTTAAAATGTTATAAAAGTAAAATATAAATTTATGGATTTATATTAATTATTTTATTAATTATTTAAAAGAATTCAAACATATTAAAGGAAAAAAATAAATTTATAAATGTATATTACTTATTTTTTTTGGTAAGTTGGGATTTTATTCATTCTTCAAAGAAGAGGTACATTAGTAGTAAAATGTAGGTAGTCTCATCCCGATTAGGTTTGTTGACTACCACGATCAGCATATGGAAAAGAATTAGAAAAATGACTAAAGACACAAACCACAACTTAGGAGGCCAAAAGCACCAGTAAACACATAAAACAAGTAAAACATATGTAACCATACTAGTCATATGAAGTAATGGAGGTTGGGTTGTCTGGAGTTGTTCCTGGAGGAGAAGGAGGGCGGAAGGAGCACTGGGCATGCTCTTCAAAGTGGGTCATCCATGCCTCCAACTTCTCCATCTTCTCAGATAATAGATTCTGTCCTCACCATACCACCATGACGCGCCCTCGGACATGGCACTGGAATTAGTGCATTTTGTCCAATGTGGCAATGAGCTATGCATGCTCTTCTTGCCACACTCGATCTGAGGTTTCAGGTGTTCTAGTATCGACTAAATAAAATCCTGACAATTTTCCAAACAACAATCTTGTCTTTGTCCATGTCCCGAATTATGTGCCTTTCCTCGTCGCCCCGAGCCATCATAGTGTGTCTTTCCACCCTCTTGTTGACTTTGTCAGGTGCAACTCCCACAACCTACCACTGAGCCACCACGACCACGACCACAACCACGACCACTGCAAGTCCCAGAGACCGCCCAACCTAAACAACCAGCATTGCTACCGCCCCGGTCGGAGCCAATGGTCACCACTACCACCTGCAAGGGAGACTCCTAACCCCTTGGACCATCCGAATTGAGCTTCAACTGTGAAGAAGAATGAGCAGTTCGAAAAATCAGACGCATTATGGTAGAATTAGCATCGTTGAGAAGGGCTGGAGCTAACTAGTGAGTTGCCACACAAACTACAATTTCAACCGTAGAGAAACGCCTCACCCATGCCGATAGAACCACAGACAACCAACCTAGGATAAACGTAGGGAACCACAATTCCAAACCGACTGTAGGGAATTGGACTCGTAATTCACCATTCCCCACCATGTGTAAGACAACCACTAACTAAACCACCCTAATTCCAACACACTCTCTCCACAGAAACCACCAAACCTTGCAGAACCTCGAGAAAGAACTATTGAGGACAACAAGCCAAATTTCGCTCTGACAAAGAATAGAATCCACTCATCCACAAGAGGACCAACAAATGGGTTTCAGAACCAAAGGTCTGAATCCTTTCCCTCTCTAGAGAACTAGATACCATACACCAAACAAGAAATTAACCGAAATACACACACGTAAGCAGAGGAGGGGATGTCAATGACGAAGTCACCACCTTTCCCAAACAGGGTGCCCTCTGAATTGTCCAGTCTCGTGCCCAAAGCTCAAGTTGCACTCGCAAAAACAATACCAAGCCCAGAGTGCCTGGTAGAAAACCTCGCCACCCTCCATAAATCTTCGACGAACGCCACCTCCCGCATGCTTCGAGGTTGATGGAGATCTCACACAAACAATAATAACACTCCATACACAAAGTGCCTTGAGAGGACGGAGAAGTCAATCCTCGCACAGTCAACAAGGTGGTAACCATGAATACCCACGTGTTACTTCGTTAGCATGGTTGATCAACCCTATCAAGAAAATTTATATTCATTATTCATTATTATCATAGTCAATCAATTTTTTTTACAATCCTTCACCTTTATTTTCATTATAATTTATTAAAATATGATACACAATTTATAGATATATAATATGCAACCTACTTCTTTCAAAACAATAATAATAAATTTCCAAAACAATCAACTTGAAACTTAAATACATTTTTGTGAAAGAAGCCTTGAGATAGTTGATAATTTTTGCACATGCTTTTAATAATAATAAAAAGGAAATCCCAAAAAATCATCAACTTAAAATATATATATATTTTTTCATGAAAGAAGCTTTTAATATAGTTTGATATTTTTTTACAAAATAAAATCAAGATCTTTCCATGCCAAGGTGAAAGTCATTAAGTTAACAAAGTCATTAAAAACCTAAGAAATTAAATTTTAATATGCTAAAAGTAATATTAAAAGTTATTGAAAATTTAATTTAATTTACCAAAATTTAATTTTAACGCGTTAAAATTAATATTAGTAAACTTATTTCGATATTAGAAAATTATGAGCTGCTATATAGAGGTAATGTTAGTATACATATCCATATGAGAGAATTATGAATTAATGTATAGTGGTAATGTGAGTAGACATATTTCCATGTCATGCTATAATATTATAGCAGGATGTCATGGTATAGCTTATTTTTATGTCATATTCATGTGTGATTTTTTGATGATGATTAATATTTTTCTATTGTTCTTTAATATTTGATTTTAATATTAGGTATGTCGAGTGTTTAGGTAAGGTTTTTTATCTCTTTCTTTCATTATTATTTGGTTTTAGTCACTAGTTTGGTTTACTTTAATCCATTTATTTGGGCAAATTGCTTAGCTTATGAGTTTAGTTTGGGGCACAAGCTTTTTATTGGGTCTATAGTTTGAATACTTCATTACAAGTCTATGACATGTCCAATTTGTTTAGGTTTTTTATTTATGAGATCAAATGAGTCAAATAATTTTTAATCTTTCTCAGTTTCAAGGTACTAGTTAAACTATGATTTTCTTGGTTGTACTATGATCATGTCTCTTGGATTGCAAAATAGGGAGCTTATTTTTGGGGAAGAATCTATGCTATCATCTTAGAAACTTGTCATGTTCCAAACCATGCAATTTGAATTTTTTACACAATTCATTCTATCGAAGGATTAGTTTAGCATTTTCCTATGCCTTGAGGTCATTATCTTATTTATTTATACCATTCAAATCCTATTTGTAAAATATCTCGGCCTCTCTTGGAATTTTTTATTCCCCTTTAATTCTCTATCTTGCATGTATATACTTATATTGGCATAAAATCTTGATCTGTCTTCTTAATCCACCCTCCAAGCTCTTAGGATGCTTGTATTCTCAAACGCCTGAACACAAATCTCTTATTTTTTATTTGGCTCCAACCTTGTAGGCTTGTTTCTTTATCCTAGGGTGTATTCAAAGGCTTAGCCTTCTCTCATACCTTGGGTGATTCAACCCTACAACCTTGAGAGAAGTTCCAACATCTAAGTAGAAAAAAATAAGGTATCAAACCCTTTGAAGGGCACTTTGGGTCACTTTGGGTATTGATCGCATTGTATTAGAGATCAATACAAGTTTCTTTTGCAAGAAGATTATTTCGTATTTGGGTATTTGATTTGAAGGTAGAACACTCTCTTTGATCCCTATCATAGCTATCATCTTCAACCCAAGAAGCTTCGTCACTTACAACAACACTCATCCATGTGAGCTCCTTCCTTTTCTCTTATATTTCCAACACTTAGCTCAATTCTTCAAAGGGGATTGAAAATTAACCTTAGGCTTGTTTGATTTTATTTGTTATTTCATTACCAATTACTTGTTTAAATCCATAATTGAAGTATTATAATCAACCTACAACTTTAGGTAACTAACTAAGAGTAAAACATAATCAATCTAGTGGCTTTAGTGGCCTTACTATATTTTTCTTTCATCTTCCTTTGATACCCTTCCCTCTTTTGATCAAAGGCTCCCTCTTATTTTCCATGTTTAGCCCCTACTCCAACGAGAAGAGGTATTGTGTCATTTGTCTTCAAGAGAATGATGGTTCGATTTTTTTCCTCAGCCACAACTAGAGGTAGCACCCTCTCATACCCCTATCTCCTTTCTAAAGAGGCCCCCTAGGTTAGCACCATTGACATGGTAAGTTTTGTGGCTTCTCTTGATCCTCCTTCCCAAATCTGTCTTTTAACATGAATTTGGGCTCAAAACCAAAGTTTTTCCAAGTGCTTAATTTCTTGCAAGGATTTTACATATGCCCCCCTAGCCCTTTTCTTTGGGCTAAAGCTACCCTCTCTTTCAAGGAGAGCCTTCCCTCTTAAATTAACGCACACTAACTTTCAAGCAAAATTCTCTGAACATCCCCAACAAAACTCAGTGTCGAGGGGATGTCTCTTCTCCTTCCCTCACCCCAAGTGGCTCCTCGACTCATATCAAGGGCTAAATGTGTCTTGGGTGTCTACTTCAAACATCCCTCTTTAGCATTTGGATCATTAAGTATTAGTATTTTATGACAACCCCACAAATATTACCTCAAACCCACATTCAAACAAGCTAATATGACATATAACATGGTTAAACATAGTTCCCTACTTGAAAAGAACCCACCAAAGTTATCTTTCTTTAGAGGTTGCAATTAGTGGCATTTTTTATATCCATTTTTGAAAATGGTGTTTATATAACAAAATAAAAAATCATAGTTATTTTACATTTTGACTTTTATTAATTATAATCAACATGTTTTTGCAAATGTTATTTTTCAAAATTTTCCTTTATTTATTTATTTTAATGATATTTCTTGTGTTTTTCAATTCTTTTTTCAATTTTTATTTTAAAAAATATTGACATTTTTAACATTATTATAAATTGTATATATTTAGTCAAAAGATATTAACTTGAGTAGTTTGATGAGCAATTTATTTCTCTAGAAAAACTTTATATATCCTTTATTTTTTGAAATTTCAAATTCTATTTAATTAGTTTTAAAAATATTTTTAAAATGCTATTAATTTTTTTTTGGCTAAGTGGTGTGAGTCCTCATATGGTTGCAAGCTTAACCTTTGGCTTGAGAAACTGTGACCCAAGAATATCTAAGCCATCAAAATCACCCGGGGATAACAATTGGCCTAGGCCACACCATCCCTTAATACAACTGAATTTTTTCCCATGAAGTTTCCAATAGTGACCTTCACATCACATAATGCCTTAATAATACACCTCATCATCATCTATTCTAAGTTTTGTCAACAAAATATTATACATTTTAATACAATTTAATATATTGATTTTTAAATTTCAATGGTTTCACTTTATTATAAACAATACTATATTAAAATATTTAATCAAAATTTTAATAATTTCACTTTATTATAAACTACAATATATTATTCTAAGTTTTGTCAACAAAATATTATACATTTTAATACAATTTAATATATTGATTTTTAAATTTCAATGGTTTCACTTTATTATAAACAATACTATATTGAAGTATTTAATCAAACTTTTAATAATTTCACTTTATTATAAACTACCATATATCTAAATATTTAATTAGTTTAAAATAATATGTCAAATAAGAATTTTTTGAGTTAAATCCAGGAAAAAGAAAAATAGATTTCAACTCTTTTACATTTATATATAAAATAACATTTAAAATTATTTAATGTCTCATATAGAAAGCAAAAAAATAAACTAAAACATGATAAAATATTATTCAATAAAATCTTTGTATATATTTGTATATATTTTTATTGATATAAAATTTTAAAGTATCTATCTATTATTGATGCAACATTTTAAATTCCAAAATTTATAAAATTATAGCATATAACTCATCACTAATATATTAAATTGAATATCTTCTTTAAACATATTTTAATACAAATCAAGAAATATAATAGGATAAATCTATCATCATTAATTGATTTAATTTTCTTGAACAATATTCTAGTTTTCTATTATGTTTTAAATTCATGTTTATAAATTATTCAAACTGATTTTATTACCCTTTCAAAAGTTGTTGAGGGTTCCTTATCATTTTGTCATATAAAATACACTTTTTAATAGTGGTTAAGGTTCTTTTGACATGTTTGTCAAATATGATGCACTAAATTATTATTTTTTAATATTTTATTTTAAAATAGTATTATTTATTTACTTAATACAATCAAATTATATTTAATAGATATTTAATTTGTTTTTTTAATAGGAATTTAATTTGTTTTTTAAATTATTGTAATTAATTGTAATTTATTTATTTATATTTTTATACTTAGTATAATCGGGATTGTGATTTGTTGTGTGCATGTTTCTTGAGTTCATGTGCAAGTTGTCTTGATGATTGCATCTGTGAGGGGAGGGGCTTTTCCCTGGCTTCTTCCGCTGCTATTGGATCGAGCATTCTAAGCATGGGTTGATGCGACCCAAAAACCCCAAAAACCAAGTTCTCCTATTTTGTCAAGAAACTGGATTCAATCTCAAAAATTCAGGTATGTGTTGAACATTCTCGTAGTGTGGCCTTGCTCCTAGCATAAACAGGTCTTATTGGTCAGTCAATGGAGATATTTCCATCCCTAAAAACTTTGAATTAGTGGGTGGATTTTAACTTAAAGCCCCTCATTAAAGGGAAAGTTTCCCCTTCCTTATGTGATCAAGGGTTCTTATCTTTCTTCTTTGAAAACAAAGTGTATGGGGACCTCATCTTTAGAAATGGGTCTTATTTCATGGGTTCCCAGGGCTTGTACCTGGATCGATGAAATCCTAATTTTAATGAGGAAAATGATATACCTTCAGCGGTTCATGTCTAGGTGAAGTTGCCCCACCTCCCCCGCCAATGCTAGAATGATGAGACCTTTTGGAGATGCACTAGGAAAATATATTGATAAAGCGGAACTGAAGGCATCAATGTATACATGTGCCTGAATCTGTGTAGAGGTCAACTTGGAAAAGTGAATTCCAGAAGTAGTGCAGTTAAATCTGGAAAACTGGTCCTTCATCCATCAAGTTAACTACAACTAGTTTCCCTTCAAATGAAAATTATGCCATGAATACGACAACTTTGCCAAAAACTTCTCTAAAACTATGGATCAATAAAAGGAGGATCAATGGAAATTTCCAAAGAAAATAAGAGGCACAAACAAGCAAGGGAAACAATGCATGTAGACTGCTCAAGAAAAAATAGGGTCATCACCCCAAAATCACTCCCTGCAAGCTAATACCTCGGCACGAGGTTCTCAGGCAGGGAATCCAACTTTTCCCTCTAAAAATAAGTCTGCCCCACCTTTCCAATGATGTATCTTCGAGAGAGTAGGAGGAAGGATAGATTTCCAAAAATGACATGCATGTCAATGATCATGACCCTCCTCAAAAGGAAGATGAAGAAATGTTGGAACTTAAAGATGCACCAACCTAAGCAGATAAGGAGGATAAGTCGCAATCTGAAGAAGAGGAGGGATTTATGTCTCCTAGTGCAAGCCAAGCTAACCCTGAGGTCTTCACTTAAGCTAATGATCATTCTAACAATGAGCTAGAGAAGATAGTTCAATACCCATGAAAAAACTAAAGAGTTGGAAGAAAGACCAATAACGAAGTTCAGACTCAACATGCAGAAAGAGGAAAAGAGTTAGGGAAGCATCTTATCATTAGAGCCCTAGGCCTAATGAACCACAGAGGCCCAAAGAAGCAAGGTCATGCATGCCTCCAACTAGGTTATAGGGGTGAAAAAATGGCAAGTAAACAATGAATGCAAACTCCTAAAACTGCAGGGGATGGGGAAGTGATAGAAGAGAATATAAACTTAAAAGTTTAATCAAAATGGTAAATCCTCATCTTGTCCTACTCCAGGAGAATAAGTTGGGGGTTCAAGAAGCCCTCTTAAAACTATCCATGGGAGCATTTGGCAGTCTTTATACTCTATGGTAGCCCCAAATTTTCAGTCTAATAAAGGAGGAAAAAAAAAACAACTAGTTAGCATTAAGTCTCATCTCCCCACCAAAAAAGTGTGCAACATAATCAATTTCTATATGCCCATAGCATATCTTAATAAATCATATTGTTGGGCCTCTCTTATGAATACCAATGAGATCCTCCTAAGCACTAGGTGTATCAGTGAGGATGATTTCAACGTGACAATCCACCCTTGGGAGAAAAAACGTGGATCAATTGTAAGGGACTCGTTCCAAGAGCATATGGAGGAATTTATTTTACACTTGGATCTCATTGACATCAAGCCTTCTAATTCCAAGTTCACATGGAGTAATAAGTGGTTGAGGATAGCATACATACAACCTGACTAGATAGATTTTTGGTCAATAATGATATGATGGAGCATCAAATATCCATCACCTTTTCTCATTTGTCTTGGGGAGGTTCATACCATAGGCCCATGCTTTTGCAGATCAAGTCCTTAGAAGACATGGGGCCCCTTCTCTTCATATTCAATCCTCTTTGGATGTTTAAGCCAAGTTTTATAGAGTGGGTCTCTAAGGTGTGGTCTGCTTGGATTGAATGTTCCTTGACATACATTTGGGAAAGGAAGATCAAAGCCCTCAAAGAGCACCTAAATAATTGGCTAAGAAATGGAAAGAGGAAAAGAAAATGAAATTAGAAGCACACATTAGCGAGTTGGAGGAGATTTGCAACCATCTAGAAATAGTTGAGGTCTCAGTCGATCTCTTGAAAAGGGAAAAAGAGGCATTTGGTTGACTTCACAAATCACTCAGGGAGGAAGACGAAGTGTAGAGGTTTAAATCCAAAAGCCTCAAGCTAAAAGCGAGATACAAGAACACAAAATTTTTCCATCCACAATCCAACATGTGTGAGTATAAAAGTAAGGTAAATGCAATCAACATTGAAGGAAACCTCATAACCTCTTTGGAGTAAATAAAATAAATCACCTTAAATCACTTCAAAAATATATACTTGAAACTGAGGAGTTTCAACAACATATCCCCAAGAAAATAGGGGAGGAGATCAACATTTCCTTATTGGGATATATCACCAAGGAGGAGGTCAATAAAGTTGTGTGGTACTTCGAATCAGAAAAGGCCCCACATATAAATGGATTTACATGGAACTTATATTATAGGTGTTGGCACATTATAAAATATGATCTATTTTGGATGGTGGACTATGTGAGGAACACAAGAAAAATGGGGGAATCATGAACTCTTCCTTTTTGGTACTAATCCCAAAGATGCAAGTCCTTCTTCCTTCTCTCTCTTTAGACCAATCTCCTTATGAAATGTGTCCTATAAAATTATTTCAAAGGTTATATCTCTCAGACTAAAGTTGGTGTTTCCTCAAATCATATTGAATAACCCAGGAGGGTTTCTTTGAAATACACAAATTTTGGACTATAATATTATCTTGATCCAAGAGGCAATTCAATCCAAAAATTCTCGAGGGGACAAAGGAATGACCAACAAACTTGGTATGGCCAACAACTTCAATAGTTTCCATCATTATTTCCTTTGTGCAATAATGGAGAAAATAGGTTTATGTTCCAAGTTCATCAATTGGGTGGTTTCTTGCATTAAGGGCCCTTGAATCTCTTCTCTCATCAATGGTAGACCGTTAGGGTTCTTTAAAGCCTCAAGAGGTTTTTTCCAAGGCTTCCCCCTACCCCAATTCCTCTACATAATCATGGCTAAATCATTGAGCAAGAAATTAGAAGTTGAACGAAAAATGAACCAGTTGTCGGCCATTCATTTTCTTAGGGGGATCAAGAGTATAAACCAATACATAGTTTGCAGATGACACCATTTTTTGGGAGGAGACATTATTATTATTGCCAAGAGGTTCAAGCATATTATTGATAATTTCCTTAGAGTTTCAATGGGTATGAGAAATGAAGGAAATATCCATATTTACTCTTATAATGTGGGAAAGAATTATCAAAATCGAATCCTGAGAGAATTGGGCATTGCTGGCAAAAATTCATGGAAAAATTACAAATATTTAAGAATGTCCATTTGAATCAAACCCTCCTTCCACCCCTTGTGGATGCTAATAATCATAAATTCAAGTAACATTTTGAGCAGTGGGGGGCACAATGAATAAACCCTATTGGGAGAATGATCTTGGCCCATTTTGTTCTCTCCTCCCTCCCCATGTTTCAATTCATTTCTCTACTAGCTTTGGTTGGAGTCTGCTAAAAAATGGCCCAAGAGATTCATAAATTCCTATGGCAAGGAGGAAACTTGAGCTCTAAGAAATTCTATATATTCAACTGGAAAACTATGTGCACCTTGAAAGCATCAAGTGGCTTAGGAATTAGAAACCCGATGCACATAAATCTACGTCTTGGAGCTAAAATTGTATGAAAATTGTATCAAGGCCAGCCGAATAGTGGAAGATTGTTCCACATAGGAGATATTTCTAGGGTGACAGAAAAATCTACCTCAACTCAGTCCCAGTCACTAGGGGGGTTCTAGGATATATCTCAAATTTCCATCCCATTCATCAAATACAAGTTGACATGGAGGCCAGGCAATGGTAAGTAGCTTAATATATGGAATGAAAATGTTTTGAGAATCCCTCCAATAGATCCAGGAACTAACTTTATTTAGCTGAAAGAGTGACTTGACCTTTCATGTAAATTCACGTTGCATGATATCGCTCCATGGTTGTGGTCAAGGAAATGGACCCAATGGAATTCCTCCCCTAGCTAAGATCGATGTATGATAAACTCCAACTAAGCCTTGTGATATGTACCTTTGTCCATTTGGATGAAGAGACTGAAAGAGGGTGGGGGAATTCAGGGTACACAATGAAGGATGGATATAGGGAGATCCTCTTCCCAAAAGGATCTCCAACAAAATTGAAAATATAGGCAAGAATATAGAACATAAATTACCTACATTTTTTTTTTTTTGGTTTTATCTTGCAAGAAGATCTTGACAACAAAATTTTTGGAAAAAATGAGTATTATAAGGCCCATGAAGGTGTGAATTTTGCAGGAATGATTAGGATGCAATCAACCACCTCTTCCTCTTTTTCCCCTTCACCAAGAAAGTTTGGGCCAACATTCTCCCCCAACTTATAAATAGAGTCAGGCAACCATATGATATCCAAGAGTTTTTGGGAAGCTAGGATGCTTGATATAGTGGCTCCATGAGAGAAAAAACTATCCTTAGAAGAATCTATCTTGCCCTTCCCAAATTCATGGTTTGGAAGCTATGGCTAAATAGAAGCAGGAAAATTTTCCATGGGGAGGAATTGGAATAAAGGATGACTACAGGTAATGCATTGGGCCTCATGAATGAAACATTTATTTCTAAAATAGTCTAGTTAAAGATTGCTCAGAAGTTGGACAATGCATAATAGGCTTGACTTGACTCATAGGAATTCCAAAAGACATACTCCTAGGCCCCTCCTCCCTGACTAAGTGGCAGCTTAGGCTCACTGAATCTAATTTTGGAACTAGATAACATAATAACATTGCCATATCCTATGGTTTGATGGCACAACTAGAAATAACCTAGGGTCAGCAGGAGCGGGGAAGAGGGGGGCATGATTTATCACCCTGTGGATCAAAAGGAGTATGCATATGCTTGGGGCTTAAGAATCACCACCAAAAACAAAGGAGAATCATACCTTATTCTATAAGGTATCTTTTTGGCAACAGAATGAGGTATTCAAGTCATCATAATCCTAGGAGACCTGAAAATTCTTATAAGCCTCCTAGTTAAGAATTCCCTCCCACTAGATATCAATCTTCAAGCCATTGTCAAAGGGATATATCATACACTTGAAATATTAATTAAGCATTCTTTTGTGTCCATCGACACAACAAATGGAAGGTATACCACCTTATGAATGAGTGGGTCCTCTTGGAAAAAGGGTGGTTGAAATGTGAGGGAGTTTTAATCCCTTCCCCAATTCCCTAATCCCAAAATGAAAAATATAAAGATCAAGGCCCAAATCAAGCTTGAAAATAAGCAATAAGTTCATGAGGTGAGCAATAAGGTATGGGGCACATGCATGAGAAAAATTCCCCACATCTTCCCCTCACATGAATTGAATGTTAAGGATTGAGGGAGGGGGAGAAATGTCAGTTCGATGCATGTGTTATTAACTCGAAGTGATGGTGAGTAGGGAGAAATAAAGCTATGCAATTATGAAGCCTTCAATGTTGAATTGATGGAGAGAGAATTAAAAAGTGGAGGGTGATCACCAAACTATCCATGTCTCTCAGTCTGGGTTTAAATTTCTTCAATGGTCCTAAACTTCTAGTGTTTTCATGGTAAGATAGGCACATCTCGGCTTGGATCCCTATAATCCTTAGTAATGGTGTGAATTTTTTGGTTGCAAGAAACAAGTGGAAGCATTTGGATCCCGAGAAATTTGCCAATCGTCCCCCCTTGTGAAATTTCTATCTGGTTTGAGTTTTTTCTCGGGGGGTTGGAACCATCATATTGCAAGCCATCTTCGAACAAGGGTGCATCTAGGTACTTTTTATGTCATTCTACTAAGTTTTGATGTTGGGGCTCCTTTCTATTTAACTTTTAGCTTCTGGTCTATTTTGGGTTCTTGGTGAGTTTGGGTCTGTAGCCTCCAATGAGAATTGGTTGGGTTGTTGGGGCGACTCCCTCTCCCATTTAGTTTTCCTAGCACTGGATTTTCTAGTTTGTCTTCTATTTGAAGAAGCTACATATCATCCTCCCTTGATTTGGAAGAGCCTCTGATCAGTAAGGGTGGAACCCTTGTATAGCCACTTAAAGGTCTTGTTTGGGCGATAGGATATGTGGGCTCATTCAAGATTGTGTGAAATATGTTTCACAGCACCATCGTTCAGGGTCTCAAAAATATTGTCAAATCAATGCATTAGAATACAGATCAATTGTGAAAACCTAGTAGCTCAATGCCAGTCCCTCCACCACAGCTCTGGAAGCCATCCTCAAGTTACATGTGAGGGAAATTTGCATGGAATACAAGTTTGCTCAACTACGATGTATGCAGGAGAATCTTAACCTCAAGGTCAATCCAGAAGTGGCCAAATTTGGTGGTAAATGTGTTCATTGCTCCAAATGTCTTAAACATCAAGTGAATAATAATGTTCACCCGGTTTTAGGGCATGTTCCTCCACCCAAACAGATGAAGGGACTAAATAATCTATGTGAACATGTCTCTTTATTGTCGATATCTTATGGAGGATTTACAGGTTAGTGGTAGTAACTGTATGTAATGCCCCTATGTTCATTCTAGGGAAATAAATTTGGTTTGCATGTTATAATTTTGTCTAATACAATGTTGTCAGTCAGTCTAGACATGAACTCAAATTTGTAATGGTCATATAGCTCTGTCTCCTAACAGAGATTTGATGAAATATAAATATATTTTTAGTTCGAGTTAAAAAAAATAAATTGATTTTTAACCTTTTTATATTCATAGAAATACATTTTTAATATTAATATAATGCAATAGTGATTTGTTATTAATTTATTTAATACCAATTATAAAATATAATTAATATTAAAGATATTAGTTTTTTATTTTTTATTTATTTTTATTTAAAATTAAATAATTAAATAATTAAAAATAAATATTTTGATAAAAATATTTTAAATATCTATATTTTTATATTGATTGTCAATTTCATAGGAGTAATTTTTAAGTGTTGACAACTAGACGAAAAAAATTGTGGTCAAATCTTGATTTGTGTTGTTTAAAATAGTCTTTTTGATTGTATATATGGATTCTTTTTGAATGCATATATGGATTCAATCCCCTCAAAAACCCTTGAGGCACTTCAATTGTGAAGAGGTCACTTGTCAAATTTACGATTTCAATGAATTCCTGAAGAATTCTAAACAAATTAGATAGGAAAATAAACTTGAAAATTTTCCAAAAACTTACACTTAAAAACTACTAAAATTTATTCAATAAACTTATTGAATATTTGAATTTACAATTAAAATAAATTCAAATTTCAAATTTATAAATAACCTTAAAAACTTATTTTGATATATCATTCCAAAAAAAATTAATCGATATTTTATAAATTAATTTAATTTACACATGCCAAAAAATTATTCTCCTACACAAATTCAACATAAGTACAACATAAGCAAAGAGTATAAAGCTTATATTGTTTACCCTTTATTAGTCTCTGCGAGGACTATAACGTTCAATACATTGTTGAACGACTATTATTGTAGATGTTGACCATTAAAATCATATGTTCATTAACATTTTAGCATAACTTGATAATATCTCTGATTTATGTAATTAAAATAAGTCTCTTTTTTAATGATTAGTCAATAAGAAGGGACGTCTTATTATTGGCTTTGTTTAATACAACTTTAGATAAATGAAATTTCATTCCAAAATATAATTTCATATAAAAATTTCCTGAATTAACCATATCCAAATTTCGAATTTTCATACATAGCTTTCGTTTAATCATGGTGATATCTGGGCCTCTAAAACCTTATTTCACCCAGTTACTCTAACCAAGCTCAGCCAATCGAATAATTATTTCATCCATATAAACACTTGCGACGTTATGGCATAGTGAATGAAAATTAATATTTAACTAAATTAAATACACATAATAACTAGCAATTGCACCGAGAGGTGCAAGGGAACACCGAAAGGAGGAGCCGTGAATCTTGTTGTAGTACATGTAAGGGCCACATAAACTCCCTTTACTCGCAGTGAATTAATTTATTGGATTTTTATTAAACATACATGCGCGTGCAATCAACAACGATCACTTTATTGGGACTTTAAACAAAGTGCAAATACTCCCAAACAACATGCCTACAGGCGGAACTGTGGTTCTACGGTCTAAAAATACAGTGACCAATCACAGCGCATCGCATATCGGCAAACTTAACAAATAACCTTAACAAAAAACATATAATCCTGTTAATGCAAAGGCACGATGAAGATGTCACATCACAATATAGCAACTTTTATAACTTATCGCATTTCGCTTGCCCACAAATTTAACTCTTATACCGATAATGGTTAAACCATAAATCATGCGATGTGCGATAAGCGCTAATGCGGTATGTGGACACGTGGCCCTTCTCCTCATCGCATCGCAAGAAATATAACTTATGCAACCAAGTCTTAATGCTATCCGATAAAATCTGCGATGTGCGAACTTGCGATTTGTCGTACATCGTTGATCTGCGGCCAGATCTAACGGACCTCATTGCTCGTGCGATGATGATGTCGCATCGCAATATAGAAACTTTTATAACTTATCGCATTTCGCTTGCCCACAAGTTTAACTCTTATACTGATAATGGTTAAACCATAAATCATGCGATGTGTGATAAGCGCTAATGCGCTATGTGGACACGTGGTCCTTCTCCTCATCGCATCGTAAGAAATATAACTTACGCAGCTAAGTCTTAACGCTATCCAGTAAAATATGCGATGTGCGAACTTGTGATTTTCCGTCCACCGTTGATCTGTGGCCAGACCTAATGGTCCTCACTGCTCGTCCTCCATTGCATCGCAAGCTATATCATTTACCTTGCAATGTGATCTCTGTTGTTTAATCTAAAAAATTCAATTGTGCGATTCGATCCTCGTCGTCCAATTGCCTCCTGTTGTAACATTATTTGATTTTGATAAGTTAGCATGGTAGTTTAAAAAATAAAAAATAAAATCGTACGTTAGAATATGGATGAAAAATAAAAAATTTAAAAAATATTAGGAAAAATATATTTTATTACATCCATGTTAGAAAAAATGATAAAGTAGTTTTTTGTAAATAAAGGAGGCAAAAGAAAAAATGTTAGTGAAGCATGAAATAAAAAAAATTCTAATGCTTTAGTGTTTAAAAGGAAAAATGGCCGCTTGTTTGAATGCGCCAAATTTTCAAGATGTAAAGTTTTAATTTATGTACGTTAAAACCTTTGAAAAAGGGTTTGATGTTCATATATATATATATATATATATATATATATATATATATATATATATATATGATTTTATTATAAGGTCGCTAAACGACAAAGCAGTAAAACACTGGAGATAAAGTGCTAGTATGTTTTGACGGCAGATCTCGAGCTCTCCTCAGAACTATGACGAAGATCAACTTCGCACCCCCCCTCCCCCGACAGTTTTGTTGACACCTAATCCTAAGGGATTGGGTGAGATTGTATATTATTGTAATTTAGTAAATAAGGAAGGCCAAGAGACATTGGGAAGTGAATCCCAATAGCCTCACCTCCATGTATAAGTACACACACAATCTCCATTAAATTCATATTCAGTTTTGTGGAGTTACCTCCTAGTTTGACATGGTATCAGAGCTAGTCCCATTTTTGGCATTCCTACCTTTGGTGTAGCTCCCTCATGTTCTGCATTTTTTCACGTTGTCATTTTGCATTCGGTTTTTCTGTTTTATTGCTCCTGGCATTTTGGTATTCTGGAATAATTCTAAAATTTTTATTTTTATTTTTATTTTTTTCTGTACATTCTACCTAATTTTGTTTCTGCACACCAATATGCAATTTCAGCTCAAATTTTTAGCACATTTAAATTTACTGTGCAATTTTTTTTTTTACTGTTCCCACAATCCCTCACATCTTCGCACTCGCCCTCACCATTTCCAACTCCGCTCACTTTGCACTCCACCTCCCTCGCAGCCCCTCAGTTTTCCCTCACTCATCCCCTCTCATCTCCCTGCTCTCACCCAGCTCACGGCCTCTCACCCCTCACAGCCCCCTCCCCACCCACTCTCCCCATCCCCCTCACCTGCCCTCTCCTCACGGTCTCTCGGCCCCTGCCTCCTCACCCCTCACAGCTTCCCTCCCCAATCACTCTCCCCATCCCCCTCGTGCAACCATCCCCTCCCCTCTCACGGTCGCTCAACCCACCCTCCCCTCTCACCCCTCCCAACCCACCCTCCCCTCTCACCCCTCCCAACCCACCCTCCCCTCTCACGGCCGCTCGACCCTCCCTCCCCTTCCGCTCCTCCCAAGCCACCCTCCCATCTCACTCCTCCAAATCCACCCTCCCCTCTCACGGTCGATCAGCCTTCCCTCCCGTCCTGCCCCTCCCACGCCCGCTCGGCCTTCTCTCCCCTGCCACCCCTCCCACGCCACCCTCCCCCTTGCCACCCACGCAGATCCTCTCTATGTTCCTTTTATTCAGCCTCTTATTTTAAATTTGTTTTTACACAGTTTGGCCTCCCCCAGAAATGATCTCTCCTGGTAAAAACCTTCCCCAGAAATCACCTCCCCCAGAAAACACCTCCCTCAGATAATACCTCTGTTTTTTTTCTCCAAATTTTTTTTTACAACAATATTTTTTTTTTGGCAGAATTGAAACCAGAATTGAGTTTTTACCGTGACAACAAAGTATTTTTTTTTCTTCAAAATATTTCACTATCTCATATCTATTGTAGGAGTTGTTCTCTCCGGCAAGGAGAACTATCCTAAATGGTCTCGGAAATTCAAGCACACTCTCATTTTTATTGAGTTGTGGAGAGGAATTTGTGAAGGAGAAGTGGATCTTCCACCAGCAAAGCCCACTTTAGACAAGGAGATCACCATTTGGGAAAACAAGAACAGCAAGGCCTATGCCTTGATTACATATTACGTAAATGAAGAGGTGAGTCGCCATATTACACCATTTTCGAATGCCTATGAAGATTTGAGCAAGCTAAAATAACTCTTTGACTCACATTCAGAACTTGAAATTGTTCAATTAATGATTAAGTTGTTCAGTATTGAATTGAAGAATGATTACCCTCTTGCTTTAGCTTCAGAAGTAATATCTATCATGCATGACATTAAGAACACTGGTGTAGAAGTTGATAAATATCTCATAGCATATGTTAAGGAATCGTATCCCACTTACTCACATTATCTTGAGTCCTTGCAAGCAAGTGGAAACCTCATGAAAATCACGGTTGATTCCCTTGAGAAAAAGTTTGCAGAAAGAGAGAAGGCTTTTGGAAAGATGACAACCCCTCTGTCTTTTGAAGAGGTTGTATGCTTTGCACAAAGAGAGAAGAGTCATGCTCTAGATTCCTGTAGAGGAAGAGGTGGCCGAAGAGGAAGAGGAAGAAGAAATTTCAGAGGAAGGGGGGGCAGACAAACTCAAACTGAAAATTCTGATCTTCATTGCATACGTTGCAATAAAGACTGGTATGATGCATCTACATGTAAGCTTCCTTGGGATAAAATTGAGTAGCAAAGAAATCAAGAAAAACATAAAGCTCATGACAGAGACAAAGGTAAATCACCTGAATCCGCTCATTATGTTGTAGCACATTGTAACAATGGAGTAACTGAAGACTTGTTTGATGCATCATTTACTTCTTGGAGAAATGATTGGTTGCTAGATTCAGGAGCAACATGTCACATGACATTTAGAAAAGATTTTTTTTGAATAATTTACTAACAAAGTTGATGGAGTAGTATACTTCGTAGATAAATCCAAACTTAAGCCATCAGGGCTTGGCATAATCAGGCTTAAGTTGCCTAGTCTTCTAGATCATCTTCTACATGAGGTTCTATACCTCCCTGAGTTGAGGATAAACTTGATGTCCTTGGTCCACATCTGCCAGCAAGGACACTTCATTCACTTGTTTGATGGTAAGGTTGAGGTCAGAAAAGCATCAGACGCTCACTTTTCATGGAGGGAATAGAAGAAGGAAGACTCTTGAAGCTGCAAGGTTCCTCTGCTCATGCACAAAACTTTGCATTCAGTTCACATCATGATGAAGGTACATTCCCATCAAGTATTTTATGGCATGCTAGATTTGGATTTCTCAAGAATTTTCATGCATGGATTGAAAATGATGCACAAACTCATATTGGATCTTTGTGTACTGATAATGGAAAAGAATACACTTCAAACGAATTTGAAAACTATCTTCGTCAACATGGGATCAAACATCAAACAACTGTGCCCTATAATCCCCAACAGAACGGTGTAGCTGAATGAATGAACAAGACAATTTTAAATATGGTTCGCTCCATGATGTTTTTTAAGAATGTGAAATTGATGTTTTGGGCTAATGCAGTTCTATGTGTTGTATACATAAAGAATAGGTGTCCTTCAAATTCAATCAGAAACAAAACTCCTTATGAAATGTGGCATGGCCACATTCCTTCGGTAAAGCATTTCAAGGTCTTTGGTTCCACATGTTATGATTTGATACCCAAGATACAAAGGAATAAACTTGGTGCTAGAACTCGAAAATGTATCTTCTTGGGGTATTCCAATACCTCCAAAGAATATCGTCTCTATGATGAAGTCAATAAGAAGTTTGTAATAGCAAGAGATGTCATATTCCTTGAATCTTCCAAGACTGACAATGTTGTTGAGCGACAACTTGATCGCCTAGATAGATTCACACATGCAAAGTATTTTAAAGAATTTGATAATCAGAGTCCACATCTTGAAGGGGGGTTTCCTATATTGAATCAATCTGTGGAATCATTTCCCGAAGCACTCTCTCCCCCACATGAAGAACCAACCACGGATGACACCTTGGACAATGTGATTGATAGAATTGAGAGATTGAATCTTGATTCAATTCCAACTCAATCAAATGAGCAGCCCGGGCCATCTCAGAAAGGTCCCCCCAAATGGCTGACAAAGACACTAGAAAACGTTCGTCCCGATGAGGATGGAAAGACAGGAACAAGAAGTTCCACTAAACCAAACGAAGGTGATGTAGATAATTCTGATTCACCTGTTGATATGGATATTTCTTATAACTGTGAATTTATTTTTTCTACAGATTGTGAATCAACTTCCTTCAAAGAATCTGCTTCTCATGATGAATGGAATGAAGCGATGCAAAAGGAGTATGATGCCTTGATAAAGAATGGCACTTGGAAGCTGGTTGATCCTCCTTTGGGAACCAAACCAATTGGTTGTAAGTGGGTCTACAAGAACAAGTACAAAGCAGATGGCTCACTTGACAAGCACAAAGCCAGGCTTGTGGCAAAAGGTTTTGCATAGAAATAAGGGGTCGATTGTGAAGAAAATTTTTCTCCCACAACAAAATGGGCCACCATCCGGACTCTCTTTGCCCTAACAGCTCAGAAGGGATGGAAATTCCATCAGATGGATGTAAAAACTTCCTTTTTGAATGGAGATCTAAAGATAAAGTTTTTATGTCCCAGCCAGAAGGATTTTTTTTAAAGGGCCAAGAACACAAAGTATGCAAGATTATAAAATCCTTGTATGGCCTCAAGAAAGCACCGCGAGCCTGGTATGAGAAATTAACTAAGCATCTTCTGAAACTTGACTTCAAACATTTTTATCTCGATGATGCAACTTTGTTTGTTAAGAAAGTTGGAAATTTTTTTTTATATCTTGTGGTGTATGTAGATGATCTTTTGATGATAGGGAAAAATGAGAGTTATATTGCATCCATAAAGAAAGAATTGAAGAAAGGTTTTGAAATGACTGATTTGGGTTATGTTCATTACTATTTGGGTATTGAAGTAACTCAACATCCTAAATTTATATTTCTTTCTCAAAAGAAGTACATTGGAGATCTTTTGAACAAGTTTGGCATGGATGAATGCAATCCCTTAACCACTCCAATAGAATAAAACTTGAAGCTCACATCCATTGAAGGGAAGGAATCCGAGGATGCAACGAAGTATAGACAACTTGTAGGAAGTCTTATCTACTTGACTACCACCAGACCAGACATCTCATTTACTGTTGGAATCCTCTCCAGGTTTATGCAAAAACATTGTGAAGGACATTGGTCTATTGCAAAAAGAGTTCTAAAGTACTTGAAGGGGACTCAAGACTTTGGACTCAAATATATACAGGTAGGTGATTTCAGCTTGATCGGATACTCCGATTCAAAATTTGAAGGGGACAAAGAAATTGGGGTGTCTACTTCAGGTTATACCATGAGTCTTGGATCAGGAGCTGTCTCATAGAGATCACGCAAACAGTCAGTTCCAGCAGATTCCACAACCGAGGCAGAATATGTGGCAGAATCTAAAGAAACAAAGGAAATTGTGTGGCTCAGGAAAATCCTAGAAGATTTGCAGATGAAACAAATGCATTCAACAACACTCATGATCGACAACACTTATGCAATAAAGTTGGCCAAGAACCCGAAGTTCCATGATCGAACAAAGCACATCAATAAAAAATATCATCTGATTAGACATCATGTTGAGGCCAAAACCATCCATCTACGTCATTATTCCACAAATGAGCAGACCGCAGACATATTCACCAAAGCTCTGTTGAATTCTTAGTTAAACTAAGAAGGGGAGGCGGGGGTGGGGGGGTGAATCAGTTTAACACCTTCATGAGCTTTACAAATTTTTCATCAACTTATTTACAACTTACTTTTATAATCAACCTTAGTATATGAACAGTCTTAATATGTTGCAGCAAGAGTTAAATTATGTGACATCAAACTTATTATGAGAGAAGCATACATTAAGCAGATTTGGTAAATCATCTCAGTACACAGACAACACAGATAGAGACAGCAGATATAAGTGGAAACCCATAAAGGGAGAAAAACACATCTTATTATTGTTGTGATGCAAAGGAAAGCTCCAACTCCTTCTCACCACTATTTTTCTGCAGGCACCAACCTATACGAGGCTCCAACCTCAGTCAGCTACAACTGACAGCTATCAAGCTTCAACTTGATAGGGAAGCTCCAACTTCCTCAACTTATCTAAATAAATGTTTGCTGATTTACTTCAGGTATCAGCTCTGTTCTGTAGCATCTCCTTCTGTTCCTCTCTTCCTTAACTTTTCTGCCTCAATCTTCTATACTCTGCATTCTCTATCCTTACTCTCTCTTACTCTTTATGCATATCAAGTTGATATTATATATAGAGTTCATTTCATGACTGTTTGTATTCCAAAAGGAATTTGGAGTGAACAGCCATGACTCTTTGACTTCTGCCTTCTCAATTCTTTATCCAACTTATTAAGAATATAACAATATGAACAAATTTCAATGTTACAATGGGATTTTTCTTTTTCCTCTGGACACTTGCCTTTGCATCACAAACAATAAAACAATTAAAACATTTACATTCACATTTTCAGTTACACACTTCAATTTTCACTCAGATCCTTTTCTGGATTTTGGCTTTACTGGATTTGTCTTTTCTGCTGCAGTCATGCCACTGTCCTGCATACTTTTTTCACTGTCTTTTGCACATTTTCCCGTTTTCTGTGCTTATTCACCTGTCCAATTTATTCCTGTACATATTATTGTTCACCGAATTTTCATTTCTGCATGCTCTCCTCTCTTTTTCCTTTTCCATACACATTCCTCCAACCTTACTCTCTTTTTCATTTTCTCCTTTATTCAGTTCCCTGTTCATTGCAGTTATATAACTGTTGTATGTGCTACTGCCTTTTAATCAAACTTAACATAACTCTCGGCGTTTTATAAAACCCTTTTAACAACACGGATATATCAGTACTCACAATCTTTATCATGAACCATCAATAGTATAACCTTTGGTTCCATATTTACAGGAAATGCTTTGACTTATTTATAAAACAAATATCTGCTCCCCAGTCGAAAATTTATAACCTTTATAACATCAGACTGTATTTCATTTATATGCATATACAGTTAAATCCAAAATCTGAATCTAATGCATTTATAAGAATTCGGGTCAACCTTCAACTTTTATAATAAAATGTATTATATAGTGGCCATTGTGTAGAATGTGATAGTCCGCTTTATAATAAATTGAATAAAGGAAACGCCATCGCACATAAGTATCTGCGTTAATCCACGGAACATGTATGTATTATAATATGCATCGGGATTGATATGAAGGTTTAATATGGTGGATTTGCGCAGCCAACACTGATCCGACAGATATCGCTTGCCATAGTTGCACGAATGATAATGCATGATGAGAGCGGTTTTTGAGCCCCTACCATATGCCACGTGTCAGTTGTTTTATGGAATCGCTCCGATTTCTTGAATATCGCTTGCCCGTCGAAGGTGGTGCGATGAAAACCGGAAACCTGCCTTTACTGTTCACTCTTGCAAGGTTCCACTACTTTCTTCCTCAGGGTTCCGTCCGCCTTCATTGTTTATGAATTTCACTCTTCGCCTTCAATGAAACTCGCTTTTGTACACACACAAAAATTGCCTCAATTCTTATGGGCTACCACCATATGACTCGGCTCAAGGTTCCGTCAATTTATATTTTAACCTTTGGTTCATCAATGTTTCAACACGACTCCTCCGCATACTATAACGCGCTGCTTCATCAGATTATACATTCCCCATTGTTCACTGTATCATGGTCTTAGCAACCCAATATCTATGAATCAAATGTTCAAATATCCTTCCTACTGAATTCAATCAGGACTATAAATATAATTCACAGAGAATTTAGAAGCAATCCCTCATCATTATATACAAATGTAACCATTTACAAGAACATTCACTTATTCTTCTCAATTGGCCAGATTTTATATTCGATGGCCTTTTCTTCTACTCTGTCTCTGGACAACTCTGCTTCAATTCACTGCTTCCTCTGCTCCTTGAATGATACTACTCCTTGCTTCTCTTTTTGCTGCCTCTGCTACCTCTCTACTATCTTGTTGTTGTTTCAGGTGCTCCTCCTTTACCACGTCCTTTGCCATCAATGACAATATTTCCAACAGTCTCCCCCTTTGGCATTGATGGCAATACACTTTCTTTGTTTTCCTTTTAGAATCCTTTCTCATGTTGCTTGCTCTTCCTCCCCCTTTGACATCAATGGCAAGGGGTTGCACATCTCTTAGTGTAGATTCTGTCCTTTAATCCTTTGATCCTGAGGGCCTGTTTCATGCTTCCCTTGCTGGCTGATCTCCCCCTGGAATAATATTTTCGTTTCTGTTCTCCCCCTAAAACTGGGCTTTCTCTTCATCTCAGAGAGTAGCATCTACAGATACTACCCCTAGTCTATCTCTCAAATATTCAAATGGTTCTCTAGCAAGAGGTTTGGTAAATATATCTGTTGTTTGTTCTTTTGTTGGTACATACTCCAGTTTTACTATCTTCTGAGCCACTTGTTCTTGGAGAAAATGATACTTGATTGGGATATGTTTGGTTTTTGAGTGAAGCACATGATTTTTAGATATACTTATAGCACTTGTATTATCACATTTGATTGAGATAGGTTCATTAATGCTTACCTTCATGTCTTGGAGGGTTTGCTTCATCCACATGACTTGTGTACAACATGCTGTTGCTGCTATATATTCTTCTTCTGCTGTAGACAGAGAGATAGATGTTTGTTTCTTGCTTAACCATGCGACCAGACTTTCTCCTAAATAGAATGCACCTCCACTTATGATTTCCTGTCATCCACACAGCTGGCCCAATCCGCATCTGTGTATGCTGTCAAAGTGAAGGTTTTGCCTTTAGGATACCAAAGTCCATACTGTGTTGTTCCTTGTAGATATCTAAATATTCTTTTGACTGCCAGAAGGTGGTTTTGTTTAGGTGCTGCTTGATATCTAGCCACTAGTCCTGCTGCTAGCATGATGTCTGGTCTTGATGCTGTCAGATACAATAGACTTCCTATCATGGATCTATAGAGTTTTTGATCTATATCAGCAGATCCATCATTAGCACACAGCTTGCATCCCGTGATCATGGGAGTTGACACAGGTTTGCAGTCCTCCATTTTGAACTTTTTCAACATTTATTTTAAGTATTTTTCCTTTGAGATGAATGTACCTGTGTTCTTTTGCTGAATTTGAAGTCCTAAGTAGAAACTGAGTTCTCCAATCATGGACATCTCAAACTCTGATTTCATCTCCTCAGCAAACCCTTTTGCTAGTTCATCTCTGTTGCTTCCAAACATAATGTCATCAACATACACTACAACAATCAGGAGTTCATTTTCATGGGTTTTTATATATAGATTGTTGTCTACTCTGCCTCTCTTAAAGCCTTGTTTTTGCAAATACTTACCAGTCTTGAGTACCAAGCACGAGGAGCCTGTTTCAGTCCATATAGAGCCTTCTTCAGTTTGCACACATAGTCTTCTTTGTCTCTTAAAGAGAAACCTTCCAGTTGTTCCATGTAGACCTCTTCTTCTAGATCTCCATTCAGAAAAGCAGATTTTACATCCATTTGATATACCTTGAAGTCTTGATGGCATGAAAAGGCCAGAAACAGTCTGATAGCTTCCATTCTGGCTACAGGGGCAAATGTTTCATCGAAATCAAGTCCTTCGATTTGTGAATATCCTTTGCAGACAAGTCTGGCTTTATTCCTGATTACCTGTCCTTCCTCATTCATTTTATTTTTGAATACCCATTTTGAGCCTATGACATTTTTCCCAGTGGGTCTAGGAACTAGTTCCCAAGTATTGTTTTTCTCAATTTGGTCCAATTCTTCATTCATAGCATTCACCCAAGACTTGGCCTTGCTGGCCTCTTCAAATTTCTTTGTCTCTTTCTTTGATATCATGGCTATGTATACCTCTTCTATCTGTTCAGTTAGCTGCCTTCTTGTCTGGACCCCTTTTCTCTTGTCTCCTATGATCTGATCTTCAGGATGGTTCTTCTGAGTGTATCTAGAAGGGGCTTTAGGGCTCAGTTCAACATCTTCTAATGTCTTGCTTGTTTCATCATCATCTTGGTCTTCTTCTTCATGGTTGTTTGATGGACTGCTGCAATTTGTATCTTTTGTATTGTTTGGAAGTTCTTCATCAAATCTCACGTCAATGCTTTCTACTATTTTTCGAAGAGTCTTGTTGTAACACCTATACCCTTTACTTTTGGAGGCATATCCTATAAATATCCCTTCATCTGCTCTTGCATCAAATTTCCCAAGATTTTCATCATTTTTCTTTATATAACACTTGCTTCCAAAAATTCTAAAATTTTTGATTGAAGCTGGCTTTCCATGCCATAGTTCATAGGGAGTCTTGTCACTGCTTGGCCTTAAGTGAGCTTTATTAAGGATATGAACTGCTGTGTGTATCGCTTCTGCCCAGAAGGTTTGAGGAATATTACTCTCTTGCATCATGGCTCTAGCAATTTGTTGAACAGATCTGTTTTGTCTCTCTGCTACTCTATTCTGCTGAGGTGTCCCTGCAATAGTAAATTGTTGTTTCATGCCATATTCATTGCATAGATCTACAAATTCATAATCTATGAATTGACCTCCTCTGTCCGATATGATGCATTTTAGTTTTCATCCTGTCTGATTTTCTGCTAATGCTTTGAATATTTTGAATTTGTCCAGAGCTTCCGATTTATTCTTGAGAAATGCAACCCATGTCATTCTGGAGAAATCATCTATTATCAGCATGAAGTAGGATTCTCCACTTGGTGTTTTAGTTCTTGCAGGTCCACACAGATCCATGTGCACAAGCTGGAGTGGTCTTCTTGTTGATAACTCATCTTTGGCCTTAAAGGATGTGTGGGTCTATTTACCCAATTGACAAGATTTGCATATGGTATTAGAAGGCCTTTTTATTTCTGGCATGTCTCTGACCGCTTTCTTCTTGTTCAGTCTGATGATATGATTGAAGCTGAGATGTCCCAATCTCCTATGCCATAACCATGACTCCTCAAGTTTGCTAAGATGGCATGCTTCATCTTCCTCTTTCACGATGTAAACAGTACTCTCTGATCGAACTCATTTGAGTAGAGTCTTACCTGTGGTGCTTGATCTGACTTCACAATCTTGTGCTCTAAAGAGAACTTCACGGCCTTTATCACAAATTTGACTGACACTCAGCAAATTTGCTTTCAGCCCATCTACAAATAGTACATCTTAAGCCTTTCCTCTGCCATTTTCTATGCTGACTGAGCCTTTTCCTTTTATTTTTCCTGATTTATCATTGCCAAAAGTAACATTGCCAAATTTCCTTTCATCAAGAGTTATAAACTTACTTCTGTCTCCAGTCATGTGTTTTGAGCAGCCACTGTCCAAATACCACTGGATTTTCAGATCTTGAGCAGTTAGAGCTAAGTCACATTTATTCACTTTCTTTATCCACTGGAAGCATCCTTTTGTTTGGTATCTTTTGTGAGATGATAAATCACATCCTCTAAGAGGACATTTGGAAGGCATATGTCCAATTTTGTTACATACACAGCATTTGATCATTATTTTTGCAGAAGTGTGAATATGGGAAAAACTTCTTTGATTCATAAACCTCCTTGGGGTATTGACCATAAATCTTTGTCCATATTTTCTACACTCAATTATTTTATGGCCAAATTCCTTACAATAAAAACAATAACCATAGAAATTATTTGCATACCTGATGTAAGATTGTCTTCTCCATTTGTTTGCTTGAGATATTCTCTTCATTGTTTGCATATTTTGCTAGTTTGAATTACTCCTCCTTGCATGACAGTATGCAGCAATGTGTCCCAGCTTGTGACAGACATAGCAGGTGGCATTTTTCATAGGAGGGAAGAGTCTTCTTTGATGGCTTCCAAATTTGTCATCATCTGAAGTATATGATTCTTTTTCTGTTGTCTAAGTGTTTCTTTCAATTCTTGTTACTAGAGGTTTCTTCTGGATTCTATCTCCCTCCTTACATGTTTCTTCTTTTGTGGGAATTATTTGCGTTGTTTCATCAACCTTCTTTGCTTTTACGAAAATAATTTCTCTGTTTTCTTTTACTTTGCTTTTACATGACTCTCCTTCATATCCTATTCCAGTTTTTATCATAGGAGATCTTTGAGCATCCAGAATCTCTTTCAACTTGCTAGAGCTTGTTGTTTGAGAAGAATTTGTACCCACTTTCCTTTGAGCATTTTCTAATTTCTTCCTGAGACATACTACTTCTTCTTCCAACTTCTCTTGTTCCTGAGTTTTCTCCTTGATTTGCTTAAGTAATATGTATTCTATCTTCTTGGCTTCTTCAAGCCCTATCTTTAGCTACATGAGGGCTTCTGAATTATTCTCTTCTCTCACATACTTGAGGAGAATGTCCTGTTGTTTTTTGCACTTTAGTTTGAGTCTGTCAATCTCCTCCAGAGCACTTCTTAGCTCCCCCTCAAGGTCGACTTCACCTTCTTCTTATAAATCTTCTAGCAGGATACCTTCAAGTTCTTCTATGGCCATCAATAAAAATTCAGAGGTTCCTTCTTCACTTGAGGGTTCATCAGAGTCTTCGGATGCACTGCTGTCTTGTTGAGCATAGAAGGATTTTCTACTAAAATTATTTCCTTTCTGCCAGTTCTTTGATGTGTTTTTCCCTAATTCTTGAGCCTGATTCTTTACTTTCTTGAGGGGACACTTAGCAGCATAGTGTCCAACTCTTCCACAATTAAAGCATTTGAAAGGAAGTTTACCTTTGTATTTACCTAAGCCTCTATCCAGCTTCTTGACAAATTTAGCCTCTTCTTCATCTGAGCAATAGCATATGTCTTCCTTTTCTTCTTTCTTCTTTTCTGTTTTAAAGGCTGCCTCCCTCGTACTTGACTTCTTCTATGGGAGTCTCATCTCATAAGCTGTTAGATTTCCTAGTAGCTGGTTCATGGTCAAGGTTTCCCAATCAGCTGTTTCTTCTATTGCAGAAACCTTGGGGTTGAAACTGGGTGGAAGAGATCTTAGAATATTTTGAACAATTACAACTTATTTTATAGTTTCACCTAGAGCCTTCATGTTATTTACTATTTCTGCAACCCTTAGAAAGAAGCTAGAAATATCTTCATCATCATCCATTTTTAAGTTCTCAAACTGGGCTCTATACACTTGAAGTTTGGCAGTCTTTACCTTCTTGTCTCCCTCATGAATATTCTCCAGAGTGTCCCACATTTCTTTGGAAATGTCTTTGTGCATTACTTTGATAAAATATGATTCACACAACCCATTTAATATGGCATTCATGGCTTTTGCGTTGGCTACAAAATCTTGTTTGGTTTCCTTTTATGAGTCAGTTGCATTTGGGACATATCCTAATTCCACAGCACCCCAAACCTCTATTCCTAGAGACATTATGTATGTCCTCATCCTGATTTTCCAGAAAGCATAATTTGCACCTGTAAAGAAAGGGGCATTATTTGTTGAGCATCCTTCTTTACTAGCCATCCTGAGAACTGAGAATCTCCTTTTAGTTGTTAAACTGGTACAAAGGAACCGGCTCTGATACCAATTGTTGAATTCTTAGTTAAACTGAGAGGGGGGGGGGGTGAATCAGTTTAACACCTTCGTGAGCTTTACAAATTTTTCATCAGCTTATTTACAACTTACTTTTATAATCAACCTTAGTATATGAACAATCTTAATATGTTGCAGCAAGAGTTAAATTAATGTGACATCAAACTTATTATGAGAGCAACAAACATTAAGCAGATTTGGTAAATCATCTCGGTACACAGACAACACAGATAGAGAACCATATATAAGTGGAAACCCATAAAGGGAGAAAACCACATCTTATTATTGTTGTGATGCAAAGGCAAGCTCCAACTCCCTCTCACCACTGTTTTTCTGCAGGCACCAACCTACAGGAGGCTCCAACCTCAGTCAGCTACAACTGACAGCTATCAAGCTTCAACTTGATAGGGAAGCTCCAACTTCCTAACCTTATCTAAATAAATGTTTTCTGATTTACTTCAAGTATCAGCTCTGTTCTGTAGCATCTCCTTCTGTTCCTCTCTTCCTTAACTTTTCTGCCTCAATCTTCTATACTCTGCATTCTCTTCCTCTTTATGCATATCAGGTTGATATTATATATAGAGTTCATTTCATGACTGTTTGTATTCCACAAGGAATTTGGAGTGAATAGCCATGACTCTTTGAATTCTGCCTTCTCAATTCTTTATCCAACTTATTAAGAATATAACAATATGTACAAATTTCAATGTTACAATGGGATTTTTCTTTTTCCTCTGGACACTTGCCTTTGCATCACAAACAATAAAACAATTAAAACATTTACATTCACATTTTCAGTTACACACTTCAATTTCACTCAGCTCCTTTTCTGGATTTTGGCTTTACTGGATTTGTCTTTTCTGCTGCAGTCATGCCACTGTCCTGCATACTTTGTTCATTGTCTTTTTCACATTTTCCCGTTTTCTATGCTTATTCACCTGTCCAATTCATTCTTGTACATATTCCTGTTCACCGAATTTTCATTTCTGCATGCTCTCCTCTATTTTTCCTTTTCCATACACATTCCTCCAACCTTACTCTCTTTTTCATTTTCTCCTTTATTCAGTTCCATGTTCATTGCAGTTATATAACTACTGTATGTACTACTGCCTTTTAATCAAACTTAACATAACTCTTGGAATTTTATAAAACCCTTTTAACAACACGGATATATCAGTACTTACAATCTTTATCATGAACCATCAATAGTATAACCTTTGGTTTCGTATTTACAGGAAATGCTTTGATTTATTTATAAAACAAATATCTGATCCCCAGTCAAAAATTTATAACCTTTATAACATCAGACTGTATTTCATTTATATGCATATACAGTTAAATCCAAACTCTGAATCTAATGCACTTATAAGAATTCGAGTCAACCTTAAACTTTTATAATAAAATGTATTATATAGTGGCCACTGTGTAGAATGTGATAGTCCGCTTTATAATAAATTGAATAAAGGAAACGCCGTCGCACATAAGTATTTGCATTAATCCACCATATTAAACCTTCATATCAATCTCGATGCATATTATAATACATACATGTTCCGTGGAGCCCACTCGTTAATGAAATTCTCCAATCAACGATTAATAGTGTATTGCGCAGCCAACACTGATCTGACGGATATAGCTTGCCATAGTTGCACGAACGATAATGTGCGATGAGAGCAGTTTTTGGGCCCCAACCGTATGCCACGTGTCAACCGTTCTATGGAATCGCTCCGATTTCTTGAATACCACTTGCCCATCGAAGGTGGTGCGATGAAAACCGGAAACCTGCCTTTACTGTTCACTCTTGCAAGGTTCCACTACTTTCTTCCTCAGGGTTCCATCCGCCTTCATTGCTTATGAATTCCACTCTTCGCCTTCAATGAAACTCGCTTCTGTACACACACAACAATTGCCTCAATTCTTCTAGGCTACCACCATATGACTCGGCTCAAGGTTCCGTCAATTTATATTTTAACGTTTGGTTCATCAATGTTTCAACATGACTCCTCCACATACTATAACGCGCTGCTTCATCAGATTATACATTCCCCATTGCTCACTGTATCGTGGCCTTAGCAACCCGATATCTATGAATCAAATGTTCAAATATCCTTCCTACTGAATTCAATTAGGACTATACATATAATTCACAGAGAATTTAGAAGAAATCCCTCATCATTATATACAGATGTAACCATTTACAAGAACATTCACTTATTCTTCTCAATTGGCCAGATTTTCTATTCGATGGCCTTTTTCTCCTGCTCCGCCTCTGTACAACTCTGCTTCAATTCACTGCTTCCTCTTCTGCTTGACTGATACTGCTCCTTGCTTCTCTTTTTGCTGCCTCTGCTACCTCTCTACTGCCTTGTTGTTGTTTCAGGTGCTCCTCCTTTACCATGTCCTTTGCCATCAATGACAATATTTCCAACAAGCTCTTGGAAGAGAAGAGTTTGAAAAGTTCAGAACGATGCTTGGACTCACCAACATCCCTTCAGATTAAAGGGGGGAATGTTGACACCTAATCCTAATGGATTGGGTGAGATTGTATATTATTGTAATTTAGTAAATAAGGAAGGCCAAGAGACATTGGGAAGTGAATCCCAATAGCCTCACTTACATGTATAAGTACACACAATCTCCATCAAATTCATATTTAGTTTTGTGGCGTTACCTCCTGGTCTGACAAGTTTCTTGTTAACAGGAGGTGGGGGGGCGGGGGGTCCGAACTCCGGTATTAATTTCTGCCCTTTTCCGCTACATGGCAGCACAATATCACTTCGCACCCCCTCTGCCTTAAACCAGAAATCGGGAGGCAACCCCCCCCTGAAATCCACCTCCGGTTTTCATCCGCTGACGACCGTTTGTTCCTGTGCCATATCTGTTGTCGACCAATCAATCCTCTACATCCACGTCACTTGTTCGTTACTCCCCAACTATCCATTATACCGTTAATCCTCCCTTTTTGCAATAGATCCACTCCTAGACCATTACACAATTAAAATTCATTAGATTGTTGGCCATGACCGTTAAAGCTGAAGTGCAGGAACTGGACGGGGAACAACCAATCGTAATTTTTGTCATGAAAGCCCATTTCTTCATTAACGGTGCACAGAGCCACGTACGCCCTTCTTCTCTGTTCTGATGTTTATACACGAAACAACGTACAAAACACATAAATTGGCGGATGTGAAATTTTGTGGGTTTCGGCTTTGGAACCTCATCGCGTCTGTGCCCTTATGGCATTTCGGTGATATCAAAATTTGACCTGGGCACTATCCATTGATCTTTGTAAACTGCGATGTGTGCTGGCACGATCGCATTGCACCATAAACAAAACAACCTGCGAGCATTACGGGAAAAGTTAAAATGTTGCGATTGCGATGTGCAAAAGCTCTATCGCATCGCAATGCATATATCAAAACTTGCGGGACTTTAATGGAAAACATAGTGTGTTTCAATTGCGATGTGTGCTGGCACTATCGCCTCACGACTTACATAACATAGCCTACGGGTGATTAACTAGAAACCATAAAATGTTGTGATTGCGATGTGCAATGTGATATCGCATCGCAACATCACAAGGTTCGGCGAGGAGCATAATGGGTAACAGTTAAGATGTGTGATGTGTGGGCTATGGTGTGGTAAAAAACGGTAAGTGCGAAATGGAAAATGCATAAGGTAAGGCAGAAATAGTAGGTTTGTATGGAGTTTGGGTATGGGTTGCGGGTCCCACCAAATCGCATCGGCGAGGAAATAACATTGCGGTAATGCGTTAAAAGGTAAGGGTTGAGACTTGCGGGCTGCGACTGCGGGAAAATGGTAAGTAATGCGGTGGGTGAAGAAATTAACGCAGAGAATGGCTTGAGTACTCTGCTGTGAAGATTTCTGGAAATTGAGTAAAGAAAAAAGAAAATCTTTGGATTTGGATCTTGGACTCATCCTTCCTGCAACAAAAAATTCAATTCAAAGTGCTGGATGTTGCCAGTAAATTCATGGCAGTGGTTGGGAGTTATTTCCAACAAAGCAAACATGTGTATGATGTTGGAAAATGAAAATAAACAACAAAGGGATGTGTTTCTCCCTTACAACACAGAAAATGCAATATTGTGGAAACAAAAATTGCACACACAGAGAGAGCGAGAAAACATGTGAGGAATTGAATTCTTCTTTTCATTCATCTCAAATAAACATATGAAATTACATACTTTTAATACAAAATGGAAGAGCCTGAATATTTAATGCAATTCAATGCAAGAATGGACGTATAATGACCAAATCTTCCTTCCACTCTATTCTTCTGTTTCTACACAGACTTGAAATTTTATAGGTTTCAGCTATGAAACCACATTGCATCCGTGCCCTCATCGCAAATTGCATTTTTGCAATTTTAACTTTTAACTGGGAGCGATATGGGAAAACTTAAAAAGTTGCGATTGCGATGTGCGATGGCACAATCACATCGCAACTTAAAAACTTTAACTTGTGAAGCGCTAAAGCACTAAGCTTGCGACATGGTGGATGAGTTGTCACCAAGCTGACTTGACGACTTTATTACGTCACTGCGGAGGGACCTTGAGTTATGGCTCGTTCATCGGCATTGTGCCCCCGCAGTAGATATCAGTTGTTAATCTCGGTCAAAGGGCGTCCGGCGAGGTCAACTGTGGAGGCACCCTTTGGTCTAAACAATGAGTTTTCTTATGTCGTGGGTCAATATTGATCTTTGCGATATGAAATTGTGATCACATCGCAACTTAAATAGAATAAGGGCGCCGCAAAGATATAGTAACGATTACAAAAGTTGTATGCACAATCGACGATGAATGGCAAGCGAGGTTCAACAAGAGTGCAGGGGGAATGATGGGAAGCAATGGAGGTTGTGTGTGTGTTGGGGGGGGGGGGGGAGGGGAGGGGGGATGGGAATTTCAGAATAAAGGTGTTAAGGGGAAAGGATGTATGGAACGAGAGGAGGGGGAAAAACAAGTGAGAGGCGGAAATGAACGGCTAAAGCCAGTGGTAGACTGTGTTGGGAGGGGGCAGGAGTGGGCTGCAGGACTTCTAGGAGGATAGTCAACGCATTGGTGTAAGGGATTTCTTCTGCGTGCATAAGAGTTGGGTGTAGCCGTTCAAAATCGTTGAAGGTTTCTGTCTTCAAAGATAGTGTGAAGAGGAATTGTCGTCCTTTGATTTTGCTATATATGTCCAAGAAAACTCTAGGATCAGTTGAGAGGAGGCAAAGGTCCTTTATATAGATGCCCAGAAGTGCAGTTGCGGCTTCATCGAAAGCGACCAAGTTTTTAAGGTGGCCAGTGTGGTCGTACAATTGGAGCTAGAGGATGTATCAGTAGTCGCACTCGATGAAGGAGCCTTCACATTTTGAACATCGCCAGGTGTTGTCATCTTGTCGTAAAGCCTTGTTCATGCATTGCATCCCATCAATGGTAAGGGGGCATGCAAGGAAGTATAAATCATCCATGTTAATTGATGTAGTATTAGCACGGACTGAAATCCATGGAGTTTTTTCGCCAGGCGACATTGAGAGAATGTCAACAATTGTTTTTGTACTGAGGGACCTCTTTCTCGTGCCGGTGTATTTTCTGTTGAGTGAGGGTGAGGAAGATTTTATGCCTTCTTCGTCAAACCATTGTTTGATTTGTCGCATTTCAGCAATATCTAGATTTATAAGCAGGGAAGTGGCAGGGATTGTGCTGATAGTTTGGCCATTGAAATCGACAATTCTCCCCCCCCTGATTGCAAGTACAAAAAAAACACAAACCATGGGAAGTTCGAAGAGTGCGCGACCTTCAACATGGAAATTTTCTCCCCACAAGGTGACATCGATGCTGCTCCTGGACATGTCACGAAGACATATATTTTTTTTGGGAGTTTCAAAGACATTGCGTCTACGAACAACAGAGGTAGGAGAGAGTGAGGCGACAATACCTATGACATCAATGATTGAGTTGGGAGCTGAAATTTTTAGGAAAATGATGGGCACGAAGTGAAAGGTATCAGAATGTATTGTAAGGTCATCATCGAAGAGTTGAAACACTGTTAATGAAGAGAAGAGGAGGATTTTGAACGAGCGTCTTAGATGGTTATAGGAAGGGTTGGGGACCTTTACAGTGCCATTCACAACATTGTATATGTGGCCAAATTGAATGAGAGCATGAAGGGATTCTGCTAAGTCACTGAAGGCGAAAACGTGGATTTGATCTCCGTCGCAGTAGATAAGGTCAAACCCTAGCGATTTTCCAGTACCACGTGCATTGCTATATTCACGAAGGGGTGTTTTTTAAAGCACTCTGCCTTGGATGGACCAAGATTTTTGGGTAGGGGAGAGTGCTTTAAAAGGGAGAGAAATTGCAGATGTTGGGGTGGAGTCTTGGGAGGACAACATGTGATTTTCAAGGGAGGGTGGCGATGAAAAGGGAGAGGAAGAAGAGGAGGACGAGGTGGCTTGGAGCATTTTTTCAACGGAGAGAATAAGAGGGGATGGGTTGCCAACCAATGGTGAAACACACTGGACTATCTGGAGCTCCAAGACACAAAGCGACCTGCAAGAAGGAGCATTGTATCAGCGAAGAGGGGAATTAAAACGTTAGGAATGGGAAGAATAAATAAAAAAGGGACATAAGAGGAGAATCATAAAAGGGAGGAAGGGGGGGGGGGGGGTTGTACGCAACGCACATGGATTGATGGACATATGTGCACAAATTCTTTTGAGGAGAACAATGGAGCATATTTACAAGTCCTCATTTTGTGCAAGGGCAGTATGCGAAGAAGGGATAAGAACGGTATGTTTATGAGCACCATCAGAAAGGGAGACGTTGTAGCAAGGCGTCACAGTCTGAGTAGAACTTATCTGTTCAAGTGCAACAACATGAAGGGTTGGCTGCAGGTCGGAGGCACCAACGAAAAGCGAAGAAAGAGCATTGCAATTTAACGATGTCTCCATGGCGATGTGGGCGTCTTGTTAAAAGAAGGTGTTATTTTGATTCAATGAATTTTTGGTGAATGAACAAACTGGCTAATGCTTGTACACAAGTGACACAACTAAAAATCAATAACATACTTTTGGAAGGATTTGTCATAAGCATAATAGAAAATCTTATGTGAGTGGAAATAAAACATTTTCCTTCATTTATTCAACTGAAGAATTAAGTCATATATGCGAAGTAGAGGAAGAGAAGTCACAACACTATAAAATAGTTGTTAGAAGGGGAAGAAAAGTCGTAGCTTACCTGTTATTTTCACTCGACAAAGTAATCGTAATTCCTTCAAGCTAGAAGTCGGCAAGTCGTTGAGGCTGCAAGGTAAGTTGTCGAGGCTGTAAGTCCAATTGGCAGAACTGAAACAAATGGAAGGTAGGAGAGGGTCGTCAGAATATATGAGCAGGGGAACGAAGTAACAGACTATAGAGAAGGTGAATGCAAATGAATGGGGAGTATGGCTTAAGGGGTTAGATTTATGAGGCAAAAGGAGAAGGGTACAACAACAGGAGAGGGGAGCCATGAAAAGGCATGGCCACAGAGCAATTTCGTATGGAAATAATAAATTTTCTTTAACTCTCCCTCCTCGAACTTCGTTGAAGTCTCCTAACAGTTATTGGCATGGAAAAATCTCCCCTTCATCAGACTGTGTTAAAGTCTCCTGGTATGGAAAAATGGGCACTGTCAAGGGCCCGGTATGGCAAAATGAGTACTGTCAAGGGCTTTGCAGAAGTGTCATGTAACAACTGGTAAATAAAATTTCCAGGTGTTAAGTCTTAAAAACTGACGCTGGAGGGGCCAAGTCCAAATGGAGGATTTTCATTTGTTGGAGGAAGTGCCACATGTCCAAAATTTATTGGCTGGAAGGGAGATAAGAAATGCTTCTCATTGGTTGGGGTGAACAGTGTTTCTCATCCCAAGCCAGCGAAGAGAACGCCTTTCAATGTAATTAATCAGTAGCATTTTTATATAAAGAAGTATTTAATAAATTTTCGGAGTTGTTTTTAATGTGATTTTTTGGAGATTTTGGTGGATTTTCAGGTCAGAATCTGGCTGAAAATTTTGAGGTGAAATCTTGATTTGTGTTATTTAAACTGATTTTTTGACTACATATATGGATTCAACACCCTTAAAAACCCCTAAAACACTTCGATTGTATAGAGTTTACCCATCATTTCTCTAAATTTCCTCTATGATGCACTATAAAATACTCAATAACTTTAATGTCGTCCCTATTTTCCTCTAAGGGCAGGGACTTCCGTCATCATTGTGGCACTTGTTTGAATCCGTTGAGGGGAATAAGTAAACATATGAAAATAATTTAGTATTCTTTCCTTTACCTCGTAAGTTTTAAGGTGTGGGAATTCTCGACAAAAACATACTAAGTCAAAGGTGTGTTAGTGGTATCTTAATATTTTTCAAATATATGTTAATATAGTTATTTAAAAAATATTTTTTTTATTTAAATTAATTTTTTATATTATTAAATTAATTTATTATTTTATAATTATAGGGGCATGTCTTATAGCTTAGAGGAAGTTGTTTCTGATTATTCTGGCTTGGCTTCATTCGATATTGTGATCTCACTAAAGGGTTTATTTAAGAAGAGTTTATGTCTGTTGAAGGAGAAGGCTTCTGTCATAGACTTCATTTCTCAAACATTGAGGCTTTAGTAGAGTTGGAATATTGGACACTTGATACCAGATACACTTTCAGAAAATTTAATCATTTACAACTAGATAGTTTCTTCTTGGGCAGAATTATCTTGGAATTCCATGAGCAATGAGCATCGGGCAGACATTCTCTACTCTCTTAAGCATATGCACCGTCATATGGTATTGAACCAACTAATGGAGCCCATAGAGCAACATCTCGAAATACCTCCCTCAATGGAGGGCACTACCAGAGACAACAAAGTTCCCATCCAAGTCACTACTATGGACTTCAACCCATCTACTTGATTGCATGTCATGGTCTTGTTATATTGATTTTTTGTTATTACTATTTACTTGGTGGGTTAGGTTGCCTACTCTATATTTGATCACTCCACCACTTAGTTATCTTGTACCTATCTATTGAGAGTTCATTTTTAGCTTTGGTAGGATCTCCCCCTGTAAGAGGCCAACCTAAAACTTTTAGTACTATTTTGTAACCCTCATTTTTGAAAGTATATATATATATATATATATATATATATATATATATATATATATATATATATATATATATATATATATATATATATATATATATAAAACAAGGGTGAGGTGGGATGGTCTTTTTCCCAAGAGGAATAATTGAAGGATAGTATGAATGGCAACTAGAAGTTCTTTTTAGTAAAGACATGCTATTTTGCAAGGCAATATCCTAATGTCATATTAAGAATTCATTTTTAGCAAAATTATAACTTTGGTAAAAAAAACAAACTACAAGGTTGAATGATTCCACATGCAATGGATGACTCCCAATCCAATACCCAATTTGGAAAAAATAACTGTTTTTAATTAACTAGCATTTTGTCAACTAGTCAATTCCTTAATTTTGAGTGTCCCAATCTTTTTGTACTTAGTAAATCTCTATATAAATAAATATTTTCAATAATTTTGAAATTGTAAATAATAAATAACAAGTTATTGCAACTCTATACAATTGTAGTATATATATATATATATATATATATATATATATATATATATATATATATATATCTTAATTTTAGTGTCCCAATCTTTTTGTTATATATATATATTAATTTATTAAATATAATTAATACCAATTCCTTAATTTTAAGTATCTCAATCTTTTGTTATATATATTAATTTATTAAATATAATTAATACCAATTTCTTAATTTTAAGTGTCCCAATTTTTTGGGCTTGGTCAATCAAATTAAGTGTCCCAATATTTTTGGGCTTAGTAAATCTTTATGTAAATGAATTTTTTTTAATGATTTTGAAATGGTAAATAATAAATAACAAATTACTGCAACTCTATACAATTGTAGGGTTTTTATTTTTATTTGTATACACTTATATATAATTTTCGTTCATTTAAATTAATTTATATTGTATTTAATTCAACTCAATTTCATTAATTTTAAATAGATTAATAATTTTAAAATATTTACCATTTTACTTTCCTCTAATTGGTATTTAAAATATTTCAATATATTAAAATTTTTAATTACTGTAAATTTTATAACAATAAAATTTATTTAACGTTATAAACCTTATTTAAAATTCTCATATTGTTAGATAAATAAATAAAATTTATATCATTATATTATTAGATGGATAAATAAAAAATTTCTTACACAATAAAATTTATAGCATTAAATTATCGTAAACAAATTAAAAAACTATAATTAGAATTGTATCCATGGTAGACTTCATCCACTTCACCAAATATGATGAGAATTTAAATTCCCAACCATTCGAGAGATTTATTATTATGACATGCATTCACTTGTTAAGAGATCAAGAAAGTACGGTAAGTATGACGCAAATTCTTGTATAAGAGCTCAAGCACTTTGTATATATGGTGGAGATTATATTCACAGCTTGTGTATATTTGGTGGAGATCATATTCACTCTTACCATTCAATTTAATTTTTATTTTTATGTTTTTAAATTTATTTTAAATAATATCAAATAAAAATAATTACACATATAGACATTTTATTGACTAACATAAGAGGATGTTTGGAATGAAATTCTTCACCTAACCAATTATGTAAAATTCTATAAATAGTTAGATTAAAAATGTTAACCTTTACCTTTCTTAAAATCTTTCACATGAAAGTAAAAGTGTTCATGGTATATGTCAAGCACCTAGTAGTTTAGTCCTAACTACTTTAAATAGCTCTTAAGTTCTTTTTGTTTGGGTTTTAAAAAATATATTCTTATTTAATTTATCAAATTTTTGTTTTATTTATTTTTAATTAATAATTAAAAAATTACAATTTTAAATAAATATTATAAATTTTGGTTTGTTATTAAGAAGATTGTTTGGGTTTTAAAAAATATATTCTTATTTAATATATCAAATTTTTGTTTTATTTATTTTTAATTAATAATTAAAAAAATTACAATTTTAAATAAATATTATAAATTTTGGTTTGTTATTAAGAAGATGAGATTAATAGTAATGCATTAAGTTTTTTATTATAAAATAGTTGCAAAAATATAGAAATTTTTTTTGCTCAACACTAAAATCTATTATCAAGCTATGCTAAGCTAATAAATTGGAGATAAAATAAAACTATTAATAAACTAGGAAAAAGATAGAGATTATGTGGATTCAAAGGGGTCCATTTCAATGGGATCTTTACCATGTTAGTTGGAGTTCCTTAAATTTAGTGGAGGAACTCAATGGGATCTTTACCATGTTAGTTGGAGTTCCCTAGATCTAGTGGAGGAGCCAAATGAGCTTCAACTCTCTCTATTATTTGAGCCAAGTCCTTCATTTGTAGTTGCAGCTCATCTAGCATGATCAAATCTTTCTTGTCTTTGGTGTCATCACAATCCAAGATCACTTTTTCCAATAACATTTTCATCTACAAATATAAGTATATTGTGTGCAAGTACTGATTTTTTCTTCCTCAAGTGTGGCTAGTACCTAGAATCAAAGTTGTTACTTCTGATATAATATATAAGTTTGATGGATGCCCTATTTCTCCAACAACTTCATGTTCAACATTCTAGAGTTATTGTTGAATGTCTAGCAATAGTTGTTCACAAAACTGGCGAGCAGATGATTCTACCCTAAAATGGGCCCTCAAGCCACCCCAAGCTTTGTAGTAAGTTGCTCCTAATCAACTACGGGCCCATTGTCGAGTCTTAATGGAACTAGGGGGCCAAGGTTGAGTCCAAAAAGAGAGTGCATTGAAGGGAGAATGGCCAAAGAAGTAGAGGAAATTGGGTAAGATTGAAAAGGAGAGAGCCCAAGATAGAGCCAAATTCAATGTTGAGGACACAATAGTCTAAGACTAGCGGGAATAACGATGGGTAGGTAAAGCAATGACAAAGACCAATTGAGTTGTGCTGAGAATTCCAAGGGACGAAACAACCAAAAAATGATCTAAGAGTTTGAACTTTGGAGGAAGCTCAACAAGGAAATCATTCTCACTATGAAGCATCAAATGCGGGAAGCAAATCCCTATAAAAACTACAACATGGAGTAAACTCACCATGATCATGAGACTATGTGTGACCAGAGTTAAACATCACATGTTTACATGGAGGAAATTTTCATAGTAATTAACATTCATGTTGGTATTCATGTTGCAGGCCAAAAATATTTGGAATTTTTTTATAGTGTTGATGCAAAAGGGATCGTCCAGAAGAGAGTGGTGCGGGAGAGAGATATATGGCCCGTAATAGTAAGGACCGGTGCAGAAGAGAGAGAGACATGGTGCAAGGGGGAACCACACAAAGGAGACAGTATCATTAAGCTGACGGGGACACGATAAATCTAGTAATTAGGATTTTGGAGTTGCTGGAAAGGAGAGGAAGGTTCGTGGCAGAAGAATCTAGAGATATTTACATAGGGAAGGAAGTCGCTAAAGTAGTAAGGAGCTAGTAGTATATATTATCAATAGGCTTGACTAGGAAATTAAACGACAAGGAACAACTTGAGAGAGGGTATCAGAGAATATCCCAACAGTTAGCCGATGTGGAAGAACCACCAAAGTGGAGAAGAACCAATCTGAGAAGAATCGAGGAAAAAGGATAGGAGTCCAACAAGAAGAATCGTGAGAGACAATTCAGATAATTCGAAGGTTGGCTAAAGGAGAAAAAACAGCTATTGAGATCATGTTTACTGTTACAGTAGTCGAAGTTCTAAATGTTAAATATATGTGTCAATAGTTGTTGTGTAGCCTATGTGTAGAGAAAACAATTTATAGTAGATATGATGGTATCTTTGCTTGTAATGGTTGTTGTATTGTGCCCTGAGTAAATACCAAAGGCTGATGAGTCGGGTTCTTAATGAGTTCTACTGTAGTGCACTGTGCCTTTTTCCCTTATGATGAAGTAATGAAACGAATAGTGGATTGTCCCCTATATGTTTATGTATGAATGTATTATGTTATTATTATTACTATTTGTTTATTAGTTGTTTAGTGATATAATGTTGAACCAAATTTTCTTAATGTCTTGAATGGCTGAGAAAGTCAATAGCATTGCGATAGTTTTATCATGTTAATCATAGCTTTGTTTAATGTTGAGTTGCTCTACTAGTGTAAAAAAGGTTGATGAGATAGATGAGATAATTTGGTTATAGTAGTGTTACATACAGTGAACATTGCAATAACAAATTCACGTATAAAAACATGAATTCTTACGCGACCTATCATCTTGGAATTAATATGAAGCGTTTATCTATTAGGTGTCCTGAACCCCACATTTTAAGATGAATTCCTAGCGTCACACAAAACTATAGTAATCCCATATGATTGCGGAAACCCAGTTTTAGGAGGCCCCCATTGCACCTCAGGTGATACTTCATCCACTTTGTGGGTGATGCCGAAAGGGTCAGTGTTGAGCAATTTTGTTGGCCAATTGTGCAGCAAATCCTGGGTCTGTTAGATTCTCGCACACTAATAAATGGTTTCATTTCTATGACCGAGATGGTTGTATGATGGGATTATTCTATGAAAAATATGTGGAAGCCATGGAATCCCACCAAGGAATAAATCACTCGGTGTTTTAAGTGGAAGGAACACAAATTTTGTGGCAAAAGAAATTATAGGTACGAAATTAAGCACAACGAAGTGGTTGCAGAAGCATGTATTTACTAATCGTCATGAGGTTTTCTTTGGAGAATTTCTAAATATTTTGATAGAGTGTGTTCAAAAATTGAAGGATAATAATCCGACCTATCGCCATGATGAACCGAGACAATGGACTCCAAAGGAGGTGCGTTGATTACAAGTGGTAAGTAACAATATCTCACGTGTTTTCAATTTCTAGGTTGAAAGTGTACTGGAAGGTTATATTGTGGAATTATTAGTGGAAGCAACAATATGCTATAGTGCATCACAAAGGAAATTATTGAAGGGTCTACAAGTCATATTCATATGATCACTATCGTTATCCATTAAAATTATATTGTCTGAACTTGGATTTCTACCCCTAGATTCAGAAAGCATGAGCAGCTAAACCACTCATGTGCCGAGGGGAAAGTGGGGGAGGACCAGGGTGTAGTCTGAGAAAAGGGAAGATGGAAGAATAGTAGGGAGACTGTGTTGGAGACTGAAGGCATGTACAAGACTATAGATGTGAGTGTGAAAGGGCTAGGATGGAGGTAGAAAGCATAGAGGGTGGCACCTTGAGGAGTGGATGAAGGTTTTAGTAGAGTGACGTGGGAGGAGGTCGGTCAATGTTGATGCTTGCTACAAGGATAATTCCAAGGAGAGGGGTAACGAAAGGCCACCAAAGAACAAGGAGTAGCGCAATTGATCGCATCTATGAATGAACACAATGCAGTGCCCCACACACTGAACCACAAGAAGAAGAGTAGATCAGTCCACGTAGCACGGAGTTTATGAACCCTAGAAAACAGAGTCAGACCATGCTGGTGTCGAATCCACGATCCATATGCAACTACAAATATAGAGGTAAGTATTCAACAAGTTGTAATGAATAGTGCAAAATTTAATTGTAGTCAAGTGGGTGGAGATACTAGTAGCAGTAGAGTCTGTCAATTAGTAGGTGGAGTGTCACAACGTGTTTAGGTTTAGTTTAGCGCATAGACAAGTGCACAATTTTCTAGTGGTGCATTGAGTGCGAGTAGAAATACTTCATCAAGAAGTATTGTGAAAAGCATGATGGTAGGCATATAAATAAGGATGTCTATGTTCCATGGTGCTGGGAACGAGGACCTACAATAATGATTATTTATTTGTGAGACTGTATGGACACCAAAACAGTCCTCGACGAGGCAACAAAGATTGTGAAATTGGAGGCTTCCTTTAGGGACTGCGTGTTGACGTGGTACATGAAATACAAGAGTGCAACCCCAATTTGATAGGTTAGAATGTTGCATGACATTAAGAAAGAATTTATCAAAGAATTTTAGAATCCTAAATATGAGTCCCAATGCATTAATGAACTTAACGAGATTAAACAAGGTTCAAGAAAGTCAGTATGGGATTTTTACTAGAGGTTTAAGATCTTCAAGGATAGGATGACATTCGAGATTCTGGATGTGAAACATAAATAATGGTTCATTGTGGGTTTATTTCTGCATATTATGATACCTTTGACACAACAAATAATTCTTTCACAGTCAGAGGAATTGGGGCTTGAACTGAAGATGGAGGCTTCTCCCAACAACTAGTAGAGAAAATGATGGTATGGTGCAAGTGAGTCTCAGCTGGAAGTGTTGATTCTTCAGCTACAAGATCTAACCAAGGGGAAATAGAATTGAGAGGAAGTGTGGTGTACCATTTTTCGGATATAAGTTCATCACTTAAATGGGCAAGTTTTTGATAGACTATATGGTGACCAACACATCTAATCCACATGCGCGGGGTCGACGGATGCAGCATGAATTTTTCCGAGTATGGGGTCACGCCCCAAAAAATTTCTCGATGATGCAGAAGTATGAGGCGAATTCATAGACTTTATTTTATGATTTATGTAAGTTGGTGTAACATGATATCCATCACTATCACACATTAGAATTGATGTGTGAGCTGACATTTGATTCATTTTGAGTACATGTACCTAAAGGAACTAAAGTTGCGGCGACATGATTCAATCATTTAGGATATAATTAGACTCGAAAATACAATCAACTTGGTCAAGGATAGGGAATGGTGGCTAGAGGTATTGGAGAACCGATGAGAGGAAGAGGAGGATTTGGAAGATATCGGGGACCGCTCATTTTTTATAATTGTGGGTAGCAGGGACACCTTGCACAAGATTGTCCCAATCCATGTTATACATGTATGTATTTCATGGCACTGGATCACACAACTAAGAATTACCCACAACTGATTTCCAAATAGAAAGATAAGTAGGGTCCAAATGTAAAAATGATAGCATTTGAACCCAGTAAAGCCCAACAGCTGGTTGGCGCAGTAACTCAAGGTGGTGTTAGTATGGGAGTTGGGACCTTGCAGTCGCAGTGGGTTAGAAGGGAACCTAAAACTCCTCTGAAGTTTGATACCGCTCGAGAAAGAAACATATAAAGAGGCTTCAAGGGAGTTGGTTATTTCAGATTGGGATGGGTTGGGCATAATTTGAGAAGTTGTAATGCCAACTACTTATGATGGCACTGCCTACTAGGATCCTGTGACATAAATTTTTTTATTTCAGAACATGCTAAAAGGTTGCCTTGAACTGGTAAGAAGTGAACAAGCACTAGAGAAATTCAAATGCATGGTGAAGAAATATATTAAGAGTAATGAAGTGGCTACCACGTGAGCATCGTTGCGTGAAGTAAATTAGGTAGCATGGAGGAAAAGAATGAGCAAGGAGTCTAGGTTTGGCGCACAAGTGGGAAAATATGAAATGGATAACATCATATTGGACGTGGGCTCCGATGTGAATATTTTTCCAAAGAGTACATGGGAAATGATGGGGAAGCCGAATTTTTCATGGTCCCCTATTCATCGAATATTAGCCAATCAACATCATAACTTCCCAATTGGTATATTGATGGGTGTACCAGTATATATTGATGGGGTTACGAGTACTGCTAATTTTGAAGTTATAGAGATCATTAATGAGATCGACCCATACCTTGCTCTTTTGGGGATTGATTGGGATTTTGGTAATCAAGTAATTATTAACCTAAAAAAAGAGATAGATGATCTTATAAACTCTATACATTTGAGTTACCACACCTTTGGACCCACAAGAGGGAGACTCGTATGTAGATCCAATCGAAGGTGAGCTGAGTAGGGAAGAATTGGAAAATATTTACAATGTGACAACACACCAGGAGGATTATGTGAACCTGACTGCCAATGGAGTGTTGAGTTGGTGTAGTGTGGGGTCTTGCACTTATGACTCATAAGAGGCATTAGAAAACTATAAAAGTATTCTGCATGAGGTCAACACTTGAAGGTGCGCGCAACTCACCAGAGTAGTGCATTGGATCGGAACCAATGTGCATAACCTACCCCACTTTAACGGGTTTTCCAAAATAACCATTTTTGTGAAATTTTTTGAAGATCCTATATCAAAGCATCTAAGGATTCTTTCATTAAAATGTTGCATTTCACACAACCCCAGAAAGATGGTAGATTGGGCACAAGAGTCAAATCATAGGAAAGTAGCAATGTAGACAATTATTGTGCATTATATTTGAGACCAATTCTTGGGTTATTGGGGAGGAATATTTAGGTATGGAATGCCCAAGGACACATTTTAAGAAGTGTGTTGTAGCATGGAAAAGAGGACATGTAATGAAATAGGAGTGGGTGCACAAATTTGTATGTATGTTATATATTATCCACATGAATTGATATATTGAGTTAGAGGTGTGCGTAGGAATGCAGGAGTGAAACGAGATAGCGCAGAACTTTAAAGATACCTTTAGATTTCAGGTAGAAGAACCAGCACTCAATAATTATTTGAAAGTAATGTGACAAAAGATATTTACCACAAAAAAGCGAATAGTGCTTAAGGATATATCGTTGTGTCATGCGCACAAGCATTCACAATAGATACAGGAGTTCATGGAATGTTATAACATATCAAAATTGGGAGAGGATGATGACGATATCATAAATATACAAATCCCATAAATTGAAGGGGAACATCTACTGAGTGGACTGGAGTTGCAATCAAATAAGCACGCAGAACCCATTAAAGACAAAAAATTAAACATCGAGACAAAAGAAAGTCCCAAGATGGTGGTCATAGGATATTATTGGGATGATGAATGGTATTAAAGGTTGCATATCTTTTGTGTGAGTGCCAATATTGTTTCCCCAATGCATTCGAGGAAATGAAGGGAATTGTCGAAGAGTTGAGCGAGATGAGAATTACATTGAAGCTGAAGGCTAAGGTTTTAAAGCAGCAACCATATCGTTTGAACCTAATTTACAAAGATAAGGTCAAGCATGAGTTATATAAAATGCTAAAAGCAACAATTATAGAGTGTGTTGAAGAATCATAATGGATTAGTCATATGGTGGTCCAAAAAAAGAAGACGAGGGAAATCAAGATTTGTGTAGACCTCTAAAAGTTAAATGATGTGTGTGCGCACAAACCCTTTCCTTCTCCACTTATTGATAAGATATTGGAAATTGTCAGTGGACAAGATGCTTATTCATTTATAGATGGATTCTCTAGTTACCACCAAGTGAATATTGCAGGAGAAGATCGACACAAGACCACATTTGCGTTGGAATGGGGGTGATTTCAGTACGGAGTCATGCCATTCGAGTTGAATAATGTTCCAACCATTTTATGATGCATAGTGGTTTCAATATTTAAGTAATTCATTCATAAGTTCTTGGAAATTATCTCGACAACTGGACTATGTCCAGTCTGTTAAAGAAGAATATTGAGGTGTTGCAGCAAACGCTGGACATGTGTAGACAACTACATATTTCATCAAACATAAAGAAATGTATTTAGATAAATTTTCAAATGCAATTGTGTGTAGGATGTTTAATCCTATCCAAAATTTCGGGTGGACACTCCACCCATTGTCAGGAATATTGAGAATTGAACGATTACAAATGAGAGTTGTGAATCCTTTAATAGAAGGAGGAAACTCGAATTAGTTGTTAAAGAATAATATTAAAATAATGAAAGTAGTTGTTAAAGAATAATAATATTATTAAATTATATAATTATTTGTTAAGAGAAATGGTCAAGTCAATAGATTAAATAAAATAAATACATAAATAACCATTAAGAGGCAGGGCCAAGCCAAAAGATTTAGATAATTTAATGATTTGTTATTCTTTGAAGACTAATTTCGTATTCCTCCTTATATTAAAGGATTCACAAATCTCATTTGTAATCATTCAATTATCAAATATTTTGATGATGGGTGGAGTGACCATTTGAAACGTTGGAGAGGATTAAACATCCTCCACATAGTTTCATCTAACAATTTCTCTGAATATGAATAATTGTGGAAATATACACTTGCTCATAAATAAATGTATATTTTTTCACCTTTTGGTATTTTTTGGGGCATGTCATTTGTAAGTATGGTTTTTTGGTGGATCCTACCAATATCGCGGTAATAGTGGACCTCCCACCCTCCACATCAGTCAGATAGTTGCAGTCTACTTTGGGACATACGGGATATTATTGGAATTTCATCCAAGGATATGCTCGAATTATTGCCCCTGTGGAGAATTTGTTGAATAAAGGAACCACTTTTCAAAGAAATCATGAGTGTCAGCAAGCTTTAGACACCTTAAAGGATAAAATAGTGATAGCACCAATTTTGGTATTCCTAGATTGGCACAAGGAATTCCACGTGCATATCAATGCTTCATTAATTGCACTAGGCATGATATTAGCATAGCCTAGAAAGAGAGAGAATGATCACCCCATTTTTTTTGCAAGCAGGAAGCTATATATGGTTGAGCATAACTATACCACAATGGAGAGAGAAGGACTGGAAATGGTGTATGCACTTCAAAATAGTTGCTAGGAAATAGGTTTAAATTATACATAGGTCATTCTACGTTGAATTAATTTGTCAACAAGTCCGTGTTGGGGGGAGGATTTGTAGGTGGCTACTCTATTTCTAGGAATATATTTTCATGTGGTAGTCAAGCCTAGTAAACTGAATGTAAGACCCAATATTTTTTTTCAATTGACCATGGGAGAGGATGCATAGAATTTGGAGGACAATGTTCCAAAATCACAGATTTTTGTTATGACCATGGTGGATGACCATTTTGCAAATATTGCAATATTATTGAGTACAGGGATGGAGCCAGAAGAGTATATTGTTGCATAGAAGAAATGGTTGGTAGTAAAAATAGTTGGCTATCAGTTAATTGCAGGTTCCTTATATAAGTTAGACACAAATGGAATTTTGTGCAAGTATGTACTAGAGCATGAACACCCTATGATTCTGACAGAAGCACACATATGCATTGTAGGAGGCCACTATGCAAGTCATTCCACGATGCAAAATATCCTTAGTGCAATATTGTGGTGGCCTACTCTACATACTAATGGCATGGAGTTTTGCAGAACATGTGATGTATGACAGCGAGTGGGGAATCCTTCCCGAAGAGAAGACATGCCCTTGGCTCTCACTCTATAACCATTCGATAAATGGGAAATCGATTTTTTTGGCCAATCATCCCACTAGCAAGGATAAATGGAGCGGGATACATGATCACCATCACTAATTATCTGACTAAATGTGCAGAAACCATTCTATTCAAAGACTGCAACATAGAGATCGTAGCGTGTTTTTTATTTGACAATTTAGTAACCATATTTGGTCATCCGAGGATTTTAATGAGGGACCAAGGCACTTAATTTTTGAACAATACCATTATAGCATTGACTGAGGAATTCCAAATCTATCATCAAAAGAGTACTCCATACCATCCACAAGTTAATGGTACAATGGAGGCCTTTAATAAAATATTGGATACAATTCTTACTAAGGTATGTAATGTACAACGATGACTAGGATTTGAGGATACAAACATTTTTGTGGGCATACAGAACCACATGTAAGAAGTTGACTGGAAAAACACCTTTTCAGTTAGTGTATGTAAAGGAGGAAGTAATTCCAATTTTTGGTATTGAGCTTGTGCATTACAGTATCCATGAAACTAACAGAGTATGGCGCAATGGATTAGAGGTTACAGGAATTATTGCACTTGGAGGAAGATCGTTTAGTAGCCAAATTTCACTAGGAAGTGAAAAAATCCAAAGAGAAGATGTGGCATGACAGAATGATTAAGCAGAAGACGTTTCAGCTTGGAGATTTGGTATTGTTCTATGATATCAAGTTTTTACAACACTCGGGAAAGTTCCAGATGCATTGGATGGGATCATACATCATACAACATGTGACAGCTGTGGGAGCGGTACAATTGAAAATTTTGGATGATACCTTGCAAGTGGGTTTCATCAACGAGAGTCGGTTGAAGATGTACAAGGAAAACAAAGTTCCTGCACACCAAATTTGAGAAGAAAAGATAATATTTTACCCTTTTTACATAGATAAAGTAGGTTTATTTTGATTTACAATAGATTTATGTTGTTTTTGTTTAGATTTATTAGATATTGGTTCTTCTTGGTTTATGGGAGTAAACGTTATTTGATAATTACAAATACATTGTGTACAAATGTGGAACATTATGCACCAAAGGAAGTTTAGTGCAATATTGGTGTCAAAAGAGACAGTGCATAGTGTTTGGGGCGTCCTATTCAAAGGAAATATATGTGTATAAGTAATGTGATCGTATGATAGTGTCATACAGGGGAGGTTATTCTTATTTGCGGTGCATCATTCGATAGAAGTAGAACAACCATAATCACATCAACGGCAAATGGAAGATAGCAGGATGACCGGTGAACTTGTCGGAAACCAATAGAGTGGAATGTGTTTGGTACAAAATCCAACAAACGGGTGTCAAGTGTAATTAGGGTAACCATTCCATAATTACTAAAAAATGTAGGTAATCATTACATAAACAGTCGTCGTCGTCGTCAGGGTCTAATCACAGTTGGAAACAATGTCGATACAACCCACCTATGACGTGAGGACATAAATATGAGTGGTAGATTTCCTCGGATTATGGAATCGAGATGAAGTGATGGTTTGAGGGTGGGATTTTAATGAATACAAGCATAAGAATGGAAAGTGCATGCATGTAGTCCATTTTTGGAGTCTAAAGAATTCAAATAAATAAATTGAGAGAAAGAGAGAGATAGATATAGAGTTAACGGTTGAGATAACTTACACGGACCAAAGCAAAGAACCATGGATTAAGGTACCAAACTGAGGAGTAGCTATTATAGATAAATGGGAAAAGAAAGTAGGTCATCAAGGGAACATAAGCCACAAACTAAGCACCCTTTGTTCCCTCAGAATGGGGAGGTTGAAGATTCATGGGAGGAAACTGCATCTCCAAGGATTGAAGATTTAGGGATGGGTTAGGAGGATATTAGAATAGGGATGAGCTTTGAAACTGTCAGGTCATCCATGATAGAAGGTTACAAGGAATAGCCCCAGTACGTACCACCATTGAATAAAACACATCCTCTAGTTTCAATCCCCCGCAATTCCAAATACTCTATGGATATATTGCCTCTTCCGCCTGGTGTTCGAAGTGAGGGAAAGATACATAGTTATCTAGAGAACCTTAAGTATTTTGATCACGATAATTATGATCCCACTATACTTTTGGAGTTACAATACTATATGTTATGTGCGAAGACAAATTATGGCATGACTAAGGTGGAGTCATGGGACTGGGATCAAAAGTTAGAGGAAAGTGGAATCTTTAATCTATTTATTATTCCACATTTTGGATGAGGGATAAAGGTGAGTTCAGTCGTCAAATGATTACTAGTATGTGTTCACATAAGATATATTTGGCTAAACAGACCAAAGGAGTTCACCGTTGCTCTGAATCACAACATCATTAACCTATCTATAGACAGGGATTATCCAAAGTTGATAATTACAGACAAAAATATTGGTATTCAGTTGGTCAAAGACTATGAAACATTTAGGGGAGGTTGAGGGTATATAGTATCCCAGATTAAATATCACACCACCAAGTTTGTTGCACAAACTTTATCATGTAAGATGTTGTAAAAATGTAGGAAATATGAAGTTCCAGCGGATGTTATTGTTGTAGACAACTGATGTGCAAAAGCGGAAAAGTTGGGCTAGTTGTCATACTTGTTGAAACAATTCAAGCAAGACTACATGGATACCTACAAACATAATGCAAAGTTCCACTATCCTCGGTTGTTAATCTTACTTTATTTAGTTGCTTGGGAAAATATGGATGGATTATAATAAAACCATCACAACCCTTCGAAGCCACATTGTTTCAAAATATGTGAGATTTTGACAACCCAGACCAGAAGAAATACAACATGTTTATTTTTTATCTGTATGGGGATATGTTGCAAAAAACTATTTGGAAGACTCCGTGTCTACTTAATGAACTTGTGGAAGAATTCAAAGGAATTTTTTATCCACCCTATATTTGGGTCTTATCGCATAGAGATCTGAATCACTATTGGATGCAAACAAGCTACAGACTCACAACCTAGGAAGTTCGAGAGATGGTAAATACATGGGCCAATGCTTCGAAAGTGCCAATGGATAATACATCGAACATTGAGAATATATCAAGCAGTGAGGAGACCGAAGGGTCCCAGTTAGAGAAATAATAGCAGGACTCTTCATTCTACTATTATTCCTAAACAGGAATCGTAAGACGATCGTCCCATACATGAAAGGGAAGTGACATTGGGAAAGAGGAAAATATTGAAGAGTAGTTTAGGAAGTGCTTCCACAACTCGAGCAAGGAAGAAACAAAAGGCCACATGCACTTCCACAGTTCAAACTATGTTAAAAAGGGATGATTTTGAGAGGATTGGTGAACAAATGGAGGATTCCACTAAGCCAAGTTTGGATAAACTACAATAGACAGTGGGTGAGCTATGCAGAAGATTGGTTATGCAAGCATTTTCATCAGAACCTGGGGATCAGAGCACTACAAAAAGCCAACCTCAGTTCTTTCTGTCTATGGAAGAAACTTCCTCATCGAAGCAACTCAAGCGAGTATTTTTATTTCCCAATAGAACTGTTGGGATTTGGGATCACTACAAGGAAAATACCCTCTAGTGGAGGTTATAAAGGAGGTTTTTAGTGTTATAAAATTGGCAAAAATTGTCAAAAAAACATTATCTACAACATTTGTTTTTGGAGGTTTTGACACAGCTTCTAACAAAACTTCAACACAACTAAAAAAAATGAGCGACCAAAGGTTTTTACGGATGCATTTCTTACCCGTGCGCGATTCATGCGTGAATGCACCGGTGCATTTTAACCTGTATGCACTGGTACTGTAAACATACCAAGCATTGGGATGGAAAAAAAAAATTCAGAAGCCCTGGGGAGTTTAGCAATGTCTCGGTGCGTGTAACCAATAAATACGTACTGGGTCGATAGAAGGTGCATGCACCAGTATATTTATATTATAGTTGTAAAGTACCAAGGCATTTAATCCAAACAATACTGGGGCATTCCAAATACGAATGCACTGGTGCATTCAAATTCTATCCGCCCGGTGCATATTGGTTGTGTACACACCTCGGGCCGTTAAGGTGCAAAAACACACCTGTGCGTTAAAGGCAAACCATATCGGTGCATTCAACGGGTATCTGCTCGGGTCGTAGTCGTCGATAAAGCGCACCAGATGTTCTAATTGGTATTGGTGTTTTGTGCAGTGCTTAAAGGTCATAGCAATGCACCAGTGCATAGTATCATATAAACGCACCAGTGTTCATTTTCTATTTCTTAGAAACATCGACCTGTGATAGTGCAATTATTGTGATTTATTAAATTTCATTATTCATCAAAATTCGACACATATATTATAAAATTATTCATATAAATTAAATTTGTATTAGTGCATTTGAATGTGATGTTTGGATGAATTTTTTATATCATCAGATTTCGCATCTCTTCATTATAATATTTAATCATCCATATATTTAATTAGTGGTGTAACATTTCACAGCGACAATGGAGAATGCAATATAATAAATTAAAATGTATTTTATTTTCTATATATATATATATCAATAAGGTACTCTTTGTCATACAAAATGGGACAATTATTGGTATCCCTTTGTCTTTCAATTGGAACACTATGTCCATTACATTAAAGAAAATGTCTGATTTCACACACAAATATTTCAAAAAATACAACGCCTTGTTTTGTTATCCAAACATATTGATCATCATTCTTCGTTGGAATTGTTGTCACTGCTCGATCTACTTCCATGACTTGGGTTATTTGAAGGAATGTTTTGTTCATTATGTTGATTGTTTTATTCTTCTTCAAGTTCCATCTACAAACATAAAATAAAGTGTAATGAGTGTATCTACATTGGTGAGAATAATGAAAATTGCAATATTAAATAATATACATTAAATTAAATAAAAAAGAAATGTACCATAGGAAGAATTGACTCGTGAACTATACACATTATTTCAAAACCAAATTTCATGTCTTCTTTCAACAATTATTTTGTTGGTGCAGTTCCATACTTTGTTTCCTGCAAATTTTATACCCCATAACAAATCATATATTTAATATAAAAGATTTTCTTTTTCTATTAATTATAGACGGAGCTAAGTAAAACAAGATAGATACTTACAAATTCCACAATTAATTTTCGATATGCCAAAATATACTGACAACCCATATTTAACCCAATGTCAACCAATTCTTCTGATGGTTCTTATTTATATGTTAGCACCTGTTTGAATACATTCAATGATGATTGTTGTAAAACAACTTAAAATATACAAAAATGAAATCTAGTTAAGTTGTTATAAGGAAGTAACAATTACTCACAAACTTAGATATCAACCCTTTTCTTCCTTGTCGTCATGTTTTATGTGTTGAATGGATTCCATTTTCTTTTCTTTTCTGCAAGAAAATACTTGAAAATTAATATTTAATGCTAAATTATTTATTTATTGTACCTAATTGAAAAATTCAATGATTACATATTACATTTCAAGCACGTTGTTGTTGATATGGCTCCTCATGCGATGTAATTATGTCTATTTCTTTGACCATCTCCTTGTACATCTTTTTGGACATTCCTATTGGCATATTTCTGATATCAGCTCGTTCATCCTTTGAGATTTTCATAATCTTCCTGAAAAAGTAACATGAAAATAAACTAATTAATTTTTATATTGATATATGAAAACTAAATATAACAAAAGTGATATTTATAAATGATTTCTTTGTAGTAATATATACATATAGTTCTAGAAAAACATTTAAAGGAATATTAATTTTTCAATCCTTATTTTTTTTGTATGTTTTTGCTATTAAAAGTCTGACATGTCTCATTGACCAATTCTCTGGAAAATATTCTTGTAGTTTAAATAAAATTTGGTTCTTGGAATCATTGGATTTATTTTTGTATTGTAAGTGGAAAGAACGTCTCTATATTCGTTCCACTAGATCCCTCAAAGTCTTGTAAAAGTTTTTTCCCCTTTCATTAACCTCAAGCACCACTCCAGATGAGTTAAAGAGCAATTCATTTTCATTTGCATGTTCTGTTTTATTTCTTTTCTTAGAACAACATTCATTTTCTTCGTTGTTGGTCCATGTAGAACATTAAACATATCTGAATTAATAGATTGTTTGAAAAATGTTATATAATATTTTTAGGTATATTATTAATGAAAATTCAAAAAATAAACTCATATTGGATCGATAGTATTTTTGCATTCTCCTAATCGATCCTTCTGCAATTTTTCCATCAAGCTTTTATTCATCTTTCTGCAATTTTTCCATCAAGATTTTACGCTCTTCTGGTCTTAGATCAAAAATAATCTTATCGAGCTTTGTCATTTTCTGGCTCTTCATGATACACACTAAACAATACATGTTAGTTAAAATTACATATAGTTCAAAAATAATAATTTTTGTAAATAACTTTCCTTTTTTTCTTTTCTGGATGTGCTATCAGTATTTTTGTTACTTGAACTCTTGTCGGCCATTCCTTTATCAATATAAAAATTGTACCATTCATTAATATATTTTATAAACAAATCACATACTTTTCAGGTAAAAAAAAAATCAAGAAAACGATGCGTCTATCTAATTAAACGCCTGGTGCGCCTTTCGCCACTTAAGCACGGATAATGGTGTGATATGTTATTACTATAATAGAAACATTGTACGATGCTCTTTGTCAATAGGAGACCCGATGCGTTATATTAATACCAGAGCATTGATTAACATAAACATAAGTGAATGGAATTTTTTTTTATCAAACAGTGTTTTTTGTCAATACGCGTGCGTTATACTAAAAGCGCACACCAGTGCGCTATATTAAACAGTGTGCACCGATTAACAAAAGTTTTTTTTTTTTAAATCGTGCAAGGGTCGACAGGGACTGGGATCTGACTCTACAAGTGATCCCGCGGGTTAGATGTCATACACCTATATATAGTAATACAAACCCTATAAATCTAAAATGAAAATCTCTAATTGTGAATTTTTGCAGTCACAAAAACAAGAAGAAGCAAGGGTTTAACGTAAGAATGGATTTTTTTGTTTTTTTGTTTTTTTTTGTTTTTTTGTTTTTTTGTTTTTTTGTTTTTTTTGTTTTTTTGTTTTTTTTTTTTTTTGTGTTTTTCTGAATTGTAATTAAATATAAATAGGAATAGAGATTTTAAATGATTTTATTAGTAAAATGCACAATAAAATTTAAATTTTTTACAGTAATTTAACATTTTTACTATACTACAGGGTTTTTGTGTGAATCACCAAATGTTTCAAATTCTATTCTCTGAATAGTGTTGTTGTTCGAAATTTTTTTGCTGCTCCACAATGCTCTTTTGCTCCAAGTATCATCTCTCGTGCAAATCCCTCCCTAAAATTTTTTGCAAAATAATGAAATAATGAATAGCTTTTACTATTTAAAGAACTTTTAATGAAATTAGATTTCCAAAAATCATTTACCACTCGCTTTTCAGTTTACCGCTTTTTTTCACTTCAAAAAAATAAAGTTGTGAATTTTTTTTCCCGATATTCGGTACGTTTGTTAACTAACCACATAGGTGTGTCCTGTAATAAAACCGCACTGGTGTGGTTAACAATACATTAACACCGATAACAATAACTCCTTTTTAAAGCACCGAAATTACTTTTAGATATGTACATGAAAATTTATTATTAATTTTGCTCAAATGCAAGGAGAAAATATCATAATTATATCAAATGGACAATTCTAAAATCTAGCTCATTCCATAATATTTCTCCAAGTCCATCGCAAAGTTCTCCATATCCATCTCCAGATGTAATTACTTCACATTTTATTTATATTTTCATTACCTAATTGAATTTATTTATTTTATCCATGTCAATCATCTGAATAAAATTAATGTATATAAATTTGCAGGTTCATGCAGATTCAGAATCAAGTTCAGATGCACAAAATATTCAAACATTTCCAAAACTTCGGAAGCTCTTATCAGGAGCAACATACCACAAGCCGTGGTTGATAAATGAAAATGGATAGCCGCTTCACCCTGCCAATTGTTACACACAATCTTCTAGCCACAATCCTAGAATAATTATGGTAATAATTGTTTGGTATAATGATTATTTTAACGTCAAACCAATTAATCATGCATTGGCATGCTTACTAATTGATATCATCGATATAGTACTAATCATGTTCAAATATATTTTTTGAAAGATCTTGGTTGTTAGGAAAGATATTATTACTTCAAAAACTAAAAAGAAACATTGGCCAAGACAATTAGAAAGTACAGGAGAGGTTTTTCCCTCTAATTGGTATTTCAAAGAAGGTGATGTCCCATGGATTTTTAAAAAGATGATATTTCTTTGGAAAAGGAAGTTATAATGGGTGTGAGGGTTCCATCTTCATATGGGTCTTCACTATGGCGTTGAATCTTCTAAGAGTACGTACAATGTCAAAAGAATTATTTTATTATTGTTATATTAATACTTTTTATCCCATGGGATCATAAAACATAACTAATTTTGTATGCATGTGTTTATAACTTTGCAGTTTCATTATCCTTTGTTCGTGTGTGGTTGTGTGAAATATGACTTCCCCCGAGACCTAGGATGTGCCATATCTAAATTATCTTCATTTGTACGTTGGATCACATCAAAGGAGATTCATGTGGCTATCATTCCATGGTGGCGTCAAGAGATAGTTTAGATTGTTTTTATGTTTGAGAAGGAACTGCCGACGAGTTTCATGGACTTGTAGGTTAGTCTTCTAATCCACCTAGTAGATGAGGTTGAATTAGTTGGGGTGGTTTCTTGTCGTTGGATGTTCTTCTTAGATAGGTACATGAAGATGAAGAAATTGAAAGGTTTTTTTCGACAAAGGGAAAACTAGAGGGGTCTATGGCAGAAGGGTACATATCGTATGAGTCTTTCTATTATGCCAGTGAGTACATCAAGCAGGTCGACAACACACCAGGTGCGCTGATTTGGGACGATGAAAGGGATGAAGACAGAAGAGAAGGGGAGCTTCTCCAAATGAATGGAAAAAGACGTTTGATAAAGAGCAAGCAACTTATAATTTGTCAAATTTACACGAAGTAGATATTCACGTTGAACTTTGATATAATGTATATTTTAATCTCATGTGTAGTATATGTTGGTTTTATTTCATCAGCGAATGCATAAATTGAAGTAATCAATAAATTTGTTCTTTACAATTCCGAAGTGACGCAACTGTGGGTCGCATTGTACGAACAAAGGAGGATGAAATGGGATATTGATAGGAAAAAATTCATATGGTTGAATGGTAGAAGCGTGCCTTATCATGGTCATTTAAAAGAAAATATGCCAATTATATGCCCCAACAGTTGGGTTGCTGACCAAGTCAGAGAGAAATACGGTGCAACCGGTCGTCACCTGCGTGCTGAAGAGGATGTGTTAAACGTATGGATTGGGTGCAACAACTCAGTAATAATATTTCTATGTACATTTTAAACTTAATAATGCACCTTTGAAATGTAACATATATATTGTATATATTTTAACAGTTGGGTTATTATACACATGACACTATGATTTTTAACTTTTTTATAGGTGCATTTGTTCCCATCTATGCGGGCATATGGACACCATTTTCACACAGAAAATGTCGATGATGGACACATGACACCAGACTGTGGAGTGGAAGTCGAGTTCGATCAATCTAGTCGAGCTAGCCACTGTGATCAAAACCTAGTACAATGGACATTAGGTTACATAAGAAATATACAATAGATCATTGAAGTGGACTTCTCTTCTTTCCAATCTGTTATTTTTAAGTGCAAGTGGTGGGAAACCTTTGATAGAAATAATGTAAAGGAAGATCCCGATTGTAGGTTCATATGTATCAAATCTAGAAAGATGTGGGATGAAGCTAAGGATCCTTATGTTTTCCCCAAACATTGCAACCAAGTGTTTTTTTACCCATATGTGTTGGATAGGGATTGGTGTTTCGTATTGATACATGACCCTAGATCAAAACATATATTTGAGAAAAATAGTGTTATCATGCCAAGCAAGCTGGAAGATAATGAGGGTCATGAGAACGAAGAGTGATATGGTACATGTGTTATTTCATCATTTATAATATTTAAGATGGGTTTTTATAAAGAAGAGGACTTAACCTTATAACTAAGGCTCTCTTTTTTCAAACATTATAATATGTATTTTGAATTAATTGGTTTGCAATGTGTTAATGTTAAAATCATTTCACTTGATAATTTGCAATTATATTGATCTCGAAAGCAATGCACTCTATCAACTTCTTTTTTTTATGTCAATTCCTAAAATAATACAACTACTTGATTGCTTTAAATGGTTTTTCACTATATCATTACTTAAATAAATGCACCCTATATATATATATATATATATATATATATATATATATATATATATATATATATATATATATATATCTCTTCAAAATTTTAAAAAATGTATTAATGTATACTGTTATTTTTGGTATGTAAGATCATAGTAAAATAATGATAATTTTAAACAGGAATTTATTTGCATTATTTTCTAAACATTATTATGTTATAAAAATTCATATTATTCTAGATTTATTATTTTACAATTATTTATATTCTTAAAAATTTACAATTATGGTAATTTAACAATATGTACGGTATACATTTTACAATTTTACGATGAATCAATTTTATGGTAGTTATGGTTAAAATTTGACAATTAATTTAAAATTTTACATACAATTACAATTACAATCACGATACATACAATTACAATTAAAATTAAAATTACAATTTTAAAATTATACATACAATTACAATTACAATTTTACAATTTTACAATTACCAATACATAATATTTATTAAATATCATGATTTTATATTAAAAATAAACATCATGATCATGATAACCATCATACAAACATCATATTCTAAAATACATATTCAAATTCGATAACATCATCTAATCATCGTGATCATGATCATCTAACAAAACACAAACATTGTAACATCATCACAACACAAACATCAAATATACATCTCATGTCAAATAACCGCTATAACATACACATCTATCTGCAAGCACATTAAATGAACATATCTAACATGACCTAACAATATACACATCATGATGAACACCAACATGTAAATTAAGTACATCAAAATGAATATAAGATACATGCACCATATATATATATAATGTCAAAAATATACAACTGTAATAGAATTGCATATAAATGTCAAATATCTGGTAGTACATCAATACTATAACTAGTCGAGGCCTACTGAGTCGATGGTGCCTGCTCATATGGTGTCTACTCAGGAGGTGCATCCTCAGATGGTGCCTGCTCATAATATGCCTGCTCAAGACTAGATGTTGGCTTCTCATCTCCCTGAGGTGAAGGAGGAGGATGTGGAGTACTAGAATGATCACTCCCCTCATGATCATAATCATCCTAGTTGTTGTGTCGTGCATCTCCATGGCACCTATCCCTCCTTGCTGCCAGTATTCTGGAAGCTCCGATGATATGATGCATAAGGCTCATCATATCGTGGGGCATGTCCCTCCAGAGCTATCTGAGCGTATGATCAACCTAGATGTCTTTGATCATCACAGGGTGGATTCCCTCATCAACCAGGAGTCTACATAGTCAGTCGTCCAACTACATCCTAAATCGAATGTCTTCCCTACGTCGCATGCCCGCGGGTATCTGCACCCGAGGAGGTCTCTCACCCTCTGCGGCCTCCGCCATCTCCTTATCATCGACAGGATCATCTGGTGGGGGTGGAGGCATGTCCCGAACAAAAGTGCCAATATCTACAAAATATATAGTACAAAACAATAATTAGACAATTTCATTAAACAATTTAATAAAACAAGTTAAAGAATGTGTTCGAATAAATTTTATTATAATTAATTAAGACAATAAAATGAAACTATATTAATTTAAATAAAACACTAATATTACCTCTGGCATCTGGTGGCTCATCTTGTGTTAAGAGGATGTTGGTACAGCCTCACCAATCCAAACCTGTGTAAGGACACGACACCATCACGAACATGTGATCATCCACACTGGCTAGCAGCTCCAGTGCATCACTATAAATCCTGGTCGGATACTCGGACAGACCCCTCTTGGGCATCGTCTTGCCCCACATGTGCATCTATACCTGTATCATCGGCCTACAAGGATGACGCAAAAAAGTAGGCTTCGTCTCCGGAAACCTCTCAAAAAATAAACAAAACAACTCTGAAGAAAAAGGGAAGGTCAACCTCCCACATGCCTGAGAACGACATCTATCTAAGGCTATACAAAACTGCTGCAAAATAATCGCAGACCATCTAAAAATTTGTGGCCTTTGGAATAAAGAATCAACATAAAATAAAAGAGGGCAACTAATGCGTTGCCTATCACTGGTATAATGTGCAATGGTGGCCAGTAATAGTGAGAGGCACCTAACCTCCTCTAGACTAAAAGAAGCAATCCGTAGCTATCCACCAGACACCTGAAAATATGTAGGGGAAATTATATCATCCCTAATGTATCTCTAGGAGTACACCAATTGACTCCCTGTTGCATAACCGATGGGGAGATCAGGGAACTGGGGAAAATCCTCCCCTCTCCTAGATAGGGCAGTAATAAAATAAATTTCCTCAATGGGCTTGTACCACTGGTCAGGACTGACACGTAATGTTTGTCGGTGGGCATGCCACCTGTAGATAAACTATAATAATAACCCATTGTGCCCCTTCAGGGATGTATCCTCCTCATAGAACTTAAGGAGGCTGACCTTCCTTAAGAGAAACTTGGTGGGTGGCGTAATAGGGCAAGGGTACAAAAGTCTCTCCCTACCCCTTACCTCCCACTATTGTATCATGTTATAATTGTCATCCCTCTGCTCTTTTTTTTGTATTTCCTCTCTTTGTTGACATTGTTGAATAATTCACATATTAAATACATCAACCTCCCTCATACATAAAACCTAAATTTTTTTATCAAATGAAAAATGTATTTACAAATATATAAATATAAATTTTATTAAAAAAATAAAAATAAAAAACATTTGGTGCGCAAAAAATAATAGTTACGCACCGCCAATGGTGTGTACATGTATATCACTCACTGTCCACAGTGCGCATTAAAAAACTTCATGCACCGCGACAATAAAAAAACTATTACTTAAATAAATAGTATAGGCGGTGTGTTGACAAAACACATCTGCCTCGGGGTGTTTGTTATAGCGCAACGCACCGCCAGTTTGAAACATTTTACCACTGGCAGTGCGATACCAAATGCACATTGCCCTGGTGCGATATGTTTTATCGATGCACCACCATAAATAAAATACTGCAGTGTGTCCCTGTAAACTAACGCACCGCTGTAAATAAATTATTAATTTTAAAAATTTTAAAATTTTCAGTGCGATCGAAAACTGACACGCACCGCAGTATTTTATTGTTATTGCAGTGCGCTTTTTCTCTGTACCACACCGGGCTGTCACATTAACCGCCCGGTGCAGTTTCTATTAACACCATTCACAACGCGGCCGGTAAATTTACAGGGAGCACCGAGAACGGTGCAAGCCAAAAGCTCAAATGCACCACGCTGATTTTTTTTTTTTTTTCAAAAAAACAATGAATTTTAACTCAATTTTAAAAATTAATCCGCTAAAATATTTAGTAGATGAGAAACAAGTATATTACCTGCACATTTGAGTGTCGAGGAGGCATCTTTGCAACATAATACTAAAGCTAAATTTTTCCACTGTTTTGCAAAATTCGAAGTCCACACAATGAGCAATGGATGGAAGCAATGCAGGCAATGGGAGCACCGATGGTAGGGTGCCTCAGAGAAGGAAAAATCACACCGGTGCTTGAGAGCTCTACAACACGGTAACAAGTAAAAATGATTTTTTACGGCCAGCAATTTTTTTTTAATTAACCCTTTTTCAATGCGCTCGATTATGAGATGCACCAAGCGATTGTGTCAATGGCGTACCTCACTTCTTTATGGTGCGCTGGATTAATGAGATACACCGAGCCAGTTTGTACGAAGCGCATAGTGCTTACTTTGAATAAAAACCCTACGTTAATGCATCGTTGTACATAAACCACACCAGGTCATCGTCATTAGTAAATAGCATTGAAATGTTGAGTTTCTCAGTGTGCCATTTTATAGTATGCACCGGTGTGTTGTATGTACGAAGTGCATTGTTATTTTCGTAGTACTTAAAAATAACTTTGCAATGTTTCTTTAGCCTATACTATGCACTAGTGCGTGTTAGGATTATAAACACACCATAAAAAAAAATCAGCAAAAACATCCACCCGCCAACCTCCTCCAATGACCTCTGCTACAAATGGATATCAGGGCTACTTTTATAAGGGCTTCCTCAAAAAAATCCGCTAGAGGGTATTTTCCTTGTAGTGGATGAAGGGGTGAAGCAGAACATCGCAGAAAATATGAATATCAAATTAGTATAGTCCCAGTAAAATCTAGATGATTTATATCAGTTGTAGCATAACTCTTTATGAGAGTCGCATGATGGGTTTTCTCAACATGGTATCAGAGCTAAGGTGACAAAGTAAAGGAAGGGCACCTTATCAAGGGACACTCAAGGATAAAATCTCGAGAAATACACAGAATCAAATTAAATGATATCAAAGTAAAGTAAAGATCTACAATGAAGTATCAAAACCCTAGATCGAAGAAGAAGTCTTCACCAGCAAAAATCTTGGGATCTTCTAGTCATCATCAAAAGACCACAAAGATCCTCATAAATTTGAATAAATCTAAAAATAGGGGTTTCTTGAAGTCTATACCTCCAAGAAGAATAATTCTGCATCACATCATCATCTTGAAGTAAGTCAAACCCTAGAAGAATTTCTAGGATCCACACTCAATCATCACCAAAGGAGTAGAAGTGTCTTGAAGTCTAGTTATCCAAAGGAGGCTAGATCAAGGGGCGTTTTCATCATCTTCGAAAGGGTTATAAGACATTTTCCTCTCATTGAAGCAAGGTTCTTCTGATTGAAGGATTCCATCAATAATTCATCATTGATCACCATCATCAAATTCATCTCCAACAATCTAAAAGTTGATCTCCCTCTTTGTGGAATAAAGGATCATTCTTGAAGAAAAATATCTTCACCAAGGAGAAAATTTTCTATTATCTAAATCATCATCAAATACAAGGAAGCAGAAAGTGGAAGAAACATCTTGAAAAGTAAGTATATTTATGTACACATCTGAATCTGTCAAAATGTTTCTCTGCAAGGAAAGCAACAAATTGGTTAGGGCTTCAAACTATCTTGCATGGAGGAAGAGGACAGATCTAAATCTCATTGACAATGAGTTCATGGATCATGTCAAAGGATATATCACCAAACTAGTGAAAGGATATTCTCAAGAACTTGTAAATTTTATGAAGGTGGAAGTTAGGGCTCAAAGGATTCTCATTGAATCCATTAAGGATCCCCTAATCCCATATGTATCAAAACTTGAAACTTCAAATTTGGTAGAGTTGTATTTTGTAAGCACTACAAGATAATTTATCTCACTTAGGCAAGAAAACTACAGATTGAAGATATAAAATTAAGAAGGAATAGCCTCATACTTTATGAGGATATCTGAAATCAGGGATCAAGTTCAAGATCTGGGAGAAGTAATCTCTGACATGGTAATTGTTAATTTTTCATAGGGCTATAGTGTTATTTGCTTTGATAATTCCATTTTATCATTAACAAATTAATTTCACCCCATAACATCATAACATTATTCATATTTACATCATTATTCATCATCATATGCAACTATGTAGAAAGAACAACAACATCATCATCAATGCAGCGAAACATAAAGGAACATGAGAAGAAAAGCATGCACACATAGACACAACAGGATTGGTCAGAGACCAAAGAAAAACCCTCTATGGGGAAAAACATTGAAAATTCTTATTCTAATAGATCATCATCAAATGATAAATCAAAAGAGAGTACAATGATCTGTATCTTCACAACAACTAGAATATCCATGAAATGCATCTAAACATAAAAAATTTGATTGTGATTACTATATTGTACTCTCACTTCATGTACCCTATGGTTGAACATTGTTGTCACTGATCAGAATCTTCATAATACTATAGTTTCATCTTTGAGTCCCAGCCGCATGGAGGAGGAGTTATGTTAGCGTCTGCGGCAGTCCTGGATGCTCCCAGGTGGAATTTTTGCATGCATCCAAGGCTCCTTGGATGCTCCCTGGGCCCCTTTGTGTTTGCGTTTAGGGACCTGAATGCCTCATATTCCTTTGAGGCCCTGGACACTCCCTTCAATATTATGTGCATTCGTCCAAGGTTGTGACACCCTCGTCCCACATCTACCCAAGTAACCGGGAAGGCTGCTAATATGATATCCAACCTCCTATATGACCTTAAGGAAGTGGAAATGATGGAAACACCAAAAAGACACCTTACACTGCATCATTGACATCCCTAAGAAGTAACCCAACCTTCCAGGGCCTTTTTCCCTAACGAGGGACTATTTTTAGCACCTTTGAGGCTGAACCACGGGCATATAAGAGCAAGGGAGCGGCTCTAGACCCTAGATTTGTGGGCTAGCCTTGGCAAGGTAGAAGCTCAAGCCCAAACAATAAATTTTATGCATGTAGCTCCGGGATTTGTGCCACATTTTTAGCCCCTGGGCCCAGGTCACTACCCTGAACTTATTGTAACTTCAAGAGAGGGTAAAAAACATTAAAAAAAACATATGGAAGCAATCACATCAACTGGAACTCATCCAACCCCACCCAACCATGACAGGAATTTCGTCAAACATGTCACAAACATAGCATCTACATGCATAAAAAACATATTTAAACAAATGGGTCTCTCTCTTATCTGAGAATGGTTAAGAATAATTACTCCCTTAAATCATAATCTATCATAAAATCAATTTTACCATAGATACATTGGATATTAATTTACAAGTAAAAACATGGAGAGAGCCATACCTCATCACTGTCACAATACATGCTTACAATCAACATAACACCAACAGAAATACAATGGATACATCAGTAATAGAATCCACACATATATATATATATATATATATATATATATATATATATATAGATATATATATATACCGATATATTTATATAATACATTAGATAAATGATATCTTTGTTACAGAATGTAAGAACCAACTGAAGATAGGACTTCCATGTTCCACCTAATGAGTGAAATCGACTTCAGCCAATCACCCCTGTGCCATATTCCAAGAATTAATGTAGGACTTAAAATGAAAGAACCAACTAGGGCATAACGAGGCTAAACCACCTCACCCTCATCAAATAGAAATCAGGCTTTACCATGATCCAACCCGGATCACTAGGCCAACACCATAAAAATGTCATAATCAGCTTTACCGTGATCTAGCCCTGATCACTAGGCCAACACAAGCATGGATATCAATGGATTCTCTCCACCTAAACCTTGAGGAATTTTCCTGCCTCCTATTCTCTTAGGATTTTCCGCAACCCACAGTCTGAATCAGGGGTCACTAGGCCCTAATTAAACCGAGACATATTCTCCATGATCTACCGAAATCCCACACCCGAGATTCCTATCCCTGTAATGGAGAGTAAACCACCACCTCTTAGGCTTTACCGCAATCCAACCTCGGATTACTAGGCCCTGAAATGAGGCAACAAGTGAACCGGTTCTATATCATTTGGAGATCCACCTCACTCAGCTTCGAATCCATCCAATGATCCAGCTAAACCAAAACATGAGAACACCACAAAACCATGGCTATCCAGAAATGGAAAGGCTAGGTTGAATACACTGTCACACCTGGAAAAAACCATGCCAAGACAACAAATAACCACATGCAATACCATGCATGCCAAATCTAGCAAGGAAAATACACATGAAAATCAATACCTGCCAAGAATCTTGTTTTAGCTGCTTGATCATGCCTTTCCCTGATTGACCTTTGCCTTCTTGCTCCAAATCTCCAAGTATGGCCACACTCACCAAGAGTGCTCCAAGAAGAATCTAAGTATCCAAGATTATGAGAGAGAGAATAATGAGAGAAAAAAAAACTTTCCAACTGATCCTTATCATCCTTTTTATCATTGATGCCTCTAACTTCTTCATTTTCCATAATTTTCCTTTATTTTCCTCATCACATACAACCTGTGACCTTTCATCTCCCTTTTCTCCTAATTTCCATTATTTTCATAATAATGTGCCAAAAATACTTTTTCCTCTTTAATGCCTTAGCCATAGCCTTTGCCTTTGCCTTTTCAAATTTCCTTAGCCATAATAAACCAAATCAACACCCCCTAGGATGTTTTTCCCAACATTCATCTTGGGATAAGTGTCCCATCAACCATGGTTATTATTATTATAATTTACATATGGAATTTTCACCAGGGTTGTTATAGAACCCTACCCCTTGGGGGACACTGTCCTCAGTGTTCAACCACACATATACCTCAGCAAAAGCACGAAAAAGCAAACATACTACCCATGGAGCTTTATAACTTAGCTCGTTGCAGTATTTACAATGAATAACTTGCACAAATTCAAAACCATCATGAAAATCATATCGTGTACTGGAGCTTTATATCACAACTCATTACGGTATTTACAATAATATACACATATGCACATTCCCTCAACCAGCAAATAAAAGGATATGATGCCCGTATCAACAACAAAGGAATCCAGAGGCTCACACCTCCACCCTCAGATTAATACCAGGATTCACCTCCTTCTCAGGAAGTCTAGAATCGATTGTCAAAGTCAAAGATGCATACAATTTCAAGTGCCAAAAACCTGTGCTATTATACTTTCAGTGAACAGTTATCAATTCATTGTTCCAAGGCACACTCTCAATGTGCATTTGATTCCATATATAAATTTTAATGACCAAAAAAAATCCATCCCCGACCTTCCCTTCTCTGCTATGCAGTCCCTCGGGTGACCCGATAATCCCCTTCCGTGCAGTCACTCACCTTCCAAGTTCCTCAGCATCCCCTATCCTTGGTGATCCATCCCTAGTTCCTCGCATTGGAAGCTGTAAAAACCAAGGCATATACCTGCCTCAAAACCATCATATCCGTCATAGCATTCTTATGGAAATCAATGGACACTATTGGGTACCAGTGTCCCATAATGGCCCTGCTCCTGAAGTCTTTACCAATAGACTATTTCATGTCCCAATTCCTTTTGTTGTTGTTGCTAATTCTTGCAGTTAGTTTCAACCATCCCAAACTGGGAATTGCATGCTCTCCTGTAACAAGCACATATTTTCCGTTAGATTCAAAATAAATTGAAATAAAATCAAATCATACTTCATGGGTAGCTCGTCAACCAGGTACACTTGCAATCTTGTTCACTTCCTATCACACAAGTCAAATTAGTTGTTTGATCAAACCATCATGTATAAACATATCATATCTAGCTAGCTCAAAATGCAACCATCCTAGATCAAAATCATAAATCACATGCAATCATCATAAACCATAATCATAAATCACATGTAACCATCATAAGTCAAAATCACATATCACGTGCATAAAAATATTGAAATAAAATACTGATACTTATCCTCCATTGGTCCATACTTCTGCCTCTACTCTTTCTGTACACACACCATATCGGTTTGCACACTCGAAAAGCACCCAATTCCCTTACTTTTCTTTACTCACACACACTTACACACAGTGTATATCACAACACATACCTCCACACTATGCGTACAACACCACACAATGCATACACCCAAATCCAGCACACAACATAACACATACACCTACACTCGGTACACAACACAACACATACACCTACGCCTACACCCAGTGTACGATACAACATAATACATAGGCCTACACTATAAACAACACATACACCTACACCCTGTCTACAATACAATCCAATACATATACATATGCGTACACAAATTTCAACATAACGAATACACACGTCGCGATACCATGACTACACCATGCACATACATAGTGCCGCATGCTCGCAACATAACATGTACGACATGCACACAATACCACATGTATACCAGTACCATATGCACAACATGTACACAATACCACTTGTACACACACTGCCTGCACAACGTGTGCACAGCATGACATGTACACGGCACCACCTACACAACGTGCACGCAATGCAAAATGTACATCGCACCACTTGTACAATGTGTACATAATACCATGTGTACACAACACCACATGCACGACATGTACACGACACCATATGTACATAGCACCACATGCACCACATGTAAATGGCACCGCCTGCACATAGCACCACATGCACACAACACCATGTGTACAATCATGCACACAACACCAAATTCACATAGCACCATATATACATCACGCAAACAAAACCATATGTACATAGCACTACATATTCAGCATGTACATAGCACTATACGTACACAGCACTGCATATCAAACATGCACACATCACCATATTTCACACAACATCGCATGTCCAACATGTTCATAGCACCATATATACCTAGCACTACATATGAAACGTCATATATACAATAGGAATACAACATCATGTGTACACAATACTACATATGCAACATTGCACATCACCATAGGTACAATCACTGAATATACAACATGCACAACATATACATAGAAAATGCATTGTACATCCATAGACCACACACTGACCCCACAAGAAACCTTGCTTCTAGTGTCTTTCCACTATCCATGCTTATCCTAACATGTCACAGATCACACTACTTTCACTTCATTGATGTACCCCTCAACATTACCTGTCCATAACATAAACATAGGCATAGTACAAGCAGATTGTTGTGGATCATCTGCATAACCTTTTAATTTTATATTAAAAATACAAAAAATCTGAAATTGAAAGAAAAGAAAACATGTTAAAGTACTATAGTTTTATACTTTGGCATAAAAAGAAAATAATTTTAGTTTGATGTATTAAAGTTTAACTATTTTAAAATTTTTACAAGTGGGTTTTGTATCAAAATATTAAAGGCCGATCAATTCAATTGGCAGAGAGTGCTAATATTCAAAGTCTGAACTGGATGACCCAACCTGCGGGCACCACCAGCACGATAGTTAACGAAATGGGTGCCTCCGCAGTTGACTGGGTTGATTGCGGAGGAAATAGAGATCAACAGTGGATATCGACTACGGGGGCACTAGCTAGAGTTCTCAGTCGTACCCCGAGACCCCCCACAGTGCGTCATATGCCCAATAAATGACTCAAAAAGTATAGCTCTTCCCTTTTTCCATTACTTCACTGGATTTTAACTTTAAAATCCTTACCTTTTCTGTATTTTTCCTTTACTTCAAAGTCCCTTTTTCCTTTTTATTGTGCGATCGCATCGCAACATCGCCCATCGCATTATCGAAATTTCCACAACGCTTAACTCTGCCGTCGATGCGATAATCCTCCATCGCATCGCGCGATCGCACCACCCTCCGGCACTTAATTCCTTCTTCCTGTTTTCTGCCGATGCGATCATCGCACCATCGCGCATTGCATCACACTCACCCCTCGCTTCATTGCTCATCACATATTGCAATTTCCTCCACCCGAAACATTCCCGCTCCTCTTCCGCTTGCGATTGCGATTCCTGTGGCCCACCATTTCTCTTTTCATTCTTTTCAAAGGAAAAAGGGTTTTTCTCCGTGAATGAGGAAAATTCGTTTGGTTTGTTAAAAATGTTTTCTTTAGCAAAATGAAAAGGTGCTCTTGAAGGCCGTGAGCAAGAGTAAAGACAGAAATCACTTCGGCACCAGCCCATGAATGACAACAAACGATAAATGTGGCAGCAAATTGGTTCCGGATTTGTTTTCTTCCCATTGGATGGATTTAATGTAACAGATAATACTTCCAGATGGTCGTGTGTATAGTTTTCTCTCTTTCAGAGGGAGAATACTATACTCAGACTGAAGGGGCTTTATCCCTTTTGAATGGGCAGACAACAAAGGAAGCCTTTCAAAATCCTGAATTTTCGACAGTAACATCAAAATTAATATATATAGGTTGTGTCATCGTACTCAAAGAAGATGACGAAGGTGTGGACAATTGCGGTGCATCAAATGTGTCTTTCATAAGAATTAAGAGACATATCTGGAAGGGAAATCGTTGCATCAAAGGTTTGCGGAAGCACAAAAGAAGGGAAAATGCTCAGAGGAAGGTTCTGTCACAGAAACCAGGAAAAACCTGGGCAAGTTTGAATATTGGCATGGAAATGATGGTAAGCGGTTTTGCAGAAAACCGCGAGTGTTTTTCGTGCTGGGAATAAGAGGTAAATGGTTTTATGTTGGGTGGACACGATACATGCCGGTGGTTGACACGTGTCTCTTTAAAACTACCCATTTCGCGTTGAAAAAGCATGATGGAGTGGTCCAGATGAAATGGCGCAATGACCGTCTGATCAGGAGGATCGATGGTCCAGATGAAATCGGAGCATCGCAAAAATGAATGAATGAGGCAAAGGGACAACGAGACTGCGAAACTACGCCGACCGTTGGATCTGGGGAAGCCAAATCAATGGCCCAAGATACATTGGTGGGAAAGCTTTGGTAAGTGACGATCGGGAGGAAAACTGGTGGTGCGATGGAGCGAGAACTGTTAGATCAGGGAGATCGACGGCTTGGATCTCATCGGCGGAGGAAAACCATCGCCGAGGAAATATAAAGAAGGTGGAAGGAAAAGAAGCTGCATCATCAGCAAATCCTATAGAATAAGATATCTGTTTTATTTTTTAAAGACAGTATAATTGTAATAAGACATGTAATAGACAACTTTCAATGTCTAAAGTAGTTTTGGTAGTTAGGATTGGTTACAGCAGCCCCAAACTACTTTTTACTGCATTTAATGTAATTTTGAAGACGGAAAAGTTTCCGAGTTTTGGACCTTCAAAGAAGAATTTTTGGTACTCAGAGATTGACAAGTTAATGAATGAGTATGCAAGTTTCTATCATTTTGTTAATGTCGAAATGTATTCTCGGTTTACATTATGTTTTTCCATCTATGAATGAAACAGAGTTATGAGCAGCTGGCCTCTTTATACTTATGTATTTTAGAGTTAAAAAACCTTAATTTTCGCTCCTCTGTTTTAACTATTTCTTCATATACTTCTTCTGGATTTTGAAATGGTATTTTCTGTATAAAACAGCATATCAGTTTGAAGTTCTCCCTTCTGTTTCTTTTGATTCTTTCGTTCAACATTAGCTAAAGATAGCATTGCAGAATGTTCATATATTTTATATTTAAGGGTTTGATCTTTAATATTTGAGGTTTGATAAGACAGAGACAAATATATACATTCGTGACATAATCAGATAGATGTCTTAAGCATTGATTCCTTATCACAGCTAAGGGATTGTCTCTTAAGGTACAACATTAATTGGCACCGCTGCCGGGGAGCAAAGATTCAAAGTTCTCCCTAGGTTTTGTTCATATCTCCTCTGGTTGTTCAGAGAGGAGGAAATCCTAAGCTGTGTTTCTTTAAAATAATTCTGGCTCCTAAGAGGCCTCACACAAGGTTAGATTCCTCTCAACAAAAAGCTCTTTTTTTGTCTGATCCATAAAATTTAGTTTCAAAGAAGGGCCAGAAATAAAAAACATTTTCTGTTAATTCGAGGCTACACCTCGCACTAAAAGAGAAAAAGCCTGCTGCTACTTTTCATCTAAGGATATTTCTCGGAAACTCATTTTCCTGGAAAAAGAATCCTCATTTTCACCCATTCATTTCTAGGAACCAACATTAGAAGAACAATCTTTTGAGTTTGTATCATTTCCTCTTACACAAACTCAACCTCATACAGTTTCCAGTTCTTTTGCTATTGTTCATACACCTATTCCTATATCAGTTGTTCCACCTCATTCATCCCCACCTACAATTGGTATCCATTTTACCCCCGCTTAAGGAGCAGTCAATCAGGGCATAAACATGGCAGCCCCCGATTTCTTGATGAATATATATGCACCATTAAATCTACCCCAACCAATGAATGCAACGCCTCAGGAGTATCTAAAGTTTCTCCCTTGATTTACTGGTGAAGATGAAATAACTGAAAAATAACACTTGCCCTTGTTCTGCACATTTGCTGAAAATTTTAATGTAGAACATCTAGATTTGTAATGAGACTTTTTGTGCAGTCTCTAAGTGGAGAGGCAAGAAAATGGGTCAAAGGATTACCAAATGGTTCAATAAATGATTGGGATGAATTAGAAATACATTTCATCCAGAGATGGGGAGAAAAAAGGGACCATGGTCATTCTTTAACAAAATTCAATGCAATAAAGAAGAAATCAAATGAAAATATGAATGATTTTGTCAAAAGGTTTAATAAGTTTTATAATAGTTTGCCCCTGGAATTGAAACCTCCTCCTATTGGAGCAAGGGTTGTTTTTGCTGGAGCATTTGAGCCAGATTTTAGTTTTACATTGAGATAAATAAGATCTCCCACTCTTGAACAGATTCAAACTGATGCCTTAAAGATTGAGGCAAATATGTTTGCTGCTGGGAAAGTTCGAGATAATGAAAAAGCCAAAGAAGAAGCCTCATCTCAAGATCAGAGGATCGATGATATGACTAAGGTCATAAAAAATTTGTCTAACAAATTAGTAAAGATGGAAATAGACAACAATAAACCTGAAAAACAAAACATAGGGGTTTTTAATCCCCAGTTCAAAAAACAGCCTCTGCAGATTTTGTAAAGAGAAAGGAAGGATCAAGATCAAGTGCAAGCACCTTTATATATAGAGGTCGCACCATCACGTTCTGTTGATGATAATGAAAAGGAAGATGAAGATCAAATTTCTGCTGTGTATATGGAGGATGGTGAATCAGAAGAAGAAATTGAAAAATAATATGAAGAGGAAATTAATGAAACTGATATCTCATTTGATCAAGAAGAAATGGATGATTATTGCAAACAGTTTACTGATTTTATGCAATCAAAGTTGCATAAAAAATATGATTTGAGGTCAAAAAAGAGATTAAGAACTCAAGATGATGAAGAGAAAGAATCAGAATCAATATCTACTCCAATGGCGACTCCACTACAGAAGAACCAAATTAAAAAATAAAATAAGGGGAAACAACCCAAGAATCAAGAAAAAGAAAAAGAAAAACAGCAAGTTGTTGATTCCCAAATAAAAAATAACGATCCTAATATGTTGGAGAATATTGTAATTGTTTCTGATCAAACTGCGAATTCAAACAGAAACCAAGAAGAACCTGAAAAGTTGACAAAACAAAATCAAAATTTCAGCTTGTCAAAAGAGTTATAAAAAGTGAAGATTCAAATACCACTTCTTGAGTTGGTCAAAACACCTGGTTATAAGAAATAAGTTGCAGAGTTTATTAATTTATCTCAGTCTGACGAGGTGGGTGACATAGTGAACCTGCAAGAGGAGAAACTAGTGGTTACTTTTGGACCTCATGTTGAAGAGGTAGACCCTTTTGTTCCACCTTTTTATATATCTGTTCTGTTGCATGATTTCATTTTACATAATTGTATACTAGATTCTGGTGCATCACACAATCTAATGCCACTGTCTGTGATGAAAGAGTTAAAATTCCAAATTACCAAGCCATATAGAGACCTTTATTCCTTTGATTCAAAAAGGGTGAAGTGTGTGGGTCTTATCAAATATATGGTTGTTTCCTTAGCTCAAATTCCAGCTAAGAGTATTATGATGGATGTGGTAGTAGAAGATATTCTAGCCAGATTTTCTATGTTGTTTTGTAGATCTTGGGGGGCGAAACTTGGAGGAGTTTTGAAATTAGATTTCACATATTCCATCATTCCTGTTTTAATGGGGAGGAAAGGAGGTTATACAGAGAAACCGGATTTTTGAAAACTACTACCAAGAAAGATGCAGGTAATTCCCCTGCTTATGGTCAAGAGAAGGAGGATCTCTCTTGTTTCATGCTGCATGAAGATGCAGAATTTGATGAAGATTCACAAAAGCAGCTCCCTTCAGCCATTGTACATAAGGAGCTGCAGTCAAATAAGCTTTGGAAGTGTTATTTTGATGGTGCATTTTGAAAGGAGGGCAGTAGAGCTGGATTCATATTTATATCTCCTGAAGGTAACCTTATACCTTTTTCTTTCAAACTAGAATTTGAATCCACTAATAATGTAGTTGAATACGAAACATTGATTTTAAGTCTTCAAACAACTAAATAGATGGGAATTGAGTCTATCTCTGTTTTTGGTGATTATGAATTAATCATAAGGCAAATTAACAATTGGTGTCAGACTAAGCATCCCAGATTGAGGTCCTATAGAAACGAGGTATGGGATCTAATTGAAAATTATTTTGAGGCCTTTAATTTACAGTTTATTCCAAGAGAGGAGAATAGAATGGTAGATTCGTTAGCAGTTGCAGCCAATACATTCAAACCACCAATCAATCCAAGGTTGAGATATGAGATTGAGTTGAGACACGGGCCTTCAATTCCTGATAATGTAAAGCATTGGCAGGTCTTTGAGGATGATGAGCAGATTAATCAATTCTTGACGATGATTGGAAATTTTGAAGACAAACAAATTGATTTAGAAGTGGATGAAAGTGATCAAGGTGAAATGTCTAAAAATCTGGAGCAGACAATTGGAGACCATAAGATAATTCAATTGAAAGATAATATTTTTCCTAGAGGTTTAGTACCTCTTGAAAGACTGTTTGATGCTAACGATGTGGCAGTAAACCAAAAAAAGGTGGCCCAGGATGGATAAATGGAGGAATGTAATTTAGGAATTCAACATGAGCCTAAAATGATCAAACTATTTAAAGGAGTTCCAAATGAATACAAAGAAAGGTATGTAGATATTTTCAAGCAGTTTACAGATGTATTTGCATGGTCATATGAATATTTGAAAACTTATGATAAAAGTATTATTTAGCATAAAATTCCATTGAAAGATGTGATTAAGCCTCATAGGCAGAAGCTCAGACAAATTAACCCATTATTTTTGGCTCCAATTGAAAAAGAGGTAAAGAAAATTTTACAAGAAAAGATTATAGTTCCTCTAAGATATTCAAATTGGGTTTCCAATCTTGTACCGGTGAGGAAGAAAAATGGAGAGATAAGGTTATGTGTAGATTTTATAAAATTGAACAAAGCTTCACTAAAGGATAATTATCCCTTGCCAAAGATGGACTTTGTCTTGCAAAAAGTAACTGGAGCATACAGGTTATCCATGGTTGATGGTTTTTCCGGGTATAATCAGGTTGTTGTGGAGAAGGAAGATCAAAAGAAAACTGCTTTCACTACACCCTGGGGAACATTCATGTATGCCAGGATGCCATTCGGCCTCATGAATGCAGGAGCTACTTTCCAAAGGGCAATGGATATTGTGTTTGCAGGGGACAAATTTGTAGTTATTTATCTTGATGATGTTACAATTTTTTCAAGTTCTGATGACGAACACCTACAACATTTGGAGAAAGCCTTTTAAAAATGCAGGAAATATGGATTATCATTGAATCCCAAAAAATCCTTGTTTTCTCTGGAAGAAGGAAAATTTTTGGGCCATATAGTTTCAAAACAAGGAGTGAAGATTGATCCAGCAAGGGTTGAAGCTATACAGACAATTCCACTGCCTCGAAGTAAGAAAGATATTCAAATATTTCTTGGAAAAATCAATTTTTTGAGAATATTTGTTCCAAATTATGCTGATATTGTCAGGAAAATAACAGATATGTTGAAAAAGGATGTTGAAGTAAAGTGGTACAAAGATGCAAGGGAATATTTTGGAAGAATTAAAGAAGCTCTCCAAGAATCTCATGTTTTAATTAGTTCAGATTACTTGAAGCCATTTCAAGTTTTCTCATTTGCATCTTCCTCTACAATTGTTGCTGTGCTACTACAAAAAAATGAAGAAGGAAGTGAGAAGCCTGTAGAATTTTTTAGAAAAGTTCTTTGAGATGCAAAATTGAAGTATAATATCCTAGAGAAACAAGTATATGCTTTGCTTAAATCATTGAAGGCTTTCAGAACTTATATACTTCATTCTCAAATTGTAGCATACATGCCTAATTCTGTTGTAAAGGATGTATTAGTACAGAGTGATGTTGAAGGGAAAAGAGGGAAATGGATTGCTAAAATCCAAGAATATGATTTGGATATCAAACCAACAAAACTAGTCAAAGGACTAGGACTGGCTAAATTGCTAACAAAATCTAATTTCCAAGCTTTGGGAATCAGTTTACTTGCACCTATAGAAGAAGTCACTGAAGAAGAAAATCACATTTAGACAAAAACAACAATTAAATATAAATTCCTCTATTCAAACTGGTACAAAGATATTATTCGTTATTTGTGTTTCCTTTCTTGTCCACCTTCAATTAACAGAGCTAAGTACATAACCTTGAAACTTAAAGCTCAACCTTATGTTATAATTGAAGCTAAGTTGTATTGGAAAGATCCTCCTGGTGTGTTATTGTTATGTCTAACAGAAGAGGAAACCATAGAAGTGATTAAAGAGTATCATGAGTGCCTGTGTGGAGGTCATTATAGTTGGAAAGTAACTGCTCACAATATTCTTAAATCAGGTTTTTATTGGCCCTCTTTATTTGTGGACGTATACAGAACTGTTAGAAGTTGTAAAAAATTCCAGTTGTTTGTAGAAAAGAAAAGGTTAGCTCCTTTACCTCTTCTTCTTGTCTTTGTTGAAGAATCCTTCAGAAAATGGGGATTAGATTTCATTGGAGAAATAAATCCACCATCAAGTGGGAAATTTAAATGGATCTTGACTGCAACTGATTATTTTACGAAATAGGTAGAGGCAGTTCCTTCCAGAAAAGCGAATGATTTGGTTGTAATGAAATTTTTGGAGGAAAATATTTTCAGCAGATTTGGATTTCCAGTGAAGATTGTGACAGATAACGCTCAAGTCTTCAACTCAGTCAAGTTTATAAACTTCTGTCAAACTTATAATTTGATATTGTCCCATTCTACAGCATATCACCCTCAAGGAAATGGATTAGTAGAATCCTCTAATAAAACATTGGTGAAAATCTTGAAGAAGAAAATAAATGAGAACCAAAAGAATTGGGATTCAAAGCTGGTTTTCGCTTTGTGGGCAGTGAGGATGACTACTAGGAGATCCACTGGTAAGTCACCTTATGAATTAGTATATGGTACCCAAGAATTATTTCCCACTCAGTTAGTAAGGCCAGTAATATCTTTTCTTCAAGATGCTCAAGAGTAACCTAATGCCTTGATAAGAAGAATGAATAGAGTGATGGAATTGAGTGAAAACAAAAATAAGGTTAGAGACAATTTTGTCACTTATCAGGATAAAATGAAGTCCATTTTCGATAGAAAAGCAAAATAAATCATGTTTCAAAATGGAGATCTGGTACTAAGATGGGATACAAGAAGAGAGGATAAAGGGAAGCATGGAAAATTTGATCCTTTATGGTATGGTCTGCATAGAATCATTGAAGCCAGAACAAATAACACTTTCATGTTGGAAAGTCTTGACGGAGAAGCAGTAGAACTGCCTGTGAATGGGTAGTATTTGAAACACTATTTCCAACACTAGAAACAGTCATTTCATCATTGTACATATCCGGTTTCTTATCATTGTATATTTTTCATCAAGCAATTTTTGACTCCATGCCCGAAGTGAAGGCATTGATCTCCAGGTTCTTAGTGTTTCGTGGCAAAAAACACTATCCCCAAGTGGAGCCAGATGTTGTGGATCATCTACATATCCTTTTAATTTTATATTAAAAATACAAAAAAAATATCAAATTGAAAGAAAAGAAAATATGTTAAAGTACTATAATTTTATACTTTGGCATAAAAATAAAATGTTTTTACTTTGATGTATTAAAGTTTAACCATTTTAAACTTTGTAGGTTTTGTATCAAAATATTAAAGGCTGATCAACTCAATCGGCGGAGAGTGCTGATATTCAAAGTCTGAACTGGATGACCCAACCCGCAGGCACTACCAGCACGATACTTAACAAAATGGGTGCCTCTGCAGTTGACTGCGGAGGAAATAGAGATCAACGATGGATATCAACTGTGGGGGCACCATCCAGAGTTCTCAGACGTACCCCGAGACCCCCCGCAATGACGTCAAATGCCCAAATGAATAAACGACTCAAGAAATACAGCTCTACCCTTTTTCCATTACTTCACTGACTTTTAACTTTAAATCCTTACCTTTTCTATATTTTTCCTTTACTTCAAAGTCCATTTTTCCTTTGTATTTCCATCTCCTACAACCCCGATGCGACTGCTCGTTGCTGATGCAATCGCATCGTAACATCGCCCATCACATTATCAAAATTTCCATAGCGCTTAACTCCGTCGTCCATCTTCCGCCGATGCGATAATCCTCCATCGCATCGCGCGATCGCACCACCCTCCAGCGCTTAATTCCTTCTTCTTGTTTTCCACCAATTCGATCATCGCACAATCGCACATCACATCACACTCACCCCTTGCTTCATCACTCATCGCATATTGCGATTTCCTTCGCTCGAAAAATTCCCGCTCCTCTTCCGCTTGCGATTGTGATTCCCGTGGCCCACCATTTCTCTTTCTGCTCTTTTCAAAGGAAAAATGGTTTTTCTCCATGAATGAGGCATATTCTTTTGGTTTGTTAAAAATGTTTTCTTCAACAAAATGAAAAGGTGTTCTTGAAGACCATGAGCAAGAGTAAAGACAAAAATCACTTCAGCACCAACCCATGAATGGCAGCAAACGATAAATGTGGCGGAAAATTGGTTCTAGATTTGTTTTCTTTCCATTGGCTGGAGTAAATGTAACAGATAATACTTCCAGATGGTCGAGTGTACAGTTTCCTCTCTTTCAGAGGGAGAAGACTATACTCAGACTGAAGGGGCTTTATCCCTTTTGAACGAGCAAACAACAAAGGAAGCCTTTCAAAATCTTGAATTTTCGACAATAACATCAAAATTAATATATGGAGGTTGTGTCATCATACTCAAAGAAGATGACGAAGGTGTGGAAAATTGTGGTGCATCAAATGTGTCTTTCATAAGAATGAAGAGACATAGCTGGAAGGGAAATCGTTGCATCAAAGGTTCAGAAATGTATAAAAGGAGGGAAAATGCTCAAAAAGAAGGTTCTCAGCTACAAAACCTAGAAAAACTCCGGGCAAGTTTTCAGAATATTGGCGCAATGATGGTAAGCGGTTTTAAGCGTAAAACCGCAAGTGGTTTTCTGTCAAAACAGAATAAGCCAGAATGGTTTTATGTCAAGACGCGATATATTCATGGTTGATACGTGTCCCTTTAAAACTTCCCATTTCGCGTTTAAAAAGCATGACGGAGCAGTCCAGATGAGATGGTGTGATGACCATTCGATCAGGAGAATCGATGGTCCAGATGAAATCAGAGCGTTGCAGAAATGAATGAATGAGGCAAAGGGATAGCGAAATGGCGAAACTGCGCCAACCGTTGGATCTGGGGAAGCCAGATCAATGGTCCAAAATACATTGGTGGGAAAGCTTTGGTAAGTGACGATCGGGAGGAAAACTAGTGGTGCGATGGAGCGAGAACCATTAGATTAGGGAGATCGACGGCTCGGACCTCGTCGACGGGGGAAAACCATCGGCGGGGAAATATAAAGAAGGCAGAAGGAAAAGAAGCCACATCATCAGTAATCCCTATAGAATAGGATATTTGTTTTATTTTCTGAAGACAGTATAATTGTAATAAGACATGTAATAGACAGATTTCAATGTCTAAAGTAGTTTTGGTAGTTAGGATTGGTTACAGCAGCCCCAAACTGCTTTTTACTGTATTTAATGTAATTTTGAAGACGGAAAAGGTTCTAAGTTTTGGACCTTCAAAGCAGAATTTTTGGTACTCATAGATTGACAAGTTAATGAATGAGTATGCAAGTTTCTATCATTTTGTTAATGTTGAAATGTATTCTCGGTTTACGTTATGTTTTCCATCTATGAATGAAACAAAGTTATGAGCAGCCAACCTATTTATACTTATCTATTTTAGAGTTAAAAAACCTTAATTTGCGCTCCTCTATTTTAACTATTTCTTCATATACTTCTTCTAGATTTTGAAATGGTATTTTTTGTATAAAACAACATATCAGTTTGAAGTTCTCCCTTCAGTTTCTTCTGATTCTTTCGTTCAACATTGGCTAAAGATAGCATTGTAGAATGTTAATATATTTTATATTTAAGGGTTTGATCTTTAATATTTGAGGGTTGATAAGATGGAGACAAATATATGCATTCGTGACATAATCAGATAGATGTCTTAAGCACTGATTCCTTATCATAGCTAAGGGATTGTCTCTTAAGGTACAACACATATAATATTAATTAATGTCCCATGATACTGACTTTGTAGATATGTCAGAGTTACTCTTCCACTTGACTACCTATATCTAGGAATCTCTTCATTCCATTCACGTGCATAAGAAATCATTCCTCCATAATAATGATCCTTTAAAACCATGTCGTACAGTGACATACATACATACATACATACATATATATAATCATTAGCATAAAACAATCATGATATTGTCAAATAATGTCATACATACATTCATACATACATATAAACCATCAACACAAAACCATCAAGATCCATGACGACCCTCTCAATCAATGACATACATACATACATACATTGATATATATATATATATATATATATATATATATATATATATATATATATGTATATGTATATGTATATGTATATGTATATGTATATGTATATGTATATGTATATGTATATGTATATGTATATGTATATGTATATGTATATGTATATATATATATATATATATACATACATATACATACATACATATATATATATATATATATATATATATATATATATATATATATATATATATATATATATATATATACATACATACATACATACATTGATATATATATATATATACATCATCATAATTACAAAATGATTACCAAATATCATAAGTTTTAGGTTGAGATAAATACCTTTATCCATGCACAATATTGAAAACAATAATTCCCAACATAGCCAAGGTATCTGATGTCTTAGATCCATTTACTTTACCTTTCCTGATTACCTTTCTCATGATTGTATTGCCACCTTCCATTCATCACAATGGATCCATCCAGCCTAACTTGTTGTCATATTTTTACCTTCCGTTGCACTTACTCATGCATCAAGCCTCATTCAGATCTTAATTACTTGTTGGGTACCACAAATCTGTCGCTGAGATCCATCAAATTTCCTCTTTCCCAACCGATTCCCAAGACTCAAACCCTAAAATACAACGACAAGAACAAGAAACAAACAAGAAGAAAACCAGGAAAACCAATAGCAATAAGACACCAAAAACAAAGTGGCATAGCTATGCACTAGACATAAACAAAATCACAAATCAAGCTCAATAAATCATAAAGGATAAAAAACACAAGACTAAAAATAGACACCATGACTCAATCCCCATGGTTCCCAATGCCTCCAAGTGAAATCCCAACCCGAGCCTTCTTTAAGATTTCATGGAAAACTCTTTTCCATGCAATCCCCTGCATCATATTGTCATAAAAACATAACTTTAAATGCATAAATAAATATAAAAATATATCAATTACCTTACCTTGCTACTCTTGAGTTTTACCATATGCTATCACATCACCCTACTTATACTCAAGTACATATCAACTACTTCAACACATAGTGCGTTAGTGCAACCATCTCAAAACACGATCATTCTTTCATGCAATATTATAGATGAAAACTCATAGCATACAACTAATAAAACATGCAAACAACATATTGACGACATCAAGTGAAAATTAGGCAACATATGTAAGCTCGTGCCTTAATGCATCTCATGGGAGACTATCTTGTCTACACAATCAATCTAGATTAGCACTTTATAACTTCACAACGCATCAACTCAACCCTAAATAAGGTCATGATATCCATAATAGTAACTATCTAACATGTTCAAATCTTAAGCTCATAAAAATATGTAATTCATGCGTAGAAATCACATATGCACAGTTAGTCTAGACATAATACAACACACTATCAAAATTAGGTTAACTAATGCCTGAATTTCATAACCCTAACCATCTACATGGGCCAATCCAAATTAGCATAATGCATATAACATCAAGATATTAATGAAATAACCCTAATCAGCAAGTCACTAACATGTAACACCAACAAGTTAACCTATAATGTACTAAACAAAAACATATCGCATAATCATTAAGTTATCTAATCATAAAACATCAATACCAATTCATACAACCATAGGTTACTATCATTCATGGCTATCTGACACAAATGCATATGACTACACTAATGAAATAGCATCTATAACGTATGTAACCATAACGTCAACAGAATGAAAGGAATACACACAACCATAATGCACGTGACTACACTGATCAACTAGCATTTATCATGTATGCACCCATAATAACCATAGAATGAAAAACATATAAGCAACCTTAATTCTCACAAAAACCATGAATCACATAACTGCATGCCAAACATACAAACTTGTATGATGATCTAGTTCTCTTGCCTCGAGGTCCAATGCTGCAACTTCACTTTAATGATCTGCATTTCCTTCTTTATCTCAACCAACACATTAGAATCATAACATACCAATATCATCATGATGACCTAATTTCATACAATTACCTTAAGCACAACAATCTCAATCAAACCAATGAAAACTTGACCATACGCACCCACTTGACATGTATAACCATTCATGAATGACCAATTCATGTCCCACATATCGCATCACATAAGCAAGCATACACAGAAAACACACAAGCATGACCAATGTGTAACCCTAGCATAAGAAAGAAATGCATATACAACATGTAGTGACATGTAAGCAAGCATACATAGTCAATACATAAGCATGAACAACACATAACTAGCCATACGCACATGTTGACAACAACACCATCAACCCTTCCATGTTGACACCACTGCCACCATGGCCAATACAACACGGCTGCAACAAGCACATATAGACCTTAAGCGTACTAAATGCATATGCAAACAACATAAATGCATGATCCACACACTACCCATCAGTCTGAGAGTTGAACCATGCTCTAATACCACTCTACTTTGTGGTATCAAATATCACACAAGGAGAAAAAAACCCAACCACCACCATAATCCATGCACAACAATCACATATAACATAAGCGTGAGTAACATATATGAAATTGACATGTATGCACAACAAACACACACAACCAAAGGAGAGTGCAACCATGCTTTGATACCACTTTGTAACACCCTCTTCCTACATCTACCCAAGTAACCGACCAACCGGGGTAAACATGTGATGAGAGGCTACTAATATGAGATTCAACCTCCTAGATGACCTTAAGGAAGTGGAACCGACAGAAACACCAAAAACACACCTTACACTGCATCATTGACATCCCCATGAGATAACCCAAATTTCCAGGGCCATGTTCCCTGAGGGGGGGGCTGATTTTTAGCCCCTTTTAGGTTGAGTTGCGGGAATATAAGGGAAAGGGAGAAGCTCTAGACCCTAGATCCACGGCCTAGCCTTGGCAAGGTAGCGACTCATGCCCAAACAACAAATTTTCTGCCTGTAGCTCCGGGATTTGTGCCACATTTTCAGCCCCTAAGTCCAGGTCACTTCCCAGAACTTCCTGTAACTTTAGAAGAGGGTAAACAACATTAAAAAGAAAACATATGGAAGCAATCACATCAACCAGAACTCATCCTACCCCACCCAACCATGACAGGCAATTCATCAAACATGTCACAAAATAGCATCTACAAGCATAAACAACAGATTTAAACAAAGGGGTCTCTTTCTTATCTGAGAATGGTTAAGAAGCATTTCTCCCTTACACCATAAGCTATAATACAATAAATTTTACCATAGATACATTGGATATTCATTTAAAAGTAAAAACATGGAGAAATCCATACCTCATCAAAGTCACAATACCTACTTATAACCAACATAACACCAACAAAAGTACCATGGATATATTAAGAATAGAATCTATATATATATATATATATATACCATCATATTTGCATACCTAATATCGGATAAATGAGCTCTTCATTACCGAATGTAAGAACCAATCAGAGATGTGGTTTCCACGTTCCACCCAACCATATATTGGTTAAGCCAAATCTACTTCAGCCAATCACCCCCGTGCCATATTCCAAGCATGAATGTGGGACTTAAACCAAAAGAACTAACCAGGGCATACCGAGGCTAAACCACCTCACCCTCATCAAATAGAAATCAGGCTTTACCATGATCCAACCTGGATCACTAGGCCAACACCATAAACATGTCATAATCGGCTTTACTCTGATATGATCATGATCACTAGACCAACACAAGCATGGATATCATTGGATTCTCTACACCTAAACCATGATTAATTTTCCTGCCTCCTAGTCTCTCAGGCTTTATCGCAACCCACTGTCTGAATAAGGGTCACTGGGCCCTAATCCGAGACATACTCTCCAGAATTTACCGCAATCCAAAACTTGGGATTCCTAGGCCTGTAATGGAGAGTAAACCACCACCTCTCAGGCTTCACCACAATCCAACCCCGGATTACTAAACCCTAAACCGAGGAAACAAGCAAACTAATTCTATATTATTCGGAGATCCACCTCACTCAACTTCGAATCCATCCGGTGATCTAGCTAAACCAAAACATGAGAACACCACAACACCATGGCTATATAGAAATGGAAAGGCTAGGATGAATACACTGTCACACTTGGAAAAACACATGCCAAGACAGCAAAGAACCACATGAAATACCATGCATGCCAAATCTAGCAAGGAAAATACACATGCAACTCGAAATCTACCAAAAATCATGTTGTAACTGCTTGATCCTGCCTTTCCCTGCTTGACCTTTGTCATCTTGCTCTAAATATCCAAGTATGCCACACTCACTTAGAGTGCTCCAAGAATACTCTGAGTGTCCAAGAGTATGAGAGAGAGAATAATACGAGCAAAAATCCTCCACATCCTTTTTATCATTAATGCCTCTAATTTCTTCATTTTCCTCCTCATATGCAACATGTGACCTTTCCTCTCCCTTTTCTCCTAATTTCCATTATTTTCATAAATAATGTGTCAAAAACACTTTTTCCTCTTTGATGCCTTAGCCATAGCCTTTTCCTTTACTTTTTCCAAATTCCTTAGCGATAATAAACCAAATCAACACCCCCTAGGATTTTTTGCCCAACATTAAGCTTGGAATAAGTGTCTCATCAACCATGGTTATTATTATTAGCATTTATTACACGAAATTTTCACCAAGGTTGTTACAAAGGCTCCCATGACCATTTTTTTCATGCGTCCAGGGACGAAATGTCCCAGTTCTGGGCCAAAATCTGAAAAACAGATACCCTAGATTCATGTGAGCTTCGACCCTGTAGTTTTGGTCCCTTGTGCGAGCTTCCTCCGTAAGACATGTGTGAGCCAAGGAAAATAGAATAGGATAAGATAGCTTGATCAATGTGTCAAAATGAGCTTTAGGTATCTTGTATTTATAGTCTTCCATGAGGGTCCACGTGATGTAGAGGATGACCTGTCCATTGGTACATGTGCATAGGGCCAACCTAATCCAATATACATGAGTGGGTAAATAAATTCAAAAATCAACTTCTGCTTATCCGAACGAGGTGATATTTAGGTTGATTTTGGTCCTCTCAAAAAGAGGAATTAAATGAAACCATTATCTTCATCATATGATCTTTCCAAACTGTAATTTTACTGTAGTTTCATACATAAATGACTACATTTTTAATAAATGTACTACCGGAGGAGTGGGGCAACTTTACTTCAAGTATTTATGGGAAGAAAGAAGCTACTCCATTACAAGAACTATGGTCACTATGCAATATTGAATAATCCAGGCTAAAGTAAAAATTTTATGTGGGATCAGTGAGAAAAATTAGGCATATGCTACAATGACAAAAAGAAAGGGAAAATTTGGAAAGTTTTGTCTTTAGAAGAAAAAAAAATAACTTGGCTAAGATTCAATGTTATGGGTGTCAAGAATATGGACACTATAGGATAGATTTTCCTAAGATCAAGAAGGACAATAAAAAAAGAGGAAGAGAAGAAACCCATATTACTGAGGAAGTGGAGGAAGCTGAAAAGAAGAAGTCCAAGAAAGAGGAAGTAAAAGATCTCAACTATGATTGAGATAGTATTCCTCGCCTAGTTGTTTTCTAGTTTATCTTTCCAATTTTTCATGTTGTACAATATATCTATCATTAGAAGTGCATGATAGGATGCATCATAGCATCATAGAAGCATTAGAAGAAATAACTCGTGATATCATCATAGGGAAGCATGAATGATATTTGAATTAGGTATATGAAAGGATATATCTCTTGGTGACCTAATTATAAGCATAAGTAGTACTTATGGGAAAAGATAAATTCATTTGGTACAAGGATCATAATACATCAGTTAAGAAGAAACATATGCTAGATGAGGATACTTAAGATCCTCTGTTGGAATCTTCATCAGAAGGTTCAACAATCAAAAGGGAGAAGTGTTTAATCAAGAATTCCTACCTGAAGGAATTCATGAAAGGGCAGTATGATATCAATAAGAAGGTCAATGGATTGAATTTATTTCAACCATGCAAGTTGTTGAAGGAAAATGATGTAAAAGGAAGAATGAGGTATGCATGTTTTTATTTGATAATTTGGAGTCATGTCATATGGTTGTAGATAATATGTATGAATCCTCTACTTCAAGAGCATGATCAATAGAAAGGATCTCCTCCACTAAGAAGATGTAGGAAGGCTTGTGTCAAACATTGTATAGATGAAATCATCATAATATGTCCTCATATGAAATATGAGGTGGTTGACAATAATTGAAGGAACTATGATCGGAAATTCTTGAAAGGAAATGTGTGAATAAAGAAAGGAAGAATATCATGGAGTATGCAAATATAGAGAAGGAAATAAACATTCGAGAACTAAAATATTTGACTATGATATCTCCAAGAAATATATGAAGACCCTTATGGAAGTCTGAAAAAGAAGGAGACCCTTGACAATGAATATATTTTGGAGATGTGTCAATATGTATGTAGGATGTTGATGCAAACTGGAAGATGTCATGATAAAATACCATCACAAAGGTAATTTTTATTAAATGTTCATTTCTTGTTTATGAACAAATATCTGGATGGGCTTATTAGGGTTGCCAAAGGGAGATTTGTGAATATCTTCCACCAATGATGACAATGTAGTAGGATGAAATATCCTTGAGGAAACATAGCATGAAGAAGGCAGCATGACATGAAGAAAGACCTGATATGGAATTATGGATCACTTTCTGATGAAATTATGACATGGCTCAAAGACGAAAGTGATGGATGGTATGTACCCTCTAAGAAGTTCCAATGGATGTAGACTCCATGAAAAAGAATAAATTCATGACATTGAAGAAGTGATTTCTACAAGAAAATTGTTGTCCCATGATCTCCACTAAACAAGGGAGTGTTGAAGTTAAACAAGAAAATGCACCCACAAATTGTGTGGAATTTTGATGCACCAGGAATGTGGAAACTTGATGCATCAGAATTATGGTCGTGGAATGTGGGGCGTCTAATTTATTTTTCCCTTAAATAAATTGGACAATAAATTGCAATTTCATCTCATAACAACTTGTATCGTTTAACTAAGTCATGATGATTGAGTTAGCTCAGGAAATTCGAGTTTAGGGTCTAAGATGAGGCATGTCAAGGGATTCTAATATTTTGGGGGTCAAGTTGCAATTGATGCATGGTGTGAGTGAGTTAGCTCAACTTAGTGAGTTATAATCAGTTTAACTAGTTCTAACAGAGAGATGAACTAGTGAGAGGTCAAGTGAATTAAATTAGAATTAATTCACATGCGCTGATCAATCAGATAATCGATAATTCACTATTAATAGTTGCATGCATGTCAGTTCTGAGAGAGACCCAATTGAGACAGAGGTTAAAGGGAACATAAATATCATTTTTATTTATAGAAAACTACCCATGTGCAATTATAGAGTCATTGGGATGCCATGATGCATTGCGCAATCAAGGAATGCTATTTTTCCTATTTAAAAGTGAGTTAATTCCCAAGGAATTGCATGAGCAAGGCAGGTTGAAGGAAGGTTTAGAATTGGCTAAGTACTAGGTCGATTTTTCCTAGATCAGTGTGAGACAATTGGTAGAGTGTGGGAGATTCGTGTGAGCAAGAAATAATTTTATTGTGTCATGATTCCTGGACTTAATAGATTAAACATATTGTGTGGGTTTTAGCAGTTGATTTCCCCAAGAACATCTTGTGTTGTGCGATTGATTTACTTATTTCTCTTACTTGCATGTGATTAAGCGATCGTGTTCTGTATTCCACTAATATTATAGAAGGATTCGGTATATTTTTTTAGTACATCACAAGATTGGATTGAATCCATTGATATAGTTTTTACATGGTATCAGAGCGCCTGGAATCACAATAGAAGATAAAAAATTAAGTTTGTGTTGAACAATATTCAAATTTGTTGATTCATTCTTTGGTACCTAGCAGCTGACCAAGATGTCTTTCACTTGCTTGAGACTCGAATATGCACTCGAGGTAAATTCAAACTATACTGCATGGAAAGATAGGATGGAGGAAATATTGGAGGACAACGGTCTGAAGGGATTCATTGACACTAATATTCCTAAACCCATTGCAAAAGATGTTGTGCTGCATGAAGCATGGAATAATAATGTGGCAAAGGTGAGGAGGATCTTATTAGAGGGATTTTGAGATCATATTGTCTCGAGTATCCATGGAAATGAAACTCCATATGCTATGTGGAATTCCTTTATAGATTTGTTTCAATGCAGCAGTGACCACGGGAAATTGGCACTGAAGGATAATCCCGGGAAAATCAAAATGGAGAAGGGTGACATAATCCAAAAATACTTGACCAAGTGCACTCAATTTCGAGATGAGCTTGGAAGTGTTGCGATTACTATGGTTGATGATGAATTGGTGAGCCTAGCACTTCTAGGCCTTCCCAAGAGAAGGCATAGTTACCAGGACTCTATGAATGGGAGGGAGCAATTACCAAAGTAGGAGCGACTATGGTCAAATTTTGTATAAGAAGAGTTTCGACGGACTACCAGGGATGGATCCTCATCCAAAACTGAAGATGAGGAGAATTTTTCCTTAGCTGACAAGGTAAAGAAATGGAAAGGGAAGAAGTCCCAATCCAAATCCGAGATAGGAAAAGAAGGCAAGAAACGAGACATATCAAAGGTGAGATGTTTCAACTGTCATGATCATGGAAACTATACCACAAATTGTCCACAAAAGAAGAAGAATAACAAGAAGGCTCTGGGAGTTGCAACGGGTGGAGATTTTGCGTCACAGTTTGAGTTGTACTTCTCTCTCATCGCATTCATGGTGTCAACGGTGATGGGATGTATGTGGTACTTGGATAGTGGAGCATCTTTCACATGACTAAAAACAAATAATTCTTTAGTATCTTGGAGGAGAAGGATCTTCAAATTCACATCGAGATGGGTGATGACGGGAGGTATAGCGCTACCAAGATTGGTACAATTACTTTCTAGAGAGATTCAGGTAAACCCCTCATACTAAAATATGTCATGCATGTACCGGGTTTGAAGAAAAATTTGGTTTATGTTGGTATGTTGGAGGATTGTGGATATGATGTGGTTTTTAGTGAAGGAAATGCTTTCCTTCGTCACAAAGCCACGGGTCAGATAAAGAAGATTGGAATTCGTGTGAAGAACCTCTACAAACTTGATTTAGATGGTTGCACAACATTGAGCAATAAATCAAGTGAGGTGGTGAGTTGGGCTACCGGTGATTTATGGCACGAGAGGTTGGGTCATCTACACTATAGTGCTTTGAGGATCATACATCAAATTTCTATAGGGATTCCAAACGGTACACTTGTACAAAGAGACACATGCAAAGGTTGTACTATGGGGAAGTATACTAAGGCTACCTTTCACGATAAGGAAAGCTGAGCAGTGGAAATCCTTGAGAGAGTTCACTCAGACGTGTGTGGACCATTCTCAACAGATTCCACAGCAAAGAACATTTATTATGTGATTTTTGTTGATGATTTTTCTAGAAAGGGTTGTATTTTATTCATGCAGAAGAAAGATCATACAATCTCCAAGTTTTGTGAGTTCAAATCACTTGTAGAGAAAGCTATAGGGAAGAAGGTGAAGGCTCTTAGGAGCGATAATGGTGGTGATTATATCTCTAATGAATTCAATAAATTCTACACCACAGAAGGAATTCAGAGAGAATTGATTGCACCTCATAACCCACAACAAAATCATGGGGTTGCAGAAAGAAAGAACAAAACAATTGTGGGAGCAGCAAGAGTTATGTTACATGATCAGGCCTATCATTGAATATATGGGAAGATTCATGCAATACAACAGGTTTTGTGCAGAACCATATTCCTCATCAGATACTTGGCATGAGTACACCAGAGGAGGATTTTTCAGGTAAGCAGTCAGATGTGTCATATTTTAAAAAATTTTGTTGATATGTTTATTTCTATGTGACCAAAGATGCCAGGAAGAAGCTAGAACCAGCAACAGAGGTTGGGATATTTTAGGGGTACACAAATACTCCCCACAAATATTAGGTTTATTTTCCAGCACACAGGATGACAGTCATCGGAAGAGATGTGAAATTTGATGAGGAGAAGCCCATGAGATTGTCCCTTGAGAGGGAGCTTGACTTGCATGCAACGGAGGAACTCTTAGTTCAAAAGGATGAACCTTGGGATGTGTAGAAACCACAAGCAGAGGATCAAAGAGTGAAAGAAACCACTCATGTAGATCCATCCATGATAAATGGTAGGAAGCACATCAGGAAGGTTGACAGATTGATGCTAGAAGCGACAGAGAAAGTGGGTGCACCCACATCATAGCGTAGCTAGAGAAGCTCCCCAGATAGGTATACTGGATACATGGCTCTTATGAGAAAATTTATTGTGACATAACCATCCTCTTTCGAGGAAGAAATGCAGCAACTGGTATGGGTTGATGCCATGCTTGAGAAGTATGACTCCATTATCAGAAACAGTGCATGGGAAGTGGTCCCAAGACTAGTGGGGAAGTCGATGATTGGATCCAAGTGGATCTATAAGGTGAAGAAAGAAGCATATATGAGTGTGAAGAAACAAAAGGCTATATTTGTGGCCAGAGGGTTCTCACAGGTAGAGGGGATTGACTATGAGGAGAATTGCGTACCATTTGTAAGGTACTCATCGATTAGATCCACCTTGCACTCTCAGCACAAATGGGATGGAAGATACACCATATGGATGTAAATACAACTTTTCTCAATGGATTTATTGAGGAAGAAGTGTACATTGAGCATCCAGAAGGTTTTGAGAACTTAGATAGGGAGTTTCATGTGTGCAAACTCAAGAGAGCACTGTATGGGTTGAAGCAAGCACCTCGTGCTTGGTACACCAAAATCGACAGCTATTTCACTGGGTTGGACTTCACAAAGAGTGAAGCGGATGCGAACCTATATCATATTATGGTTGATGGTAAGCTTTTGATTATTGTACTTTATGTATATGATCTGATACTGACAAGTGATGAAAAACTCGTAACTTCTTGCAAAGAAGATCTTGCAAGAGAATTTGAGATGGACATGTAGCTCTTGCATTATTTCCTTGGTTTGGAAATATGGAAAATATATTGGGAGCTATTTTTATCTCAGAGAAAGTATGCCAAGGATATTTTTAGGAAGTTCCACATGGAGGGTAGCAAATCCATGGAGACTCCTCTTGCAGGAAACTGGAGGGAGGATGCTAGTCAGGTGAGGTAGTTGATGCTATTGTTTACAGCCAGCTGGTGGGTTCACTCTTGTATTCGGAAAACACGTGACCCGACATATGCTATTTAGTTAACTAGCAGAGCCAAGTTATGGTTAAGCCAACCAAGCTCTTTTGGAAGGAAGGGAAGCATGTCTTGAGATATCTCAGGGGCACTATAAAGTATGGATTATGGTAAATATGGAGAAAGGGAGTGAAGCTTCAAGGCTTTACCGATGCAGATTGGGAAGGCAATCCATTAGAAAGGAAGAGCACATCAGGGGGCATCTTCAACATAAGATCAACAGTAGTTTCTTGGTACAGCAGGAAACATAGATCAATTGCACTCAACTCAACAGAGGCAGAGTACATGGAAGCTAGTCAAGTTGCATGCGAGCCCATCTGGATGAGGAAGATACTTGTTGGTTTTGTTAGTGTCCTATAGTCATAGTGATAAAATTTAATCTTTCCATTGTTGTTTGAGTCTTAGGTAAAATTATAATATTTTCAAATTAAATTTGACATCTCTCTTGGTGGTCAAATGGTCTTAAGTCATTGTCTATGTGTAATGCTACTCTCATGTCATGGTCATCAATGTCAATTCATAATCAGTTTCATGAGTCATTAAGTCACCAAAGGTAATTTTTCTTTCTTTAAGTGTCAAAAGAGTCATGGTGTCATAACGTTGATCATGAAAGTGTCATGAGTGTCTTGGTTGGTATACTCAGTAATCATATTCATTAATTTGAGTGTGTGGACATCATGTTTCCATTTGAAGTCATCATCATCCAAAAATAGTAAAGTGCCATGAGAGTTAGCACTTAGGGAAAAAAATGTTTTAAATATAATCATAGGTACATCTATGTCACATGGAGGAAAATACATATGCAACTGAAATAATCATCATATATTTTGTTTAAATGTATCATCAAGCGATATCTTAGATCAAATCATCCAAATTATGGAGAAATTGGTCATCATGACAAAGCAAGGTAAAATTTGAATTTTAAAGTTACAAAATGATTCAAGGAGTTCTAGTTGGTTCTATTAACAGTGACATGCATTCAAGGAGCTCAAATTCAGCCTCAGAAACTATACAGAAACTTTGCAACTAAACCAAGAAAGAAGAATTAAAGCAGCGCTCCGCATCTGTTGTGCTTTTGGGAAGTTGCTAAGGTTTGTGTTGTGCTCCCCCTCTTCCATAGTTCATAGATTCATTCAAGGGTAAAAAATTTTATTTTAATGTTCACACTTCCTCCATAACCCTTCATTGAACATTTCCCATCATTCCCCTCATTAAGATCCTTTCATTTCCTTATTTTCCCAAAAAAACCCTAGAAAGTTGTTGCGCTTTTACCCTAGGTCTGTGTTTTGACCTTTTCACCCATTTTTTCTCACTATTTTTGAGAATTTCCACTTCTATAATTTTCCTAACACCCATACCTACCCCCCATAATATTTCTAGAAATTTTCCTACCCACCCCCCTCTCATTTCACCATTTTCCCCAAAACCCTAGTTTTTTGGTACGTTTTTTCCCTAGGTCTGTAATTCGCTCTTTCGACCCCTATTTTTCACTAATTTCAAGAAATTCCACCTCCATTTTCTTCCTAAAATCTATCCATACCCCCCATAATTTTATTATAATTTTTTATACCCCCATTCCCTCTCATTTCCCTCTGAAATTTGTTGCGCTTTTGAATCTTTTTTTTTGTCATCATTTTCAAAAGAAGTTGCTGACCAAATGAAGATGAGTTTTCGAAAAAAAAAAAGAGGTTTTTGTTAAGGACAAACCCAAGCACAATAGCCTTCTTCCGTTTCTACATAGGTATCATATATTGGGAGATATTCAACTTTTTTGGAGACCTATTTTAGAAAATCAAATTCTCCAATTTTTCTTGTCTGTTTTAGTCAATATTTTATGGAACGGATTCCAAGAAAATGGAAATGAATTTCCAAAAAATGAGATTTTTTTCTCCATAAAAACCTTATATAAAAACACATCTCCCAGTTTTGTAAAAAGTGTTATGGTTAAAACAATACCAGTTCATCTTTGACCCCTATTTTTTCGTTGCGCTTCTGCAGAATTTGTTGCGTTTCTAGACACTTGGTTTTAAAATCAATTTTGAGGGGGCTAAAATGATGCTTTTGGATGACTTAATGATCCGAGGATATAGTATACATACTAATTTTTCTTCATCATCCTTCAGAAACATTCAACACCTCTTCCAATTCATCAAAAAATCAAGCCAAATTTGTTTCGTTTCAACTAAGGACATTTGTTGTGTTTCTGAGAAAGCTTTTGCATTTTTGTGTTTAGATATTTTTCACTGCACGTGGAGGTCAAAGGTAAAACTTGGTTGATGTAAATAGTTGAATCACTATTTTATCTGATAATAATAGGTTTATTAATGATTATCATTGTAAATAATATTGTGATTAATGCTTTTAGAGATAATCTCAATCAGTTAGCTAAAAAAAGGGAAAGTTGTTTCTAACTTTCCTAGGATTTGGCAATGAGTAATTAGGTGCATGAAATAGTTGCTATGAATCAAGATTCGACCCCTTAGAGGTGGAATCTTATTTTTCCTCTATATGTACTAAGACACAAGTCAATGAGAGGTCTTGATACTTGAAGTTCACACTTTTTTGGAACTAGTGTACTTGACTCTTTGCAAAAATAATATACAAGCAGTTGCAGCTATTTTTATGGGATTCATGTGTTGTGGTCAGTGGCATTGTTTTCTCTAGTGTTTCTTATGCATTTTATTATTAAATTTTTTTATCAGCCATCTACACTTCTTCTAATGATTATCTCCTAAGTTTTAAACATATTTGATTACCTATAATGCTATGTTTTTTTTGAGATTATTATATAAGTGTTTTTATCCTCTAACAAGTGAATTCATGCATGTAAGCTCATTTATTTTCTTTTTCTGATTTCCTCATCACCATACTACAATGACAAATATATTTTGTGTCACTTATTACACCTACCATGCCTCATTCTATGTCTGCAATTGACCTTTTGGAATACCTGTCCTAGTTCCTAAACCTGGTGCTTCTTGTCCAACAAACTCTAATAAAAACCCTATTGAGTTAATAAGTATCCTAAAACCCTAATACTCTCCAATAATTTCCATTGGCTATGAGGTTGATTTTGAGGGAGTCCTCTCTAATTTGGTAGGGCTAGATACCAAGTCAAAATCTGGTCTATGGTTACCTCTTTGGTTTCCTTTCTCAGACTTGGGGAACTAAGGAGTGCTAACATTTTGGCATCGTTTCTGGGGAGAAAAAGGTCACATTTTCCCCAGGTGTGAATGACAAGGATCAAATCTGATTGTTGATGGTGAACAGTGATCAGACACATGAAGGGTGAATCATTCACCTGGTGACTCCAACCTGATCCAAAGACTCCACTGGCAATAGGATCCATAAATCGAGATGAGTTCTCAGTCTAGAAGTTATTCTCCTATGCATCGAGATCATGTTCTAGGCTTTCCAAATCGTATGCCTTAGGTAGATTAGCAAACATACTTGCCAAAATTCAAAGATGGAAAAGGTGATGATGCTACACTTCATTTAATAAGATTTCATATGCATGTGCGTAAGATGAGGATTAATTTTCATGAATATTGTTTAATGAAGATGTTCATGATCACATTAGAAGAAAGAGCACAGTTTTGGTATGAAATCTTGCCTCCTACTTATATTTATTCTATCAAGGCTTTTCAATCATTATTTTTTGAGAAGTATAGAGAAACCTATCCTTCTTTGCTTTTGATTGAGGATTGTTGCAATCAATTTGAGAATTTTATTCAAGATCTGGAAAGTGCTTATGGCGATGAAGAGTTTATGGATGATGAACTCTTGGATGCTTTGAATGAAAAACCTTTTCACCACCATGAGAAGATCATGGATTCTACCCTGGATGACAACGAACTTGAGCAGAATTATTCAAAATATGACATTGATCTTCCATCTTCTGAAGTTGATGATAATTTGCAGCAGTCATGCCTTTCTTTTAGTAAACAAGATACATATGATAATGGCCATTTCAGCTGTCCTCTACTCCTTGATGAAGATCCTAATTCTGAGTTGGTTTGCATTAAGATTCATGAGAGTCATCATTCATCCATTAACTTCGAAAGTAATGAGCAGCGGGTTTGTTTCCTAGAACTTAATGATAAACATGTTCAACATATTTTAAATCGACAAGGAAAATAAGAAATAGATAGTCAAATTTTTTATGCTTATTCTGGGGAACTAATGGAAAAAAGGAAGATTTTAGATCCTTTTAATCATTCTTATTCTCAATAATGTGAGAATGTAGCCCAATACAGTCAAATTGTAAAGGTATCTAATGTAGAGTTGCTTCTTACTATGCCTATTATGGAAGAATGTACTAACAATGATCTTGTTCAAATATTTTTTTATTATACTACCCCACAAACTCTCAATCCAGATTTACATGAAGAAAATCTCATGCATGAAATTTCAGATTTGGAGGATGATAGACCAACCGTTGTCATTCATTTGGAGAACAGTCCTGAAATAGAACAACCATTGATTACAAATGATGTTTTCCTTTCTCCTCTTATTGATCCATAAGAGGTAATGTTTCATGATTTTCAAGACCCCTTGGGCAGTCTTTTGGAAGTATCATAAAAGGCGGAGTTTGTTTTGTTCACCAACAAAGTTTTTGGACTCAGGTTTCATTTTGAGTTGGCATTTACTAAATATTTCTTTATGCCTGGTGGAGATTAATACAAGCATCATTCAAGTAGTCATGTACTTGATTGGTTACACTGGATCTTCGACTTCACTTGGTCAGATCGCTTATGGATCAATTAGAGTATGTAAGGTGTGATGAATAAGCTCAACATTCTAAGCATCTTTTTCAGTGTCAATTTCTAGTAGAGTTTGCGATTGATGGTCTAATTCAGTTTTCAGTTTAACTTGACTCAGTTTAAAAATTGCAGCTATAGTGACTCCATTTCCCAATAAAAAAAGCTACCTAGTCTACGATGTTCTTGACACCTCCTAAATGAGTTTCCATACCCATTGGAGCCAATGTTAGTGTCCTATAGTCACAATGATCAAATTTACTCTTTCCATTATTGTTTGAGTCTTATGTCAAATTATAATATTTTCAAATTAAATTTAACATCTCTCTTGGTTTTCAAATGGTCCTAAGTCATTTTCTAGGTGTAATACTACTCTCATGTCATGGACCTCAAGGTTAATTCATAATCAGTTTCATGAGTCATTGATTCACCAAAGGTCATTTTTCTTTAATTAAGTGTCAAAAGATCCATGGTGTCATAAGATAGACCATGAAAGTTCCATGAGTGTCTTGGTTGGTCTGGTCAATAATCATATTCATTAAAATGGGTGTGTGGTCATCATATTTCCATTTGAAGTCATTATCATCAAAAAATAGTAAAGTGTCATGAGAGTTAGAACTTAGGGAATAAAATGTTTTAAAGAGAATCATAGGTACATATATGTCACATGGAGGAAAAGACACCTGCAACTGAAATAATCATCATATATTTTGAATAAATGTATCAATAAGCCATATCCTCGCTCAAATAATCCAAATTATGGAGAAATTGGTCATCATGACAAAGGGAGGTAAATTTTGAATTTTCAAGTTATAAAATGCTTCAAGGAGTTCAAGTTGGTTCTATTAACAGTGACTTGCATTCAAGGAGCTCAAATTCAGCCTCAGAAACTTTGCAACTAAGCCAAGAAAGAAGAATTAAAGCAGTGTTGCACATATGTTACGCTTCTAGGAAGCTACTAGGGCTTTTGTTGCGCTCTCCCTCTCCCATGGTTCATAGCTTCATTCAAGAGTCAAAAAAAATATTTTTATGTTCGCACATCCTCTGTGACCCTTCATTGAATATTTCCCATCATTCCCCTCATTAAGATCCTTTCATTTCCTTATTTCCCAAAAAACCCTAGAAATTTGTTGCGCTTTTACCCTAGGTCTTTGTTTTGACCTTTTCACCACTTTTTTCTCACTATTTTTGAGAAATTACACTTATATAATTTTCCTAACACCCATACCTACCCCCCCATAATTTTTCTACAATTTTTCCTACCCCCCTTCCCTCTCATTTCACCATTTTCCCAAAAACCCTAGTTTTTTGCTGTGTTTTTTCCCTAAGTCTGTAATTCGCTCTTTTCACCCCTCTTCTCTCACTAATTTAAAGAAATTCCACCTCCATTTTATTCCTAATATCTATCCCTACCACCCTACCTCTCATTTCGCTCCTTTGAAATTTGTTATGCTTTTGAATCTATTTTTGGTCATCATTTTCAAAAGAATTTTCTGACCAAATGAAGATGAATTTTGGAAAACCAAAAGAGGTTCTTGTTAAGGACAGACCCAAACACAATAACCACCTTAAGTTTCTACACAGGTATAATATATTGGGAGATATTCAAATTTTTTGGAGACCTATTTCAGAAAATCAAATTATCCAATTTTTCTTGTTTGTTTTAGGAATTATTTTGTGGCACGGATTCCAAGAAAATGGAAATGAATTTCCAAAATCTGAGAGAGGTTTTCGGCACAACAACCTTATCTAAAAAAACATATTCCAGCGTTGTAAAAAATTTTATTGTTAAAACGATATCAGTTCATCTTTGACCCCTACTTTCTCGATGTGCTTCTGGAGAATTTGATATGTTTCTAGACACTTGGTTTCAAAATCAATTTTGAGGGGGCTAAAATGATGATTTTGGATGACTTGATGATCCCAGGGTATAGTAGACATCCTAATATTTCTTCATCATCCTTCAAAAAAATTCAGAACCTCTTCCAAGTCATCAAAAAATCAAGCCAAATTTTATGCGTTTCTACTAAGGACATTTGTTGTGTTTCTGAGAAGGTTGTTGCGTTTCTGTGTTTACATATTTTTCACTACACGTGGAGGTCAAAGGTCAAACTTGGTTGATGTAAATAGTTGACTCAATAGTTTATCTAATGTTAATAGTTTTATTAATGATTATCATTGTAAATAATCTTGTTACCAATGCTTTGAGAGATAATCTCAATTAGTTAGCTAAAAAAGGGGAAAGTTGTTTCCAACTTCCCTAGGATTTGGCAATGAATAATCAGGTGCATGAATCAGTTGCTATGGATCAAGATTCGACCCCTTAGAGGTGGAATCTCGTTTGTCCTCTATATCTACTAAGAGAAAATTCAATGAGAGGGTTGGATACTTTAATTTCACACTTTTTTTGGAACTGGTGTACTTGACTCTTTGCGGAAATAATATACAAGCAGTTGCAGCTATTTTTATGGGATTCACATGTTGTGGTCAGTGGCATTTTTTCTCTAGTGTTTCTTATGCATTTGATTGTTAAATTTTTTTAGTAGTCATTTACACTTCTTCTAATTATTATCTCCTATGTTTTAAATAGATTTCATTACCTATAATGCTCTGTTTTGTTTGAGATTATCATATAAGTGTTTTTATCCTCTAAGTGAAATCATGCATGTGTGCTCACTTAGTTTCTTTATTTGATTTACTCATCACCATACCACAATGACAAATATATTTTGTATCACTGATTACACCTACCTTGCCTCACTCTATGTCTGCAATTGATATTTTGGAATACCTGGCCTAGTTCCTAAATCTGGTGCTTCTTATCCAGCAAATTCTAATCAAAACGCTATTGAGATGATAACTAGCCTAAAACCCTAATACTCTCCAGTCATTTCCATTGGCTGTGAGGTTGATTTTTAGAGAGCCCTCTCTGATTTGGTAGGGCTAGATACTAATTCAAAAGTTGCTCTATGGTTACCTCTTTGGTTTCCTTTCTCAACCTTGGGAAAATGAGTGCTAACAGGTTTGTTCGGTCATCAAATGGATCCGACGGTGATACATTGTGATAACCAGAGTTGCATCAAACTCTCGGTTAATTCGATATTCCATGATAGGTCCAAGCATATTGATATTCGGTATCACCATCTTAGATATTGTGTTTAGAGGCACATTACGTTGTAGTACATTCCCACAGAGGATCAATATGAAGACATCTTGACGAAGGCACTAGCAAAGATAAAATTTGAATACTACAGAGGCAGGATTGGGGTAGTTGATAATATATTTCTTGTTGAGAGGGAGTGTTGAAATTCAATAAGAAAATGCACCCACAAAGAGTGTGGAATTTTGATGCACCAAGAATGTGGAAATTTTATGCATCATAATTTTGGTCGTGGAATGTGGGGTGTCTAATTTATTTTTCCCTTAAATAAATTGTAATTTCATCTCATAACAACTTGTATCAGTTAACTAATTCATGATGACTGACTTAGCTCAAGAAATTCGAGTTGAAGGTCTAAGATGAGGCATGTAGAGGGATTTTAATATTTTGGGGGTGCAGTTGCATTTGACGCATCAATTGATGCATGGTGTGAGTGATTTAACTCAACTTATTGAGTTATAATCAGATTAAATAGTTCTAGCTGAGAGATGAACTAGTGAGAGGTCAAGTGAATTAAATTATAATTAATTCACATGCATTGATCAATCAGATAACTCATAATTCACTATTAATAGTTGCATGCATTTCAGTTCTGAGAGAGACCTAGTTGAGACAGAGGTTAAAGGGAAAATAACTATTAGTTGTATTTATATAAAATTTCCCATGTGCAATTTTAGATTCATTAGGATGCCATGATGCATTGCGCAATCAAGGAAGGTTATTTTTCCTATTTAATAGCGAGCTCATTCCCAAGGAATTGCGTGAGTAGGGTAGGCTGAAGGAAGGCTGAGAATTGTCTATGTAATAGACTGATTTTCCTAGATCAGTATGATACAATTGGTAGAGTGCGGTAGATTCTTGTTAGCAAGAAAGCATTTTATTGTTTCGTGCTTCCTTGACTTAATACACTATACAGATAGCGAGGTTTTTATCAGTTGCTTTCCCAAAGAACATATTGTGTTGTGCGATTTATTTACTTCTTTCTCTTACTTGCATGTGATTGAGCGATCGTGTTTTATATTTTGTAAATGTTGTAGAAGGATTCAGTATATTTTTTTTCTACTTCACAAGATCGGATTGAATCCATTGATAGAATTTCTACAGGGAGCTTGGCCAAGTCCCTAGTTAAGAGGGAGCTTGGGTGCATTCCTTTATTTGAATGGGTACTTTCCTTCAGTGGAATGGGTATGTACTCCCTAAATTAAGAGGAAGAGATAGACAGGTCATTCTCGTCTTCACTTGGGAAGACAGAGTGGAGGATTGGGTAAACATATAGCATCTGATTCTCTTTGAGGATGTGTTAGGGCATCCAAGACAAGAGTAGTCATAGAGGACCAACATTCCTTGAGGATTGGGAATCCAATATAATAATAGTTATGGTGTAATACACTATAAGAAATCGGGTGGAGTATGTTCTGAGGGAGACGATGATGAGGGTATCTATACATCATTGGTATTTACAACATTATGCTCTAACCTTGGGGAAAGATAGAGTTGTTATTCAAGGCCTTGATATGTGACAATGTTGGTTGATATGATGCTGAACAGATGGGTTACCAATCCGACTCTTCTTATGAGAATTATTCAAATTGAGAATGACCAAGTACCATTATGAATACCTCCCTAGTTAAGAGGGGGTGTTGAAAAGTGTAACTAGGTTCGATCTTCATAATGAAATGTGTAATTTTTATTTTATGTAATTGATGTAAAGAAGAAAATAAAATTGTTTTTGTAGCACTTGTATCATGGATTTCATGATCAAGTAATTAGGTTTTTTCATCAAGTCATAAAATTAAAATTGAGTCAATTTCATGTATGGAAGTCCCTTATTGGGCATGTTACATTTTTGTATGAGTCATTCAATGAGTAAGAAATCCCTTCAAGACCAAGAAAAAGTATCTCCCTCAATTCGGCTACAAGATGGAGTAAATAATCTACACTAAAGGACATGTCGGCTCACCCTCACTCAAGTTGGTCTATTTGATGGGGAAATCAATTTAAATAGGGCAACTCAGCTTTCATTTGAGGCAGATTTTTTCGGTCAAGCAAGTCTAAATTTAGGAGTGTGAAAATCACTTCGAAAGTAGTCTCATAACCAGCAAAAGGAAGAAAGAAAGAGCAAGTTTTTTTGGGATATTTTTAGGGTTGATATCCACTCCCATGTGCAAAGAAAAAGGAGTATCACTGATGCAGAAATGGACTAAAGTATCCTTTTTTATTCTAGAAGTCAAATCAAGAAGTATTTAAGTGAATCATCAAGCCGAGTTGGAGAATAAATCCAATCAGTCCAAGTGAAAGAGTTTGAGGGGTTGAAAGGGTAGTTATAGAGGGAGAAGCAGAGGTTTGAATATTGTTGACTCAAGTAAGAAGAATCTCATCAAGGAGACTTTGTGTCTTGGTCTTCAAGTGGCAAGTAGGTCAAGGGTATTGGTCTTGGTATTCGTAAATTGAAGTCTTTATAAGAAGAATAATTTTTTTAGATTTTCCTCTCAAGTGGGAGAGGTTTTGGCCCTGGATGATCACCTATATTCTATGTCTCTTTTCTATTTATGGTTTATGCATTGACAGTTTTTTGATGAAGAAGAACATTATAATAACCTAAGTAAAAGAAGATCCTAGTCTAAGAATTAAAAATCATTCACAAGCAAGTATCTAACAAATAGAAATCACCTAATCTTGATGCCCTATATTTCTCAACAATATGTACCCCTGCACTTCTCTGCATAGTACTGAAATCCATTGCATAATTGTGTGCTCCTTTGGATACCAATTCTCACTATCATGCCACCCTGTAACACATGGCATACCACATGTGCCAATGCAACCACCACTCTGTTAGTGAGCCCTCTATAATGTGAGCTATATCTCCTCATTTTCCTTGAAAAATTTGAGAGTCATAACTCTTCACATGCTAACCTGAATGACATTATTGCATCTATCCTTAGCATCTTATGTGTCTAAAATACCAATGGGAGAGTGTCATCTCTTTTCAATACTCTTTCTGGTGGTCTATTGATGCCACCTCCTCCTACCAACTCCTCCTAGAGTAGGCTAACCACCCTGTAACCCCATGCACAACCAATTAACATGCCAATACATCCCATGGAGTCTATCACTGACTGGAACTCCCATAAGGAAATTATGTGCTCATTCACTAGGTCAACTATATCACTAATTCTATATCCATCCTACATCCCTGGTATCTAATAGGGATCCCTACCTGGATCCCAATTCCAACTTGGGACTCCCATACCCTCAATTTCTGAGAGCTCTTATTGAGCGTCACAGTGTACTAAGATCATCTCCAAAAGTATAGCTCATGAATCTGGATACCAACTCAGAATATCTCACCATCTAATCCCAGGGGAAATATTGAATGCACGTGTACCCACATACACAACAACCTCAACATGTGAATGTTGCGCCCTGTGCTACTCAGGTCGCCTCATCTCATTGTCCTGCTCAACGCAGGAGATATGATTAGGTAACTCTACCTCTCTCTCTCCAATGTGCAGATGTAACCCAACAATGTTGCACGCCCCATCTCTATATGCCTGAGGAGAGTTATTGTCTTAACATATTGAGGCTCTATTGTTTTCTTGTGCATTTTTCTACTTCCTATCAATGGTTGGCCCAAATGATGATTGCCCATCCTCATCCAGCATGGGCTCAACATGAGTCACTAGCTACCCCTATGTACATAGCTCATCATGTATAACATCCTCATCAAGTTCATGTCCATCTATGTGCTCAAATATCCTCTGGTTCCTCTCATCTGGAAGCCTTGGGCCCACACTATATGTTTTGGTACACACTTTTACCTCATCAATGGTTGGACCCAAAGATGAATGCTCACTCACCTCAACTATCTCTATTTCTTCAGCCATGGGATGGATATTTAAATGTGGAAGCTTATAATCCTCATGGTATAGATCTAAGATATAATACTCCTCATGATAATGTGAGTCAATGACCGCCCCATATGTCATCTTTCCAATCATGGCCCCTTTTATCTCCTTCCCACTCTGGTGGTTAGAGTCCCTCATTGTTCCTTACTGTTTTTTCAATTTTTTTAGCCTCGTGTAAAGGTTCTAATGATGTCTGAAAGGTCGTCTTAAGGCTTGTTTCGTCTCCTTCTTAAGGGAATTGAGTCTCAGGTTTGTGATTTTTCTTTTCTCTCTTTGCCATCTTTGATGATACCCATGCTTCTGGGAGTTACGTAATATTCAAGAAATTTCCATTATAGTCTTTAAATTTCTGACAAGTACTTCTTGTCTTGGGAGCATTTTAAGTCCCACGATTGGCCAATAATGTGGCTCTGATAGCACTGTAACGTTACCTCTTTGTAATTTCTCAAACTTTAATAAATTTCTGAGTTTATTACTAATTTTTCAATGGTGCCTCCCATAAAATAGTTTAACTACTGCAGGTGTTTCCTTATGCTTTAACTTCAATAAATGAGTTCAGTGAACCATAAGAAATTAAAACATCTCCAAGCGTTAAAAGGGTATACTTAATGTTCTAACATATTCCCACAACTCTCATAACAACTTTATATGTCTTGTAACAAACCCTGAAAATTTTACATTCTGATACAAGACATTAACACCCACAGAAAATGCTTTTCTCATTCAAAAGAAATAAATACGCAATGGACAAATTCGAATGAGTGAACCTGATAATAGACGGTAGCCATAGAATTTTGTACATACATAAAACATAGTCCATTGGTAATAATAATATACAATTCTTTTGAACTCATGAGTACACTTCCCATATGTCAAGTTTACAACTCAGACCCCTAAAAAGGCCACACGACCAACACAACAGTTAAAAGAGTGATTGTAATAGTTGATATAACCAAAAAAATAGAGTCCACGACCTATCCAAAGTATGGTAGTCTCCATAAGAGTCTGAAATCATAAGTGACAAAAAAAAAAAACTCAAAGCCTTTCCCCTTGGAGGAAATACTCAACATCAATGCACATGTAATGTTCTGGTGTCCAAGCCAAGGAAACTCATCCCATAGTGGCCAAAATGCATCCCAATAATAAGGAAACTCATCCAGAAGTTGAGACAAGGATTTTACTCCATGTTCCTTCAATGGATCACATCCCACAGTGAGAAATCATTCCCATAAATGAGATGGTAACTCTAGCTATGTTTGAACCTTCATATCTCGTCCTTTACATCCCATAAACTCAGGGCCATTTTACTCAGAGATATAAGCAATTAATTGCCAAGGAAATCTATACATCAATCCTCGGGAAATAATCTCATTTTGGCCTCCATCCATCAGCAAATAGTTTGTGGATTATTATAATGTGTACTTCTCCTTGGTACCAAAAATGAAACTCGATCCTCTACCTTATCTTTTGGCCTTCCCTGGAGATGAACTCTGGTGAGAGGTTTGATGTTTGGGAAAGAGTAATAACCCTAGGCTCTATTTTCCCCAACTATGGTACTCAGACTCTGAATTTTTGCATATTGAACCCTCTTTTCATGATGATGCCTTTGATCTTGGGGAATCAACACTCAGAATTTAGCTCTTAATCCTTTGGCACTTAACCTCTTGGTAAGACTGAACTCAGTATTGGTATGGATAGATATACCTGAAAAATGCAAAATATGATGTTGCAATCTCCTGCAAAACTTGTGATTAGATATTCAATATTGCATCAAACAACTAAACCAATTGAACACCAATGGAATATCTGGAGTAATCTTCCCTAAGGCTAACTAGGGTGGCACTGAAATTCCATCGAAGATAACTATTAAACTAGATTGAGCTCCTTTCAATTTGTAAAATGAGATAGATAGAATAATTCCCTTACAATTGAGTTACTCCTCCCTTTATAATCCCTCTTGGAGCCTCCCTTTAGCTTCTAGATCCTCCTTTTCCTATTATTTTATTGATGGGGCTCATTTTCCACTAGGATACTTTTGTCGCCATCTGAATAAAATAGTAATTTTCCTCCTTCTTAATAAAATATTGATTTTCCACCATTCTCCAATAAAACGATAATTTTCATTTTTGTAGCTATTCTCCAAAATTCTCTCACAAAATTAATATTTTCCCCTTTTTAATATTATCCAATAATTTGGCAAAATTCCTAAGTGATTTTTCATGTAGAAAATTTGGGAACATCACAAGTAGGGATTAGTCGACCAATGACTAGCACAGTAGACAACATTGGGTAATAAGGTACAATATTTATCACAACTAAAATCATTGGAAGAAAAAGGCCAACTAGTTGTTAGAGAATGTTCAATTAAATTTAATCATCATTTGCAACTGCTTGCACCCATCATCCACCAGATAGTGTTTCAAGAAGCTCCATCCTAAGCAAGGTCATCTAAATTAACTCCCCCGTGACCCCAGTATAGATTTTTTGAACTAAGCCTCTTAGGATGCAGCCAAACCCCTAAACAAATATCAGATACACAAGAAATTGAGGCCAAAGGAGAATGGTCACCAGAAAAAATAGAAAGAAGAGGAATTTGAATATTAAATCTATCGGATGGAGGTCAGGAAGCATTAGTGAATCAGTCGACCATAACCATGGGGTGTACACCTTAAGAATAGACATCATTGCAACCTTCTCTCTTAATAGTTCCATGATATCATTTGATAATTATCCTCTCTTCTTTTCTATATATTATATCAAATTTTGTAAAAAAAAAATGAAGTCTCCAAATCTCCCCCTTCTTCAGGATGAAGAAGGAATTGAGGGTAGGGGAGATGTTGGAGGGACTAGTCGACTTAGTCGACTAGCCCAGTCAAGTCGACATAAGAAATATATATTGTAAATTTGGTCAACTTACTAGTTCAGTTGACTCCCTAAGTCGGTTTCAATATATATATATATATGAACATCAATTTAATGGTTTGAATTGTTCATTAAGATAATATAAAATAAAGTATTTCTTTGTTGGTTCTCTGCTACTTTGTGTCACTTCTACTATTCTTATGTTGGATATGATTATGTGAGTTCCGATTTTCCTTTCTACCGGTATCCAAAGAGCATTATATGTATACTACAACACTGTTGTAAATTGATCATTTAACAACTAATATTTCCACCAAAGTCTCATTAATCTATTATGTATTTCTAAGCAACATGGTGATGAAAAGGAAGAAGGATCCAATTTGTGGGGATACAACCAACTCACTAGCTCACTAGGCTAAAAAATTCCATTGGTTAGTTTCATATCAATGGTATTTAAATTTGGCTCCAGAGGAGAAACATAGCAACAAGATTTGGAATATAAGGTTGGTTAATTTTGCATGTGTCCCCGAGTTGTTTGACTTCAAGGAATTAGTTTTCTACAATGCTTGTCAATCCAACCCTAAAACCAGGACCTTTAAGCTTGGCCTAAAGAAAAATCTAGTTCCACTTACTCCTGGAGTATTCAGAAAGATATTAAAGTTTCCAAAACCCACTAAGTAGCTCAAATTATCTGAAACTAACACTTTTCTAGATTCTGATGGTATCAGGATGAATATCATCCAATATTTCATGTTGTTTTCCACATCGATCCCATCCAACATTTCCTTTATCGATTCCTATATATTATTTTGCCTACTTGTAGAAATTTGGTCGAATAATGAAGATTTATCCACCGAGATTATCCTGATCACATATCAATTCGAATTCATATGTAACACATAATCTCTTCTACTCAGATTATCACACATGCGGAAATAAAACAAGCGGTATGCGATCAAAAGATCATCAAAACATCACACACATTACACAGTATGTATGGGGAAAGCTTATAGCTGAAAACCCCCAACTATTGTATATTATAATGGAAGAGAAAACATGTAACAATCTCAGTACAATACTCCTCACAAGTACTCAGTACTGTCTCCAATAGTTACACACAAACTAGCTTGGTTTTGAACAAGTCACAGGTTCAAAACTCATCCACTAATTGCCTGCCTCTATTGCGCAATCAAGGCTGGTCTAATGAGATATCCAAGGTTTGAATCTCCTTGGCTTGACAGCGCAATCATCATGGGCAATTTCTCCAAGTGTGGTGCAAATCTCATGCACAACTGATGTCACAACTGATAGCTATCTCAACCCTTTCATCTACCTCTTTCACTGGTCTCCACTGAACTGTCCATGCACTGTAGTGAACTGATGTGTTCTTGAGTTGAATCATGAGTTAATAATTAGTGAATTAAATCATATTTAATTCATTCCACTCATTACTAGTTGATTAGCTAGTTAAACTAATCACAACTAGTTCAACTAAGTTAAACCGAACACAACTCCACCAACTGTCCCATCAACTCCACCAAACTTCTGCCACTGAAGTCCTAACTGAAGTCAACCATGCATGAGATCACCAAACCCCTAGGAATAGCGTAATTCCTCTTTCAGATGCATGAGCCACTTCTGTAGCTCGAACTGAAGTGCTCCAAGAGAGTAAACTGAAGTTTAGAGTCCAAATATTATTAAGGGTAAATAATATTTGACTTTTCTATTTTTAGCTAGGCAGTCTAAAAATAGACTTCGACCTAAATGTCTAAAAATAGAGGTCCATCTATTTTTACCAACATGACCAATACTCCAAGAATAAAATACTGCAACCCCTGGACCATGCTCCATATGTCTAAAAATAGACATAGTCTAAAAATAGACTTTGCGCCAAAAATAGCCTGCGGGCCCACTTAGTGAAGGCGACTTCATTTCACTAAGCTCCATCATCTTGTTGCATTTTCAACACTCCCTCTCAACAAGATATGGGTTATCTGCAACCCCTATCCTGCCTCTATGGAATTCGAACTTGCTCCCGGTGAGCGCCTTCGTCAAGATGTCAGCATCCTGATCCTCCGTGGGAACATATGAAAGTAACATGATTCTCCGCTGAACACAATCTTTGATATGATGGTACCTGATGTCGATGTGTTTGGATCTATCATGAAATAATGGATTAGCCGAGAGTTTAATGCAGCCTCCGGCGCCAACAAATCGCGTAGGCTCCAAATGCAACCCGAACAATCCAACGAGGATCTTTCCTCATCCAACACTCTCGTATGCACGTTTTCATCGCCATGTACTCGCCTTCTCCTCATGAAATGAGTGCCACGGATCTCTCGCTTCCGTTGCATCAGAAAATGTTGTCGACTCAATGCGAGAAACTCCTCCGCATGTGCCCTTCGGTCCGCGGGCTCCCCCGCCCACCCGTACCGGAAGCCAGAAAGCTTCGCTCCATCCTCCTGTCTGTACCATAGCCCATATCCCGATGTGCCTCTGATATAGCGCAATACATGCTTGCCTGCCTTCCAAAAGAGCTTGGTAGGCTTAACCATAGCTTGCGAAAGCTGGTTAACTGCATAGCACATATCGGGTCGTGTATTGACCAGATACATAAGCGACCCCACCAACTGTCGATAGACAGTGGCATCCACTACCTCCGCTGAAGTAGCATCCTCCTTCCTCCAACCACCAGGAAGAGGAGTGTCAACAGGCTTGCATCCATGCATGTTGAACCTCTCCAGTATCTCCCGGGCATACTTACCCTGAGAAACAAACAGTCCTCCACTGCGCTGCCAAATCTCCAATCCCAGGAAATAATGAAGGAGGCCCAAGTCCTTCATCTCAAACTCTCTAGCAAGATCCTCCTTGCATGAAAGTATCAACAGCTCATCACCCATCAAAATCATATCATCTACATACAGTACAATGATCAGCAGCTTCCCCTCCACCACAATCTGGTACAGGTTAGGATCCGCCTCACTCTTGGAAAATCCAAGCCCGGTGAAATAACTGTCAATCCGTGTGTACCAAGCACGAGGTGCTTGCTTCAGCCCGTACAGTGCTCTCTTGAGTCGGCACACATGCGACTCACTGCTGAAGATCTTGAAACCTTCAGGCTGCTCTATGTACACCTCCTCCTCAATGACTTCGTTGAGGAACGCAGTCTTCACATCCATCTGATGGATGTGCCATCCCATCTGCGCTGAGAGAGCTAGGATCGTCCGTATGGAAGAGTACCTTGCGACAGGTGCAAAGGTCTCCTCATAATCGATCCCCTCGATCTGTGAGAAGCCATGGGCAAAAAATCTTGCCTTGTACTTCTCCACACTCCCGTCAGCCGCCTGCTTCACTTTGTAGATCCATCACGAACCCACCACTGATTTCCCCTCCGGTCTTGGGAAAATCTCCCATGCATCAGCTCGACGATCGAACTACATTCTTCGATCATGGCATCTACCCATGCGGGTTCCTCTGCTGGGGCCTTTCCTCAAAAGAGGATGGCTCTCGTCACGACACACTGACTCACAAGATCCATGTATCCAAAGGGGCAGACGCCGATCCCAAGGATCGCCCTCGTTCGCCAGCCGTAGGTGGTCCCACAACCTTCTTTGCATCTCGAGTCACCACTTCCGGGCCTTTCCGTAGTGCGCTTGCGCCCTCCTCGATGGTTGGCACCCATGGGTGGTTTCTTCCACCTCTCGAACTTCTCTTGTGGCTGATCCACATCCGGAAGCTCCTCCTTAGGAACTGTGCTCATCCGCATGCAAGTGTGGCTCCCTCCTCAAGCAAACACCGCATGGCTTTTCCTCTCGAAACTTGATATCCCGTCGCACAATGCCTTGCGATCGTCTAGCAAATACACCGATAGTTGTGAGGTGTACCGTTATGTACCCTATAAATATTCCAACCTCTCGCGGTCGGATCCAACTTCCTTCCGGCGTCCTTCGTCACGGTATGCAGACAGTGAGCCGGCACCCTTGGGATGAGAAATATCGTGCCTCTTGCTAGAAAAGGCCTCTCCGGTACTCATGCGAAGAATCTTTTGTGAGGACAACGGTTCGCATACAAGCTGCTATATTAGCATGCCCTCACCACAAGTGAAGGGGTAGGCTCCCTACCATAACATCGCCCGTGCAAAGACCCACGATCGTTCATCGCGCCCACCCACCCCGTTTGTCAGGTTATGGGGTGCGAAGGACCTCTCTCCTAATCCCTTCGCGCTCGCAAAAGTCCTTGGACCCGTAGAGATGAATTCACCACCATTGTCGCTCCTAAGAGCCTTCACATGCTTCCCGATTCCTTCCTCAAACTGTGCTGCCTTGAATCTGCTTAACTTAGAAAATGTCTCACTTTTCTTTGCATGAAGAAGATCCAAAGACTTCCGAGAGAAATCATCAACAAATATCACATAGTACTTGTGCTTTGTTGTCGAAGCCACAGAAAGGACCACACACATCTCTGTGAACTCTCTCAAGGATCGTCGTGGCGCGACTATCCTTCTTAGGCGGTGGCTTTGGCACATTTCCTCAAGGTGCACACCCCTTGTACTGATCCTCGACCACAAGAGTGCCCTTAGGAAGCCCGGAAGAGAAATCACCAGCATCTTCAAAGCTCCGTGGTGAAGGTGGGGCCCAACTCGTGCCACAACACCCTCATCATCCCACCACCACTTCTCCCGCCTTGCATGCCATTGTCGCGCAGCCCATCTACTTGCAAATCGATAAAGGTTCTTGCCTCGAACCCCTATCTTCCTCGGTCTCACCAAAGAGTCCATCGCGCAGAAGGCTTTTCTTCGCCGAAGACCACATCATACCCCTTGTCTTCCAACATCGTCGACAAGAGATCGTGTTCTTTTCATCAATCTTGGAACATGCAAAACTTCCTTCAATATGAAAGGTTTGGCTTCGTACCTCTCAAAGGAAATGGTGATGATACCAATCGCATCGTATCTACCATCATCGCCTACCCCGATGTGCACTCCAAGATCTTTTCCGCATCTGAAAATAAATTCGATCTCCCGTCATGTGAAATGACGATCACCGTCCAAGAACCAACCGATCCCACCACACTTGAAAACCAAGCATGCGATCGTTGAAAATCCGATGAATTGAGAAGCCAATGCCTCCCGCCCAGCATCCTACAGCCTTTCCTTATTTTTCTTCTTCTCGCGGACAATTTGGTGGCAGCATAGTGTCCGTGCTAGTGACAGAAAAACCCCACTCGGACACATGTCTTGCTTTCGTCTTTCGCACCGCACCGAGAAGCTTTTGCTCTCCTTCTTTTTTGCTTCGCGCCCAAGTTACCCTTTCATCGTGTACCTTGATGAAGAGCCGTCCCCCGGTAGTCCTCCTCTCTTATCTCCTCTGCATGAGATCCGCCCAAAGGCACCCCATCCCGGCAACTTCTCCCGACCATTGGACACTATCTTGATATGCACAACTTTTGAAGACCAATAACGCCCAGTCCACCATATCCTTCTTCGTACGCTCACCCCCACACTTCCCGTCTTCATCTCGCATTGAGTGAACTTTCGTAGTACTTGGCGATACCTGGCGCTTTTCCATCTTGAATGTTTCTTGAGTGCGCTTTCCTTTGGTCACTCTTACTCTAGAACAGATATGTCAATGCTTTCCACATTAAATACGGGAGAAGCTTTTCCACAGGCCGGATACAATGTGATCCTTTACGCCTCCAACAGAATCCTTCGACATTTCGCTCATCTTCTTTTGCCAAGATTCGACTTCAAAGCAGGATCATGGGCTTTTGGACATCCGTATCTACGAACTCCTTTCCACCATTATCTTCTAATACCACCATCTTTCCATGCAACATAACTTGAACTCGCCTTTCAAGAGCATATTCGAGTCGCAAACCGTTGAAAGATATTTTCAACTCCGGCACCAAGAAAACAAATCGGGCCGCAAAATTCGAATTCCAAGCTCAAAACTCCACCGCTCTTGTGATTCAAGGGAGAAAATTATTTCTAGCACAAGAGATCGACCGCAGACGATCGATGTATCACCTTTTCAAAGGAAAGGATGGATCCGCAGGCTACCTTGCCCGCATGCGCACTCGTCTACCAAAAATAAGTTTGTAATCATCGTGATGATCAATCGCTCCGATAGCTCGATAGCTCCGATACCATGTAGAAATTTGTTGAATAATGAAGACGATTCAATCGACATTATCCCGATCACATATCAATTCGACCATATGTAACACATAACTTTCTACCCAAATCATCACATGCGAATAAACAAGCGGTATGCGATCAAAAGATCATCAAAACATCACACACATTACACAAGATGTATGGGGAAAGCTTATAGCTAAAAACCCTACCTATTGTATATTATAATGGAAGATAAAACATGTAACAATCTCTAAGACAATACCTCACAAGTACTCAAGATCGTCTCCAATAGTTACACACAAACTAGCTTGGTTTTGAACAAGCCAGGTTCAATACTCATCCACTAATTGCCCCGCCTATTGCGCAATCAAGGCTGGTCTAATGAGAGATCCATGTTCGAATCTCCTTGGCTTGGGATGCCGCAATCCTCATGGGAAATTTCCTACAAGTGTGGTGCAAATATCATGCACAACTAATGTCACAAATCGATAGCTATCTCAACCCTTTCATCTACCTCTTCCACCGGTTCTCCACCGAATCGTCCACAATCGTAGTGAACCGATGTGTTTTGAGTTGAATAATGAGTTAATAATTAGTGAATTAAATAATATTTAATTCACCTACTCATTACTAGTTGATTAGTTAGTTAAACTAATCACAACTAGTTCAACTAAGTTAAACCGAACACAACTCCACCAACTCGTCTCATCAACTCCACCAAATCTCTCCGCCATCGAGGTCCTAATCGAAGTCAACCATGCATGACCTCACCAAACCCCTAGGAATAGTGTAATTCCTTCCGTGGGGAGTGCGGCATGAGCCACTTCTGTAGCTCCAATCGAAGTGCTCCAAGAGAGCAAATCAAGTTTAGAGTCCAAATATTATTAAGGGTAAATAATATTTGACTTTTCTATTTTTAGCTAGCAAATTTAAAAAAATAGACTTCGACCCAAATGTCTAAAAAAAAAAAATAGAGGTTCCACGTACCAACATGACCAATACTTCCAAGAATAGCATACTGCAACTCCCATAATATGCTCCATATGTTCAAAAATAGACATAGTCTAAAATAGACTTTGCGCCAAAAATAGACCAAGTGCCTACTTAGTGAAGGCGACTTCATTTCACTAAGCCTCCATCATCTTGGTCGCATTTTCAACATCATTTTGTGTTCCATAGAGACAACTCCTGGTTGTAGGTAGTTAGTTCCTAAGACATCACTCACAATTTTATGAAATCTTTTTTAAATGACTAGGTGGAGTTGGATTTATATAAAATGCAATGAGTATTCTAGTTCAGAAATTCATCATTTACAACCAATGTGACTAGAATTTTGAGGGTTGCAGACCTCATAATTAAACATTATGGAAAATAGGAAAATAATAAGAAGCAGTGTTTAACAACTTAAGAAATAAAGAATTTAAGCTTTAGCCTTGGGAATGAAATAGAATGGAACAAGAAACAAAGAATGTGAATAGATTTATGAAAATGATGGAGCACCCTTTAAGGTACTTAAACCAAATCATGGGTGTCATTTATAACAAATAGTCACATAGGAAAATTTTTAATCCTTATTTAAGTAATCTTGTTGCTACATATGTCGATTTCAACAAAGAAAAATACAACATGAAACAATAAATACATCATAGAAAACAAGATACCTACTGCAACTGAACTCAGAAATTTGAATCAAACTTTATTGACTAGTTTCTTAGAGATAATTTCATTACATAGTTATCAAAACTTCAAAGACTATGAACCCCTTCTAAGTATTTCTTATGGTCTTTTCTTTTTTCCCCAAAATTAACTTCCTAATGTAGTTTCATAACTTATATGTTATAGTTATAAAATTCCTTTTCTCCCTTTTTAATGGCTTTATACAAATAATAATAATAAGTCTTTTAAATAATTTTAATATATATATACAATTAAGTTATTCCCCCCAAAAACTTTATAATAATTCATGAAAATACATTTTGGGGTTTTTTAACCCATCTTAATAAAACGTTTAAAGTTCGAATGAAAGGAAAAGAGGATCCAACAATGAAATCGTTGGTGGATTGAGCACCCCTCCCCCTCTCCGGTTTCGAAAATTCGGGGATGGAGGGGGGTCACTCATTTAATCTGAGTCATTGATCTCCGGCATAGGTGGTTTTGGGAAACAACCCTTTGAGCAACCTCTCCTAAAACTTCAACAGGGCAAGGGCCCACTCATGTCATCAATATGGTTGTATTCAAATTTCTTGCATCGATCATTGTATTAAAAAACATTCATCCACCTGTGGAAATTGCAATGGACTCCAACTTAGCCTCACCAATCCATTGAATTGTTGTCAAAGTTGGAATTATGGTATGGTTTGCATGATTTTGCAATCATAACTAGAAGAAGAAAATGTAGTTTTCTAATTGAAAATGTTTGATCTAGGTTGAATGTATTTAAAGCGACATAATTCCAAGAAAATTGTCTCTGCCATGTCTCTTTCTCTAGAAGAATGTCAAAAGGTATTTACATGCTCCATTTTTTTATATTGATTTTCTATCCAGATTCACACTCATAGATTCCTGGCTAAAGAAATCTATATTTTCAACATTTGGTATCAAATAAGATGGAGGATGTACAACAAAAAATGAGCAAGGTATAAGACTTAATTTTTATATTATTTGTTGAAAATAATACTCCTCTGGTAGGATTCAAATCGGCAGTATTGGAAACAACACCATAAACATAAATCTCAAGTATGGTTGGGTAGGTATAGGCATTCCTTTTAAAAACTTAATATGCTCATGAAGCCCAGTGCCCTGGATTTAATTTATCATACTCGATTACTCTTTAGACTTTTTCAAAATGAAAGTGGTTTTGAAGTTTTCCTCATTGGTACGTTTCTCAAGCTCAAATTCAAATACCTCCTTGAGATTTTTCTATCTTTGTTCATTCTGATAGACAAGAGTTTAAAATAAGCTACAAAATTGGAAATTTTGTTACTCCATTCCATGAAAATCCTTGAATGTTAAAAATCCTATTAGAAATTAGTTTATCAATTTTAGTTTCAATCATAGGCCATAGAAAAAAAATTAATAATAACATCAAAATTATAAAGTCCTTCACTAATACCAAATTTAATTTTAATTTCTACGCATTCTTTTAAAAGCACTATAACCTGGATTGAAGGGGTGCTCGATTTCTTTTGGGCGATATTGCATTCTCGCTCCCTTTACCATCGATGTCATCCACCTAAAGCAAATGGCATAGCTTCGATGTGTAGGATTTATTATCTTCATTGTAGGAGTAGTAGGGACCACTAGAGATAGTGATCATTAAATGAGATCCCATATATGATTGAGGGTTCCCTCCATGAGAGAATGGGTTTGACGGTCTCCCAAACCTTCAAAATACCTTAGCTAATAAATTTCCCAATGATCTTGACTTTGGCAGGGGTTGGGAGAATGGTATGGAAAGTTAACTCCCACCAAGCTCACATGAGATGGGAGTGCTAGATTTATTTCACATAATGTCTTAGACTACCCATTTCACACAAATATCTTGTGTTTTAATTCTTGTCTTGATTATGCACAGGCCCCCCAAGCTTCCTGACACGCAATGAATATCCCAATCGAATTTGTGGAAGCCTTTATTTTGATTGGACATGGCCAAGTGATCCGAACTTATACATGAATGCAACATAATACATAAGTAAACATAAAAATAGATATGCAATAGAAGTAAAACTTCCTTTCACTAATATCAAAGAACTGAAAGATGCTTACAAACATATTGGAAATAAACTAGCTCGAGCAATGGTAGCTTATCTCTAAGAAGATATGTGGCAGATACATGCCTCTGAACTATGCTACAATGAGGCTAAAGGGACTTTTTATTATTGAGAAACAAATGGAAACCCTAAACAACCATAACCCTAACCCCATGAGATGGAACACCAAGATTTTATGGGCCCCGTTGGGGTCAATTTGGTAGCCAAATTCCCGAGGTCGTAACTTGTTCATATGATCTTTGTTTGGTGTGTACGATACCTCATTGTAAATATCTCTCTGAGCAGTATAGTGTTTACAATAGGCCCTTTCCTTTGGCTATGGACCTGCTATGAACCTCAAAAAAACGTCATTTAGGGGGTCAAAACAACTCCAGAAGTTTAGGACACGAAAAACTGCTAAAAATAGTAAATGTTGCTATAATCAAGGAAAATGATGAAAGCGACTGAAGGTATGGGTGGAATAAATGGGTGGCCACCAATATACACCTCGATCATTCCTCCTCCTTTAGGAATTAATTTTCCCCATTGAGCGCAGATACTCCATGAGGTGAGGAAAATTCTATTGAACATGGTCCCTAGTGAACCACTTTCCCTGGTGAAGGATTTTGCCTACTTTGACAACTAGCTATAGTTGGATCCTTTGTTGGCGATTGTTCTTGATCTATGTTTCCATGATCTTGTTATTTGTGGCATGCTCGATGCAGCTTGGGTTAAGATTTGTTGGTGTCGGTTGCTCAGCAACGTTGGATGTGTCCAACAATGGGGGAAAGTATGGTCGTAGTTGGTCCACATTAAATATTGGGTGCAGTCCGAGGAACGGTGGAATGTTGAGCTTGAAGGCCTTGTCCCCTAATGCCTTTTTGATGGTGTACAACCCATATCAGAGTGGGAGAAGATTTCAGTGGGGTCCAGCGAGGCACTCCTTCTGCAAATGTAACTGAACTTTGTCGCCCACCTAGAACTTGTGCGGCATCCGATGTTGATCGTGACGCTGCTTGTACTTAGCATTGGCTTTGTCTAATATGTCATGGACCTGTTGGAAGATGTGTTGAATTCACTCAAGAATTTTCTAGGCCTATCAGCTTTGGAATGGACATGAGATAAATATACCTGAGTAGCTACAAATGGTATGGCCACATCAATGGGACATAGTGGTTGGAATCTTAATCCCACCTGAAAGGGCCTATGGCAAGTTGAGCTATGGAGATATGTGTTGTATCTGTGTTGGACATAGGGTAGGCTTTCATCCCATGTGTGTGTATTCCTCTATTTTTATATACGCATATTGTGCACGATCATCCTGTCGATGACCTCTATTTGGCCATCAATTTAGGGGTGGAAGGTCATGGACTTAGTGAGCTTGGTATCCAACATCGACCAAAGGATTAACCAAAATGTACTTAGGAAACTACTATCCCAATATGATATAATGGACTTGGGATCCCAAAGTGTACCCACACTCATTCAAAGAAGAGCTTAGCAGTGGCTTTTGTTTTGATACTCTTCTTGTAGGCCACCGGAATGGCCATCTTAGAGAATATGTCGATGACCAAGAAAATGCAATTATTTCCATGCTTAGTAGAAGGAAGGCCCGACATGTAATCCATGGAGATGGATTCCCAAGGCCTACTATGAATATACATAGGAGTATATAGCCCTTGCTTCTTGATTTTTGGTTTAGTAATGGTGTGGGTAGTGCAGGACTTGATGTACCTCCCAACATCTTGTCGAAGGTTCATCCAATAAAAATAATTCTGAAGCACTACCACTATTTTATATTCTCTAAAATGTCCAACGACCTAACTGTAGTGCGCCTCCAAAATCATCTTGCCATATTCACTTGAAGGAACATAGAGGTCTCCCAAGTGGCATAATAGTGTGCCCTTGAGGTGAAAATATGGAAATTTCTTACCTTCCAGGAGAATCTAGTACATTTTTTCAAATTCTGGATCACTTTTTATAAAGGTGCGGCCACCCTAAATCCTTGTATCCACAAGAGTCGAGCACAGTGGTCAGCACCGTAAACAGTGGACGAATGAGACATTTTACAACATTATTGGTGCTTCCCTTCTTGTACTTGCTGTTCAAATGGAACTATTGCAAATATGTGGACCATTTTCGATGGCGATCATTCTATAACTTTCCTTGTGTTTGTATGAATTGCATGGGTCGGTGGTCTATGTGGATGAATGTTTCCCTCCCCATAATGTAATGCTTCCATTTTCGACGGGCCTACAGAATGGAATACATCTCTTTGTCATAGGTGGGATACTTTCGGACTGTTTCTGAAAGTGTCTCACTATAATATTCCATCGGATGCCCATGTTGAGTCAGAACTACCTCGATAGCATAGTTGAAGGCATCTGTCTCAATCTCAAATGGATGTTGTAGGTATGGTAATGTGAGCACTGGTGCAGAGTAGAGTTGATGTTTCAACTCGAAAAATTCCTTTTGTTGGGATTTGGACTAGAAGAAATTTGCTTTCACTCCACCCTTGGTGACTTAACTCAAAGGCCAAGTGATATGAGAGAAACCTAACATGAACCTATGGTAGAAATTGGCAAGACCCATAAAGTTTTGTAGCTCTGTTAGAGTTGTTGGCGCTTTCCAATCTCAAATAACTTGTATCTTGGTTAGTTCTACATGCACACCCTACTCATTAATGGGGTACCCCAAATATTGAACTTGGGTCATACAAAAATTTAATTTCTCCAAATTGGCACATAACTTGTGTTGTCGCGGGGTTTGGAGGACCTGTCGAATATGTTGTAGGTTTTCTTCCCAACTCTGGTTGAAGATCAAGAAGTCATCCAAATACACTACCACGAATGAGTTGGTGAAGGGCCACAATATTTTTTCCACCAGCCTCAAGAAGGTTGTGAGGGCATTCATCAACTCAAAAGGCATGACCAGCCATTCGAAAAGGCCCTCCTTAGATTTGAAGGAAGTCTTCCATAGATCGGAGGGTTCGATTGGCACTTGGTGATAACCGAACTTTAATCAATATTGCTGAAATATTTGGCCCCTTTGGGCTGGTCTAGAAGATCATCAATCTGTGGGATTGGATACTTGTTCCATACAGTGATTTTATTCAGTGCTCGATAGTAAATACAGAGTCTCCAGGTGTCATATTTCTTTTGTACCAACATGATCGGGCTCCCACGGGGTGATGAGCTTGGCCTGATATGCCCTTTATGCAATAGCTCCTGAATATGCCTCTCAATTTCATAGTTCTCTAGAAAAGAGCATCGATAGATAGGTCTATTGAGTAGCGACACGCCTGGAGTCAGATCGATGAAGTGCTTGACTTGACAGTGCAAGGGTACCCCTGTGGGTGAGGTGAAGATGTCCATGTACTCCTCCACAACCTTGTCCATCTATTGTTGTTGTCCAAAGGAGACTTGTCTGGAGGTTTTGGATGTGGCCACAGTATTCTTCTTTCCTTGAGGGCTAATCATAAGGAAGATAAATTTCCCAGTCTAGGAAATTATCTTACTTGATTGCTTCATATAGATAAAAGAGATGGTGATAAGCGGTGCTACCTTCGGTATCCTATATAACTTATTTCCCAAAGAAATAATAATAGTGTGAGGCCTAGACTCATACATAACATGAGGCTTCCATAAGTATGGTTGGACTAATAATACATCACAAAATTCAAGAGGAGCAATATCACATAGCACCTCATCTGTGAAGGGCTTCATGTTGTAGGAAGGTGGCACTGTTGGTTGACGCGGAGATCTCATCCTTGGTGAACCCACCCGATGGTGTACGGTTGCGGGTGTGGTGTGGTCGGTAGTCACAACTACTTCATGACCTCTGTTGAAATGACATTATTTTGGCTTCTTCTGTCAACAATGAACTCTAGTGAAGAACCCTTCACCCACATGTATGAGTGGAAGAGTCACTCACCCTCCTTTCAATATTCGAGCTCAATCTTCTAGATCTTAGTCGTGAAAATGGTGTCACTTATCTCCACATCAATTATCTTCTTCCCTTTGTCATTCCCCTTGTCAGGCTCTGACTCAGAGTCAGAACATGCATCTGATTCAGAAGCCTTCAGCTTGAACACCAATGACTTCTTGGCTCAACACTCACTTATGTTATGAGTAGGGCTCTTATGGAACTCACACCATTTCCCTATGTCCTTCTTTGTCTTCGTGATGTTTCCTTTATTTACGACTTCGGAGGGTTTTCGTGGGTCGCCCCACCTTAGCTTTGTCCTTCTTTTTGTAGTTTAGGGGTGCCTTTCCCTTGCTTCAAATTCGTAGATCCAAAGTCTCGCTTCTTCTGTTTAAATTTATGCTTGATCTTGAAAGTGTATCGATAGGTATCAGAAAGTGAGGAGATTTCTAAGAACCCCATCTCGTCCTAGATGTGTTTGATCTAGACTTATGCAGGAACGCAATAAAATACATAAATACACATAAACACAGAGATGCAACAAAAATAACACCTCATTTCATTAATATCAAATAACTGAAATATGCTAACAGACATAATGGAAATACCTTGCTCTTGTGGTAAGGAATACATTGGTGAAACAGGTAGATCCCTTAACATTAGTCTAAAAGAACATGCTACTGACTTATCTCGAAACAGAACGGCCAAATCTGCCTTAGCGGAGCATGCCTTCTCATCCTCACATTACATATGAATGGAGGATGCCAAGCTTGTCTCTAAAGAGGACCATTACCTAAAAAGAAAAATCAAAGAAGCCATCGAAATAGAAAAAAGGAAGAACATAAATCAGGACGATGGACTCATTATTAGCAACACGTGGAAACCCCTAATACATCAAACCTCTCAAGACATAAAAAACTAATAATAGCTGGCATGAATGCAACTTGACAATTAAAAAAATAATAATAATAATAATAATAATAATAATTAAAAATAATATATATATATATATATATATATATATATAAGTAATTAAATAAAATTTATAATAAAAATTTATAATTAAATAAATATAAATTCAACAAATTAAATAAAATTTACTTTAATTCAAGAAAAGATTCAACTCCGATTATAACCTATACTACAATCCTAGAAATATAAATAAATTAATAATAATTAAATTAAATTAAATAGATAATATAGTAGACTAATTAACTAGGTAAATTATTTTAATATATATCAAATCAAATCAAACAAATTAGTAATCTAATTAGTTATATAATTCTTTAAAATAAATTAAAATAAATTAAAATAAATTTAGTAGATTTATTAATTATAAATTATTTCAAATTAAGACATAAAAGTAAATAAATTCATAATTCATAGAAAAAAAAATTAGAATTAAATTAGAATTAGATGCATTTTTTAATTATCTTTCAAATCCAACCTTTATAATATCCTCATCATTCACTATTTATTCCTTTATTCATTTGCCATATTTCTCTCAAAAATTTCAAAGTACATTTGACGTCTACCCCTGATGATGGACTCACTTAGGAAGTCTGAAACGTCAGGTTATTAAAAAACTCAGTAATAGGTTATTCCTCTCTTCTATAATAATGGAAATAAACTAGCTAGGGCATTGGCAGCTTATCTCTAAGAAGAGATGTGGCAGATACAGGCCTCTGAACTATGTTACAATGAGGCTCAACAGCCTTATTATTATTGAACAACATAGGAAAACCATAAACAACCAAAACCCTAATCCTAGGAGATGAAACACCAAGAGTTTGTGGACCCCGTTGGGGTTAGTTGGGTAGCCAGCTTCCCGAGGTCGTAACTTGGTCATATTATCCCCATTTAGCATGTACGATATATCATCAGAAATATCTCTTTGATTACTACAGGTTTTTCGCAGGCCCCTACCTAAGGCTATGGGCCTGCTGCAGACCTCAAAAAATGCCTTTTAGGGGGTCAAAATTGCTCTGGAGGTTTGGGACCTGAAAAACTGTTGAGCATGGCTACTTCAATGGGACATAGTGGCTAGAATCCCAAGCCCACCTAAAAGGGGACATGTCTGGTTGAGCTGTGGAAATCCTGGTTATAGATTTGTTGTACATATGGGAGGCTCTCATCCCATGTGCATGGATTCTTTGAGTTGTACATGCGCAGAATTTGTACGATAATCCTGTTGACGACCTATGTTTGTCCATCAATTTGGGGATGGAAAGTTGTGGACTTGGTGAGCTTGGTGTCCAGAATCGACTAGAGGGTGGACCAAAACGTACTGAGGAACATGTTGTCTCGATATGAGATGATATATTGTGGGACCCCAAAGTGTACCCACACTCTTTCAAAGAAGAGTTTAGCAGTGGCTTCTGCTGTGATATTCTTCTTCCAGGCCACCATAATGGCCATCTTCAAGAATATTTCGACGACCACAAAAACACATTCGTTGTCATTCTTAGTAGAAGGAAGGCCCAGCATGTAATATATGGAGATGGATTCCCAAGGTCGACTAGGGGTAGGTAGCGAAGTATAGAGGCCTTGCTTCTTGATGGTCAGTTTGGAAATGGCGCAAGTAGTGCAGGATCTAATGTGCTTCCTGACATCCTATCGAAGTTTTGGCTAATAAAAATACTTCTTCAGTACTGCCACTATTTTCTCAACCCCAAAATTCCCAGCGACCCAAATGTAGTTTGCTTCCCAAACCATCTTGGCATGCTCACTTGAAGGAACAAAAAGGTGTCTCAGGTGACATAGCAGTGCATCCTGGAGGTGAAAATTTGGAACTTACTTACCCTCCAAGATTGTCTTGTATGTTTGGCCGAATTTTGGATCGCTTATGTAGAGAAGTGGCTAATCAGAAGTCTCATGCCCACAAGAGTTGAGCACAGTGGTTAGCGCCATGATTAATGGTTGGATGAGGGATTCTACAACATTATTAGTGTTTCCCTTCTTGTACTTGATGTTCAAATGAAACTATTGCAGCTAAGTGGATAACTTCTTATCACGATCGTTCTGCAACTTCCCTTGTGTCTATATGAATTGCAGGGGTCGGTGGTCTGTGTGGATGATCGTTTCCTTCTCCAAAATGTAATGCTTCCATTGTCAACAAGCCTGCACAAGGGAATACATCTCTTTGCCATAAGTGGGATACTTTTGGATTGTGTTGGAAAGTGTCTCACTGTGATATACCACAGGATGCCCCAGTTGAGTAAGAACTGCCCAATAGCATATTCAGAGCCATCTGTCTCGATCTCAAATGGGTATTGCAAGTCTGGTAATGTGAGCACTAGTGCAGAGTAGAGGCAATGTTTCAACTCTATGAATGCCTTCTATTGAGATTAAAACCAAAAGAAATTTTCTTTCGCTCCTCCCTTGGTGACTTAACTCAAGGGCCAAGTGATATGAGAGAATCCAAAAATGAACCTGCAGTATAAATTAGCAAGATCCAGAAAGCTACAAATCTCTATTAGAGTGGTTGGGGCTGGCCAATCCCGAATGACTTGGATCTTGGTTTAATCCACATGCACCCCATGCTCATCAATAATGTATCCCATATATAGAACCTGGTTCATGCTAAAAGTGCACTTCTCCAAATTGGCACACAACTTGTGTTTCCGTGTTGTTTGGAGGGCCTGTCGAATGTGGTGGAGGTGCTCTTCCCAAGTATGCATGAATATCAGGATGTCATCCAAGTACACCACCACAAATGAGTTGGTAAATGGCCACAAGATGTCGTACATCAGCCTCATGAAGGTTGTAAGAGCATTCGTCAACCTAAAAGAAATGACCAGCCATTTGAAAATGCCCTCCTTGGATTTGAAGGCATTATTCCACACATCGAAGGGTTCGATTGGTACTTGGTGATACCCAAACTTCAAGTTGATCTTGCTAAAATATTTTTCCCACTTGGGTTGGTCCATAGGGTCATGAATCTGTGGGATCGGGTACCTATTATGGATAGTGATATTGTTCAGTGCCTGATAGTCAATACAGAGTCTCCAAGTCCCATCCTTTTTCCGCACCAACACGATCGGGATCCCATAAGGTGATGAACTTGGTCGAATGTGACCTTTCTGTAGCAGCTCCTGAATCTAGCTATTGATTTCATTATTCTCCAGAAGATAGCACAGATAGAATGGTCCATTGGGCAATTTCGCACCTGGGGTCATGTCAATGGACTACTTGACCTGACAGTGAAAAGGCACCCCTACGAGTGAGGTGAAGATGTCGCTATACTCCTCCACGACTTTTTCTATCTGTTGTTGTCATGCGGAGGAGCCCTGTTTGGAGTTTGTGGCTACGATATTCTTCTTTCCCTAAGGGAAGATCATCAGGAAAACAAATTTTCCAGTTTTGGAAATGAGCTTACTGCATTTTTTTGCAGTAACCAAAGAGATGGTGGTAGGTGGTGCTACCTCTAGTATCCTGTACAACTTATTCCCCAAAGTAAAAATAATAGCGTGAGGCTTGGACTCATACATGGCATGTCACTTCCACAAGTATGGTTGGCCTAATAATATATCACAAACATCAAGAGGAGTAATGTCACATAATACCTCATATGTGAAGGGCTTGATGTTGTAGGGAAGGCGGCATTGTTGGCTGACGTGGAATCTTGTCCTTAGAAAAGCCACCCGATGGTGTACGGTTGTGGGTGTGTTATGGTCGTAAAGCCAGCCACTTCATGACCTCTACTAAAATGAGGTTTGTTTAGCTCTCGTTGTCGACAATGAACTGCAGCAGAGAACACTTTAACCACATTTGGGAATGGAAGAGGCACGTGCCCTCCTCTGGATCTTCTAGTTCCTCCTTTTAGATCTTCATGGTGGCAACAGTGGAGTTGAGCTTGGCATATATAATCTGCTTCCCTTTTCCATTCTCCTTGTCGAGTTTTGATTCATATTCGGAGCATGAATTTGATTTAGAAACCTTATTCCCGTCCACTAGTGACTACTTGGTCCGACACTCACTTGTGTTCTGAGTGGAGCTCTTATGGAACTCACACCACTTTCACATGTCCTTCTTTGGCTTAGCGGCATTGTTCTTTGCTTGCGGCTTTGGCAGGTTGTCCTGGGCCACCCTGCCTTGGATTTGTCCTTTGTTTTTCAGTTTGGGGGCACCTTTCCCTTGCTTCTGATTTTCATATCCAAAGTCTCGCTTCTTCTGTTTGAATGTCTTCTCAATCTTGGAAACATACCAGTATGTTGCACCAAAGGAGGAGATGTCATGGAACTCCATTTCCTCCTGAATGTTTCTATGCATACAACTGCAGTACTTCAGCACCAAATGTTTTTATGAATCTTTGATACCCAACTTTTTGTGTAGGGTATGGAACAAATTCATCATCTCATGCACATCTTGATCCCTTTGCTGCCACAGCGTAGTCCATTGTGTGCACTTGCCCTCATAGCTCACCATGGGATAATATTGTTCCTTGATGGTGTCCCGGAAAGAATACCAAGTGGGCGTGGCCGAGAACAGAGAGGGTTCCCTCTTGTCCTTTTGCTCACAGTAGGTTTCCCACCAGTCCTTAACATGGGGGGTGGCTTTGAGAAGTGAAAAAGTAATATTTTCCCGGTTAGAAAAGTCATGAACCGAGAAATATCCTTCTAGTATATTCAACCATATATCTACAATGTCTACATCTATTTGGATCTCAAATATGGTAATGAAAAATTTTACTTGTACCTTAAAAGGAGTGGCGCCTCCAGAGTGGTTTTTGGATGCATATGCGCCGTCAGTGGGCAGTCATTGAAGGATATGGGAAAATTTTTCTATCATCGCATTCCTATGTTACTTGAGGGCCTCCTCGAGAAATTTTTTGATAGGATCTCCTAGTTCCTCATCTTTATTTTCTTCCCCCATGGGCGGTCTTCAAGGTTTGCAAGGTCGAACTTGCAAAGGTTTGACCAGATCAAGCCATAACTCCTTATACCTTGACCTCATTGGGGACATGCAAATAAGGATCGAGAAAGAGCAGACTGCTCTGATAACACTGATATGGACTTATGCAGGAATGCAATAAAATAAAAAAAATACACATAAACACAAAGATGCAGTAAAAATAACATTTCATTTCATTAATATCAAATAGCTGAAATATGCTTACCAGAAAGAATGGAAATAAACTAGCTTGGGTGTTGGTATCTTAACTCTGAGAAGAGATGTGGCAGCTACAGGCCTCTGAATTTTGTTACAAAGAGGCTCAAGGGCCTTTTTATTATTGAACAACATAGGAAAAATGTAAACAACCAAAACCCTAATCCTAGGAGACAAAACACCAAGAGATTGTGGGCCCTGTTGGGGTTATTTGGGCAACCAACTTCACAGGGTCGTAACTGATCCAGTGCTCAAAAATGAAAGTTTTTGGAAGGGTATGGAACCTGAACGACCACATATATCTCATCTTTCTGAATCTGGCATAACTCTTTTTGCAGAATATCGACACCATATGCTCCCAGAAAAGTGTTATGTCCACTTTTCCAAACAAGAAATTAAAAAAAAAAATGTAGGACAGCCCAGCCATTAGTCTATACTATTGACTACGCATGCCAAGTTGGCAGGTTGACTATTCAAAGTTACTTTATTCGGTAAATCGGGTGGTGCCAAGTGGCACTTCATCATTAGTCTTAAGTGGCAGATGTTTATTGGCTGATTGGGTTTCGTGGTGGCCAATCATAGGGTGCCATGTGGCATGGCCAGGGGTCACCATGTAGTAGCTCAAGGGCCACCAAAAATTTGTATGGAGGTCTGAAAAGAGGCAATAGGGACCAAACCTATGATCTCTGACAAACCAACCAAATGTCATACCACCACGCCATCGCATTGCTTCTTAAAATATATAATGGTTTCGAAATAGTTTTGTTATAAATATAGTTCTGCGATGGGGGAGGGGCCCAGGGTCTAGCCCCAGCCCTTATCACCATGCCTAGGGTGCAACCATGGGTGGGAGGGTAGCCTATCGCCCCCACTAACCGCAACAGACCACTACCACCAAACTGCGGCATGTGACCGCCACATAAACCATTTGTCGAGACCACAGATTTAACCGTCGTTAGGTCGCCGGGTTGTCAGCCGCCAAAATCCTCAAGAACTTTGTTTATATTCTGAAGAGGAATTTATAACATCAAAACTAATTTTCCCAGTCATATCAAGTTGATATTAGAGCTCTTTTTTTTCTTTGTGCAAGAAGAATTTAATTATTTTGCAAGTTTTTAAATTCTTATAAGGTTGAAGCTCAAGAGAGGAGAAGGCAAGCTAGTGGGTGTAGGTTATCAAGTTGGAGCAAGGATAAGGAGGGCACAGTTACCAAAATATCCACCACAAGATTCACCTCTTATTATACCTGAGGCTTCAGTAAGCATGTATCATGAATGATGAAATGATAACATGACAGAGGATGAGAAGGCTTTTAGGAAGGCTCTCTTTGACATGACAAAGATGGTCAAAGTCCTCTATGAAGAGAGGAATACAAGGTTGCAGGGTGAAAGCTCCAAGCCTCCAAGAGGAGAGGGTTCTCCAGGAGGAGGAGGTAATGGAAATGGTGATAAGAAACCATCTACTCCACCACCATCTTCACCTTCATGTTCATCCTCTTCCACTACTACAACCCTTACTCATACTCATCAACATACCTCAAAAAGAATTGGTAAAACATCCATGTTAAAACTTGATATTATTTGAGCTGCCTATGTATAATGGTGAAGTGAATGCAGAAAATCTTGACAATTGGGTTTGTCAGTTGTAGGTCTACTGTGGGATTCAAAAGCTTCAAGATGATGATACAAATATTTAGCTAGCTTCCTTGATAATAGAGGGTGTATCACTAGTATGGTGGGAATCCAAGACACAAGATGAGATTAAAAAAAAACATGGTAAGATCTCAATCTCTTGGTTTGATTTCATTGTTGCAATTAAAAGACAATTTTAACCTCTAGCATATTTGCATAAATCCATCATGAATTGGCAGAACTTTAGACAACTTAAAGGTCAAAATGTGCAAGATTACACCCAAGAATTTAGAAGAAGGTATCTTATGTTAGGTGTTGATTTGCAATCACAAGACACATTGTTGAAGTATATAGGGGGTTGACATAGCTACCTAAGGCATACTATCCTTATGTTCAATCCCATTAGCCTAGATGAGGTTTGTGTGCAAGCCACTCACCTTGAGGCAAGAGGGAAAAATATTCCAGAAGAGGGTAAACTGAATCCATTTAAGGGTGGAGAGAAAGGAAAGGGTTTCAAAGGAAAAGGAAATAAAAATGCATCTTGTTAGTTCCCAAATCCACCTTAGGCTGAAATAAGGCAGAAGAAGGACAACACCAAACCACGCTCAGCCTCGTAGCTAGCCCTACGAGGACAGGAGAGGGCTCTCTCCGGGTCAATCTCAATGAAAAATGTTCAAAGGGGCTTGAGATGACGATAACAAAAACTGATCTTAGGCTAGATAAACAAATAGGAGGGTTTGATTTTGATTTTTAGGGGTTTTTGTTGAAAAAAGGGAAAAACAATTTTGGGTTTGGGGATGAGGCCAGATCTTGCAGAATTCAAGTTGGGGCAGGGTAGGCAATGGATTTTATGTCTAATATCGAATGAATGGATGGAAAAGACTACCGAGGAGTTGAAGAGGGAAAGAGAGTACAAGGATCCTCTTCAAACTGACGAAAACATATTAAACTAAACAAAAGTCAAAGGAAGAGCACCAGCAAATCAATGAATTCTACCTCGAATACTCATTTGTTTAATTCAGAAGCATAGAGAAGGATGGCACACATATAACATTAATGAAACTTACAATAACATGAGGAGAAACATCATCAAAACTTAGAAGCCACAAGGATCCCAACAAGTGCTGCAAAACTCTGGTCTTTCCTTTGCCAAAAACTGAAAATATATGTACAATAAGGTGCCAAACTTTTCCCAAGTATCCAACCTTGAAAATGTCTCAGAAAATACAATATATAGACAAGTCTAACCCCTTCCCATGCCTCTAGGGGTCGAGCTCATGCTTCTAGGAGCAGTTTGAACCAATTCTAAACAAGGAGCTAAAATCTAGGCAGCCAAACAACTTGCCTCTATAAGCTAGGAAACTGATCCATTTACTTGATTTTCACTTTTTAGTGAATGAATCATCTAAAACAAGTAAATACATGCCAAAATTACATTATGGTTACCAAACTACATCAAGATAGATCAATCCTCTCATGAAAATGTAAAACTAGTCAAAACTGGCCGAATTCCTGAGCTGGAAGGTGAAAAATAGGCTGAATTCCTTTATGCGACGCGCTCCAAAGCTCTATGCGCCGTGCTACTTTGGACCTGATTTTGGAGCACTTCCTGAAGTCAAAATTGAGATCATGATATCTCGTTGGAAAGCCCTGGATGTCTGCTATCCAACCCAAGTGTAATGTTTCAATTTGGAGCTCATTTGCCCCTCCAAAACTTCATTCTCCCAAGAGTACTTCCTGCTGGTGCAAAAGGTGGCAAAAAGGTGATTTTCATGGTGTTTTTGGCCCTTTAGGCAGCCCATAATGTGATGAAATGCTTCGGCCATTCCTGAAAATACATAATTTACCATGAAAAATCCAAAAATACAAAAATTTCCTCTAGAAGATGTCTCAAACGTAAGCGCGCGTCGGGTGGCGCGACGCGTCGGGCGGAAAAACCTGTTTTGCAACCAAAATTTTCAAAATGACAAAATCTTCTCCAAATTTGCTTAAATTTGGAGTGAAGGTCTCCCATCATGTCTCATGCTCAGCCAAGGAAGCTTCGGCCAAGATTCGAAGTGGATCCGGCCTCTTCCGACGTTTCAGTGCCTTGCTCAGCCGTGCCTTCAGGATCTTCATTTTTTCTCTGCAAACGTGCGTGCGGGCCCAATAGTGATTCTTCATATGCCTGAGCATGTCTTTGTCCCTGTTGGCCTTCGCCAAGAGCTTCTCCAAATGAATTTTAACATGTGTGAGGCAGGTCTCTCGCTCAACCGGTGTCATGTCACCTGGTCTCTTCCGGGCCAATGCACGGTCTTCCCGGATTTGCCGCAACTCTACAAGTGTATGCTGATCCTCTAGTTGTTTATTGCGCTACTCCAAATAATGTATAACCCACTTAGATCTCTACAACTTCATGGTCAAAGTATCAATCTCAGCCCTTTGCTCCTGGATGATCTCTTTGAGCTTTGAGCTAGGAGAGCTCGCATCAACATCGATGAGTATAAAATCAGTGTCTTGGCCTCCTGAAGGGCCCTCATCGTGCATAGGCCTCTTGCCTCTGTCCTGAACCTGTACCTACGTTGATGTCGAAGGCGAGACCCCTTCCACACTATGTGGAGATAGTAGTTGCGCTGCTGATGAAGTCAACGAGACCCCTTCCACCCCGGGTGGAGATAGTACTCGTCGAGATGCTGCAAATAAGGCTCGATGGCCTCTCTGATATGTCACACACGCCGGAGCACTGATAGGCTCAAACTCAGGAACATCAAACTGGTGTGAAGGCTCTCCCTCATCATGAACAACCTCGGGAGGCTGTGGCACTGCAAAGAAGTCACGGGAAATGAACTCATCCCATGTGATGCCCTGTTGTGCGAGCTGATGTACCACCATGATCTTGATGAGCGCATAATGGTAAATGATGTTATGCTGCTGCACTGGGGTCTTCTTCTGTACAAGGAATTTCATCCGCTCTATGTTACGGTACATGAAGTATGGAATGCTCATCAACCGCACTCTCGTGAAATGCATCAACAGCCGGATGTGATATGCATACAAGCGTGAAAAGTGCCCTTCACAACTGAAGTACCTAATGATAAGTTTCATCAATGGTGCGTACTCATCCTTCAGAAACCAGAATGGAAATACCCTGCTCAGCTGCCTCAGATATCCAGGTCTGATGTAAGGCTCATAACATGCTCTGTCTAACTGTTGTCGCTTATTCCATTCTTCACCGATGTTTGGTATCCTGGTCGCCTCAGAAATAGTCTTTGGTGACAAAGTGAAATTCACTCCAGCGAGGTTTACATGACCATTATGCAAATGTAGGACAAATAGGCGAGATAACTCATGATGATGCTGAGTTCGGGCAATCATATCACAATACTGGAAACATGACTGACGTTGAAAACAATCCATTGCAAGTGGGCAAGCCTGCAATTGTGTCAAAGAAGTGGGTTCTTCCCTGACATGCCTGCCACTTTTGTGAGATCTCCTTGGCACATTAAGTTCTGTTGTAGAGTCACTGTCCTGCTCGTACCCCTACTCATATGGTGAATCTGTCTCTGACATGATGCTGAAATGTGTTTGTCAACTGTATGCTTGTTTGGTTAGAAAATGAGCAAATTGGTGTATTTGTTTCAATGCCCAAATGGTCACATATATATCAAGGTGCTATAATAAATACCACAGTGGGAAAAGGACTGTCAAGTGAGTTTGAATATGAAGACAGCCACTGCTTGAATGTATGGGGATTTGGGGATTATGAGTAATGGGAATAGGTGATAGTAAGAGGGGGGTATTTTAGGGACGAAAATCAATGAAATGGGAATATAAAAGTGAAAACAAGGACATAAGCCAGCCCCTGAATCTTGTGGAAACTTAAATTTTTTGTCAATGAAGGGAAGTTGTAACAAGTGATAGGACTTGGGAATCCATTGACATGGGAACAAGGGTAAAGGGATATGGGGATAATGAATATGGGACTGTGGGACTGTGGGACTGTGGTAAAACTAGCAGTGACAACAATGATATTAAATGGCAGTGATAAGAGCATACATAACAATGGAATGAGAATGTTTTGGCAAGTTTAAATCTTCGACACCCAATTTCAAAGTACAACCACCTCTTTTTCAAACCCTATGGAGCAGATTTTGAAGTGGATATAGGGTTAAATCTTTCACCATTAAACACTTGATTTCTTCACTTCTAAACCATAGTACCATAGCCAAAATTCATTGAGCAGGCTTTAACACACTTACTTGGAGCGGAAAGATTGTTTGAATTTGAAAAATTGCAGAGTTTGGACGGATTTCGGGCTTGATGGCTCAATGCGCCGCGCGCACACCCAGTGCGCTGCGCTGGTTTGGTGCGCCGCGTCTGTACAAAAATACACTGCCAACTTTAGCCCAGTGCGCCGCGCGCATTCTATGCGCCGCGCCTCCTTTGTATGTGTCGCGCACAATGATAACACACAGTCACGACCCTTCTAAAATGCCAGTTTGCTCTTCAACCTCAAATTTCGACTTTGCTATGAAGATTTATGAATGTTTCTTGATGAAAATGGTTTATAGGACTTTGAGAAATATCTTGCAAGTGATGGCTTTCATTTTTGCTTCCTCCAAAAACCCACTTTGTAATGTTTTTCTATTTTGGCACTTTGTCATTTAATGAAACCTCTGTCTTCTTCTTTTTTCACTGAATTTCTGAGTTTGGACTGATGAAATTATTTGATTTTTGCAGGGATATTGGCGTTGATATTTGGCAAAGGAAAACCAGAGCCTGCTTTGAAGACTCCAGGGCGGAAAAAATACATGATTATTACAAAAAATGAATTCGACAATTTCTTATTCAAAACAGAGTTTTGAACAAGAAATGTCTTCGAATATGTTTGATGATGAAATTTGGAACGAGAACTTCTTTGAAAACCATCCTCATGGCCTGTGGGCGTTTATTAAACATGTCAAAATACTGACCCCTAGACTCAAAAACTAAAAGACTCTTTTTGACCAAAATAATCATTTATGACTGTAAATGACATGAACTGAAATCTGATGGATTTTGAGGAGTTTTAACCAACCCAGCAGGTACAAGCATGAGGGAAAACAAGAGAACCAAACCCTTCCGTCAGTCAGTGGCATGCTCCTAACAGAATGCAGATGAAAGAACGGAATGAGACACCTAAAAAATGAAATGCAAATAGAGAAATGATCTCTGGCGGAGGGCTGCAAAGTCCGACTCTAACATTGGCTCCAATGGGGATGGTAGCTCCTTGGAGGTGCCAAGAACGGTAGATCTTTGGGAGAGCAGACCAGTGCCTTTGTCCATTGGGCCATGGAATCCATTATTGACAAAACAACTCAAAACTATTGACTAAATTTATCTGACTGAAATTTTAATTTAAACTGACTCAACTCTTGAAACAGAAATGACTGAAACAAACCGACAAAACAGACTCAAATCAAAACTGAAATCCCTCTTCAGGATTATAGCCTTCGCTTCGGGCCCCATACTGAAGAAAATACTATAGTGCACACTTACAATGAAATTGAAAAACATGATATGTACAATGATAATGATGAAAATGTCTCAAAAATGGTAGCGCTTGAGCAGCCGGCCATTGACCGGCCCTCCTGGACAATCTTCACCATTCATCTCCTTCAACAGAAAGGCGTTCTGGCCTCGATATGCTGCAATCTTGAATGGCCTTTCCAAAGGTTTTCAAACTTACCGTGCTTACCTTTATCTTCATTCCTAGCGTCCCACTTCAGTACCACTTCCTCCAACTGGAATTTACCTGCCTTCGCTTTCCTGTCATAGATCTTTTTTATTCTTTCCTGCAACTTGAATGTGTTCTGGAAGACCTCTTCTCTTGTTTGTTGTAAATGAATCATCTGATTTATCCTTCTCTGCATATGGCTTTCTTCACTATCAGCCTCCTGAAGAATCTTGACTACCGGAACAGCAAGTGAAGTTGGAAAAACTGTATCTACTCCATAAACCAACTCGAAAGGAGACATACCAATTGACTTCTTTTGACTTACCCGATCAGCCCATAACGCATTCACCAACTTCTTATGCCAACTCTTCTTATTGATGTCCAACAACTTTTTGATGATATTGACTAGAGACTTATTGGAAGATTCCGCCAAACCATTACCTTACGGATGGTAGGCGGTTGAATGCCCCAAAATGATTTTATACTTTGCACAAAACTCAATCATCTTTCTTGACTTAAAAGCCGCTGCATTATTTGTGATCAATTTACTCGGGAAACCAAAACGGGACAAAATGTTGTTCTCAAGGAAAGAAATAATTACCGAATCGGTGGCTTGTCGTGTGGGCACTGCTTCGATCCATTTTGTAAAGTAATCGGTGGCTGTTAGAATCCATCTATGTTGTCCTGAAGAAGGAGGATGGATTTCCCCGATGAAATCCAAACCCCATTGCTGGAAAGGGGCGCTTACCTCAACAAGCTTGAGTGGAAATGGCTGTAATTTCTGTCTTCCTTAAAAAATCTGGCACTCATGGCAGCCTTTGACTGTTTTATAGACATCAGCAAACAACGTGGGCCAAAAGTACCCGGCTCTCAAAATCTTATTGGCAGTTGTCTTCCAAAAATGGTGACCGCCGCAATCTCCTTTGTGGAAATCTTCCATTACCTTCTCCGCTTCTTCCTCCACCAAAAAATTTAATAACACACCACCTGGATCCTTCCAATAAAGTGCAGAATTCAAAACACAAAATTTTGCAGCCTTCAGTTTCAAAGTCCTACCTTTGTTTCGAGTCATGCCGGGCGGTGATGACAAATTTTGAAGAACATAGATGATATCTGAATACCATGGGGAATCAACAAACATTTCTGATACCTGAAGTGGCACATTCTCCTCATCTTCATTAGACATAGTAGCAATCAGATTTATGTCTAATGCGTGCAAATTGGATTCAGCCATAAGTTTCGCCAGCCCCTGTCCCTTGATCAACTTCGTGGGCCTTATTTCCACATCATATTCCAGCAAAGCTGCGATCCACTTACCACGTCTTCCTTCTGGATCAATCTGTACTAAAACATATTTCACAGCAGCATTAGGAACATAAGCTAAAATATGGGAATGCAAAATGTATACCCGGAAATCCTTCAATGCCTTTACCAGTGCCAATGCATGTTTCTCAATGATGTTGTATTTCAGGGCTGCGTCTCTAATAGTTCGACTGAAAAATGCTATGGGCTTCTCATGTCCATCTCTCTTCTGCATTAACACGGCTGCCATGGTATGTTCTAAAGCAAAGGAAAACAAAATGAAATCTTGGGTGTAATCCGGGCTTATTAACACCGGAGCTGAAGATAGTGCCAACTTCACCAAATCAAAGGACTTTACCGCATCTTCCATCCACTTCACTTGGCTGTCCTTTTTCAACATATTTTTTATTTCTCTCAAATTCTCAGCAAGATTTGGGACAAAAAGGCGTAAAAAGTTCATCTTACTGTTAAAAGATTGAATTTCTTTCTTGTTCCTAGGAGGGTCAATTCGCTGGATTGCTTCAACATGTGCCGGATCAATACGAATGCCATCTTTGGAAATAATGTGACCAAGTAGCTTACCTTCATCCATGGCGAATAAGCTCTTTTTAGGATTAAGCGAGACACCATATTTTCTGCACTTCTGAAAAACAACTTTCAAGTGATGCATATGCTCTTCATCTGAATTTGAGAAGACAGTCAAATCATCAAGGTATATAACAAGGAAAACATCTTTTTCATTCGCAAAAGCCATGTCCATCGCCCGCTGGAAAGTTGCACCAGCATTCTTCAAACCAAAGGGCATCTTGGCATAGTGAAATGTCCCCCACGGAGTAGTGAAGGCTGTTTTGTCACTGTCATCCTCATGAACCAAGATTTGGTTATATCCAGAATAACCGTCAAGAAGTGACATCCAAGATACACCCACTACTTGCTGCAATATATGATCCATCTTAGGCAATGGATAATTGTCCTTCAATGACACCTTGTTCAAATTTCTGAAATCAATACACAATCTAATCTCACCTGTCTTTTTCCGCACTGGCACTAAGTTGGAAATCCAATCAGAAAATCTGATAGGAACAATGATTCCTGCTTTGTACAGCCTATTTACCTCCTTCTCAATCGATGGCAGCAATTTCGGATTGATTCTTCTTAGCTTTTGTCTAAACGGTTTCTGATTAGGCTTAATTGGGATAGTATGCTGGATGATATTAGTGTCATACGTCTTTAAATCTGAGTAATCCCAAGCGAAAGCATCAGCAAATGAAGACAACAAACTCACATATTCAGCCCTTACCTCCGATGACAATGACTTGGATAACTTTACCATTTTGGGATTTTCAGCTGTCCCAATATTTACATCCTCTACTCCTTTTTCAGTCGGTCGTAAAGTTGGTTTCTTGGCCACATCATCCTGATTGAAGAGTTCTTCTAAAGGTATCAAACCTTTAGGAATAATGTTATCTTTCAGCTGTAACACTTCCATTTGGTTAACTTGAACATCATCACCATCATCAAATTCTACATCAATCGAGGTATCTTTGAACTTACCTTTACTCTACAGGAAATCATTAATCTCATCATCATCTTGGAAAACTTGCCAACATATTTGATTATCCGGTACGGTAGGACGGTGCTTCACATGAATTTCAAATTTATTGCTTGAATTCATTGGGATTTTCAAGTTACTATCTGCCTTGGCAAGCGTATCAGCAATTCCATTTTGGATGCGAGGAATGCAAGTCAAGGTATAATCTGAAAACTGCTTCAAAATATCAAGGACAGTGTTCCGGTAAGCCCGTATCTAGGGATGTTTCGTTTGATACTCACCCTTTACCTGCTTAATCACCAATTCGGAGTCGCCATAGATCACAATTATTTTAGCATTCAGCTTTCTAAGAATCTTTAAGCCAGCAATCAGAGCTTCATACTCAGCCTCATTGTTCGAACAATCAAATGCCAACTTGTAAGAACATACCCGTACATTGCTCGGTACCTTATTAGGAGCTGAAAAAGGGTTGCGTACCCAAATACCAATCCCAGCACCATCATTGCCCACTGCACCATCGAAATCCATGGTCCATAGACCCTCTTCATCATCCTCTAAGTGCTGAAATTGTGATAGCTCTGTTTTTTCTGCTTGCTATCCACTATCTTTCACTAATTGCTCAACTGTGCTTTCCGGTAGCTGCCTTTCTTTTTGCAAAACTTCTCTGAAATTCTCGGTAATATCTGGGTATCTTCTGCTTGAACCAAATGACTATCTACATCATTAAAACTATCAGCAAACAAAACAAAAGACTCTAGATCTGTATGTACATAATTAAGTGAATGATTAACCGGTTTCTCCTTAGTGGTAATCATATACTTCATTTTTTGTTCCCGGTACAACTTTCTCATTTGGCCAAACACGGGAATCGTCGCATGGGAGAAATCTAACTGTAGTGTCCCTTTCAATTTTTCTCCCCAAGATCTGGAAAGCAACATACCAAATCTCGGAGGGATGTCTGCTACAACAACGTCCATCAAAACATTCTTTGTAGGAATCTGATCCAAAATTACAACCAAGTCTTTAATGAGCCCAATACATCTCACTCTGCTAGAATCAAATGAATAAAGATCGTGGTACTTCCTGGTAATGTCTAAACCCAACTTCTCCATGATTGCTTTCGGCATAAGTTTATGGGAAGCACCGGAATCGAACATGGCATTATGCAACACAAACTCATGCAACCGAAGACTGATATAAAAAGGAGGTACTTCGCTGTCCAGAGACTCACCATCTAGAGCTGGTCCAAATATCAGTTCCGGTTGATCATCTTCAATATTCACCATGTCAAACATGGGATCGAAATTCAAAATTCTAGAAACCTGGCCTTTATAACTGTTGTTCCTCATTAGTTCAGTCAAGGGAATAGATACCTTTAATTTCGAAATTTCATTCTCCAAACTAAAAGCTGAAGTCTTTTCGATCTCTTTGGCTGGAACATCTTTCTTTTCAACCTTCTCTTTCAATGCAATCAGCTGATTTGATTTTTCTGCTGATGATGACTTATTGGCAGCAGGATCAACTACCTCTTTTGCTTTCTTTTGTGCAACAGGTGAATCATTTTTAGGCGCTGAAACTTCCTTCCTCTTCTGAATTGGGTTGACTGGTACATCTCTATTTCTAAGAGAGTATTGCTTCTGCTGAGCTGACAATGCATTCATATATCCTCTCTGATACTCATCTGACTCCTCCTCAAGGGCTGCGTCATTAGCTAGGATAAAATCCTCATCTCTTTGTATCGCTGAACTTTCTGCATATTCATTATCTTCGGTGATATAAATGGGCAAATCATCAGGAGTAAAGAAATGATTTTTCTCTCCTACTACATCATCTTCATCATCTGAATCCTGACCAACAAAATTCTGCTGAAGAGGTGTCTTTACTTGCTGCTGGACTGGTGGCTCTTTTGCTCGTTGTTCTCGTTGCTTAATCCTGAATTGGGGCTGTTACTGACCACGGAAGTTAGGATTCCGAACTTGTGGTTCGGGCTTATCAATAGTGAGCCTTTCGAACATCTTTCCCATTTCGCGAAGTATCTTATCTGTAGATGTAGAAGCTTCTTCTTTTATCACAACTTGCTTCTCGGCTTTCAGTCTAGCTCTCTTATCATTCAAATTTTCCTCAACACTCACGGCAATCTTCTGCATGTCCTCTAAAGTAGGTGGATCTCTATCTCATAATGAATAGGCCATCTCCGGATCAAAACCATCCGGGAATTTTAACAAATCTGACTTCTTAGAAGGCCTCAAGTCATCAGGAATTGCATTATAAACCGCATTAAATCTGATAATATAATCTTGGACGGACTCACCAGGATTACGCTTGATGCTAGTATACTCAGAAGTGATTTGCAGCAGATCTCTCTTGATTTCCCACCGATCTAGAAACTGTCTCTGAAGCTCGGCTAGTGTAGCAATACTCCTGGGTTGCAAAGCTCTGAACCATTTACGTACCTCTCCTCCAAAAGTTTGGACGAACAATCTCATGGTGACATTCTCTTCATCAATTTCATGGAGCTCAAAAAAGTCTGACATTCTATCAATATGCTGTTGAGCGGGCACACTCTGAGGAGTTCCATCAAACAACGGGATTTTACTCTGATAATCAGCGGGCATAGCATCCAAGTTTCCTAGCAAGGCCAGAGGTGCGAATCTAGCAGCCATTGCTCTTGGTGGATTTATGATCTGTCTTGGAGAAACAGATGGAACAGGAGTAGTAGGTGTGCGAGGTGTACGTGGTGGAGACGGAGGAGGAACTACTACTGATTTCTGATCAGATATTGATGGTTGCACTGGAATGGTAGGAATAAAAGAATGCTCAGCGTGAACTTGTGAATCAGATGTAACTACTGATGGACCAAGAGTTTCAGAAGCAGATTCAATAAACTCAGGAATATTCGTTGCCACAATGGAGTTTTGAAGATTCAGAATGTAATTATCAATGGATCAATTAGCTTGTTCAACTTCAAGATACTTAATGAATTCGGGATTTATGATGGTAGAACTAGTAGCACTTTCAGATTTGGTTTCAAACAAGGATAACTCGAACTGATCGTCAAACTCAATATCTTCGATGTATTCAAATACAGTAGGGTATGAATGAGATCTGACCAAAGGAATCACGGGAGCTTCTCGATGGAAAATTATTGGAATCAGGTTGGGATTCTCATACACTGGAGGCGGACTTGGATCAGGATTTGATCTAGTATGTCTTCTAGAAGCCAGTGTGTTGATCTATTCAAAAATCAAAGGGCAAAATGATCTATTCAGCCTGTCAAATTCTAGACTCAATCATCCAAAAGTCCAGAATGATATAATGTACTGGGGTAAAACACAAGGCAAATGTCACGTTCACAAGCTAAACCGGAGATCGACTATAGCATCATTTATCTACTTCCGCTTATGCATAGCAAAAGCGTTTCGAAAGCTGCCTGGCGTGACTTCAGACTCCGTCTATAACTTATGAAGCAAATAACATCAACGAGAAAACCATTTTTTCCCCAGTATGGTCGCCACTATGTTAGTTCCCAAATCCACCTTAAGCTGAAATAAGGCAGAAGAAGGACAACACCAAACCACGCTCAGCCTCGTAGCTAGCCCTACGAGGACGGGAGAGGGCTCTCTCCGGGTCAATCTCAATGAAAAATTTTCAAAGGGGCTTGAGATGACGATAACAACAACTGATCTTAGGCTAGATAAACAAATAGGAGGGTTTGATTTTGATTTTTAGGGGTTTTGTTGAAAAAAGGGAAAACCAATTTTGGGCTTGGGGATGAGGCCAGATCATGAAAAATTCAAGTTGGGGCAAGGTAGGCAATGGCTTTGATGTCTAAGATCGAATGAATGGATGGAAAATACTGCTGAGGAGCTGAAGAGGGCAAGAGAGTACAAGGATCCTCTTCAAACTGACGAAAACATATAAAACTAAACAAAATTCAAAGGCAGAGCACCTGCAAATCAATGAATTCTACCTCGAATACTCATTTGTTTAATTCAGAAGCATAGAGAAGGATGGCATACATATAAAATTAATGAAACTTACAATAACATGAGGAGAAACATCATCAAAACTCAGAAGCCACAAGGATCCCAACAAGTGCTGCAAAACTCTGGTCTTTCCTTTGCCAAAAACTGAAAATATATGTACAATAAGGTGCCAAACTTTTCCCAAGTATCCAACCTTGAAAATGTCTCAGAAAATACAATATATAGACAAGTCTAATCCCTTCCCATGCCTCTAGGGGTCGATCTCATGCTTCTAGGAGCAGTTTGAACCAATTCTAAACAAGGAGCTAAAATCTAGGCAGCCAAACAACTTGCCTCTATAAGCTAGGAAACTGATCCATTCACTTGATTTTCACTTTTTAGTGAATGAATCATCTAAAACAAGTAAATACATGCCAAAATTACATCATGGTTACCAAATTACATCAAGATAGATCAATCCTCTCATCAAAATGTAAAACTAGTCAAAACTGGCCGAATTCCTGAGCTGGAAGGTGAAAAATATGTTGAATTCTTCTATGCGCCGCGCTCCAAATCTCTATGCGCCGCGCTACATTAGACCTGATTTTGGAGAACTTCCTGAAGTCCAAATTGAGCTCATGATAGCTCGTTGGAAAACCCTGGATGTCTGCTATCCAACCCAAGTGGAATTTTTCAATTTGGAGCTCATTTTCCCCTCCAAAACTTCATTCTCCCAAGAGTACTTCCTGCTGGTGCAAAAGGTGGCAAAAAGGTGATTTTCATGGTGTTTTTGGCCCTTTAGGCAGCCCAGAATGTGATGAAATGCTTCGGCCATTCCTGAACATACATAATTTACCATGAAAAATCCAAAAATGCAAAATTTTCCTCCAGAAGATGTCTCAAACGTAAGCGCGCATCGGGTGGCGCGACGCATCGGCGGAAAAACCTGTTTTGCAACCAAAATTTTCGAAATGACAAAATCTTCTCCAAATTTGCTGAAATTTGGAGTGAAGGTCTCCCATCATGTCTCATGCTCAGCCAAGGAAGCTTCGGCCAAGATTCGAAGTGGATCCGGCCTCTTCCGACGTTTCAGTGCCTTGCTCAGCCTTGCCTTCAGGATCTTCATTTTTGCTCTGCAAACATGCTTGCAGGCCCAATAGTGATTCTTCATATGCCTGAGCATGTCTTTGTCCCTGTTGGCCTTCGCCAAGAGCTTCTCCAAATTAATGTTAACATGCGTGAGGCAGGTCTCTCGCTCAACCGGTGTCATGTCACCTGGTCTCTTCCGGACCAATGCACGGTCTTCCCGGATTTTCCGCAACTCTACAAGTGTATGCTGATCCTCTAGTTGTTTATTGCACTGCTCCAAATAATTTATAACCCACTGAGATCTTTGCAACTTCACGGTCAAAGTATCAATCTCATCCCTTTTCTCCTGGATGATCTCTTTGAGCTTTGAGCTAGGAGAGCTCGCATCAACATCGATGAGTATAAAATCAGTGTCTTGGCCTCCTGAAGGGCCCTCATCGTGCATAGGCCTCTTGCCTCTGTCCTGAACCTATACCTGCGCTGATGTCGAAGGCGAGACCCCTTCCACACCATGTGGAGATAGTACTCGCACTGCTGATGAAGTCAACAAGACCCCTTCCACCCCGAGTGGAGATAGTACTCGTTGAGATGCTGCAAATAAGGCTCGATGGCCTCTCTGATATGTCACACACGCCGGAGCACTGATAGGCTCAAAAACTCGGGAACATCAAACTGGTGTGAAGGCTCTCCCTCGTCATGAACAACCTTGGGAGGCTGTGGCACTGCAAAGAATTCACGGGAAATGAACTCATCCCATGTGATGCCCTGCTGTGCGAGCTGATGTACCACCATGATCTTGATGAGCGTGTAATGGTAAATGTTGTTATGCTGCTGCACTAAGGTCTTCTTCTGTACAAGTAATGTCATCCGCTCTATGTTACGGTACATGAAGTATGGAATGCTCATCAACCGCACTCTCGTGAAATGCATCAACAGCCGGATGTGATAAGCATACAAGCGTGAAAAGCGCCCTTCACAACTGAAGTACCTAATGATAAGTTTCATCAATGGTGCGTACTCATCCTTCAGAAACTGGAATGGAAATACCCTGCTCAGCTGCCTCAGATATCCAGGTCTAATGTAAGGCTCATAACATGCTATTTCTAACTGATGTCGCTTATTCCATTCTTCACCGATGTTTGGTATCCCGGTCACCTCAGAAATAGTCTTTCGTGACAAAGTGAAATTCACTCCAGCGAGGTTTACACGACCATTATGCAAATGTAGGACAAATACGCGAAACTCATGATGATGCTGAGTTCGGGAAATCATATCACAATACTGGAAACATGACTGACGTTGAAAACAATCCATTGCAAGTGGGCAAGCCTGCAATTGTGTCAAAGAAGTGGGTTCTTCCCTGAAATGCCTGCCACTTTTGTGAGATCTCCTTGGCACATTAAGTTCTGCTGTAGAGTCACTGTCCTGCTCGTACCCCTGCTCATATGGTGAATCTGTCTCTGACATGATGCTGAAATGTGTTTGTCAACTGTATGCTTGTTTGGTTAGAAAATGAGCAAATTGGTGTATTTGTTTCAATGCCCAAATGGTCACATATATATCAAGGTGCTATAATAAATACCACAGTGGGAAAAGGATTGTCAAGTGAGTTTGAATATGAAGACAGCCATTGCTTGACTGTATGGGGATTTGGGGATTATGAGTAATGGGAATAGGTGATAGTAAGAGGGGGGTAGTTTAGGGACAGGAATCAATGAAATGGGAATATAAAAGTGAAAACAAGGACATAAGCCAGCCCCTGAATCTTGTGGAAACTTAAATTTTTTTTCAATGAAGGGAAGTTGTAACAAGTGATAGGACTTGGGAATCCATTGACATGGGAACAAGGGTAAAGGGATATGGGGATAATGAATATGGGACTATGGGACTGTGGGACTGTGGTAAAACTAGCAGTGACAACAATGATATTAAATGGCAGTGATAAGAGCATACATAACAATGGAATGAGAATGTTTTGGCAAGTTTAAATCTTCGACACCCAATTTCAAAGTACAACCACCTCTTTTTCAAACCCTATGGAGCAGATTTTGAAGTGGATATAGGGCTAAATCTTTCACCATTAAACACTTGATTTCTTCACTTCTAAACCATAGTACCATAGCCAAAAATCATTGAGCAGGCTTTAACACACTTACTTGGAGCGGAAAGATTGTTTGAATTTGAAAAATTGCAGAGTTTGGACGGATTTCGGGCTTGATGGCTCAATGCGCCGCGCGCACACCCAGTGCGCCGCGCTGGTTTGGTGCGCCGCGTCTGTACAAAAATACACTGCCAACTTTCGCCCAGTGCACCGCGCGCATTCTATGCGCTGCGCCTCCTTTGTATGCGCTGCGCGCAATGATAACACACAGTCACGACCCTTCTAAAATGCCAGTTTGCTCTTCAACCTCAAATTTCGACTTTGCTATGAATATTTATGAATGTTTCTTGATGAAAATGGTTTATAGGACTCTGAGAAATATCTTGCAAGTGATGGCTTTCATTTTTGCTTCCTCCAAAAACCCACTTTGTAATGTTTTTCTATTTTGGCACTTTGTCATTTAATGAAACCTTTGTCTTCTGCTTTTTTCACTAAATTTCTGAGTTTGGACTGATGAAATTATTTGATTTTTGTAGGGATATTGGCATTGATATTTGGAAAAGGAAAACCAGAGCCTGCTTTGAAGACTGCAGGGCGGAAAAAATACATGATTATTACAAAAAATGAATTCGACAATTTCTTATTCAAAACAGAGTTTTGAACAAGAAATGTCTTCGAATATGTTTGATGATGAAATTTGGAACGAGAACTTCTTTGAAAACCATCCTCATGGCCTGCGGACGTTTATTAAACATGTCAAAATACTGACCCCTAGACTCAAAAACTAAAAGACTCTTTTTGACCAAAATAATCATTTATGACTGTAAATGACATGAACTGAACTCTGATGGATTTTGAGGAGTTTTAACCAACCCAGCAGGTACAAGCATGAGGGAAAACAAGAGAACCAAACCCTTCTGTCAGTCAGTGGCATGCTCCTAACGGAATGCAGATGAAAGAACGGAATGAGACACCTAAACAATGAAATGCAAATAGAGAAATGATCTCTGACGAAGGGCTGGAAATTCCGACTCTAACACATCTGTTAAAAAGTAAGGAGACAAAATAACATGCAAAAATTGTTCCAAATAGGTTCACGATGAGGACCATTGTTGGAAGCTTCATCTAGATATGAGGCCCAAGAAATTCAATAATAAGGTGAAACAAAAAACAGGCGCTGCAACCACTCAACAGCATTTGGGAACCGATTTAGGTGATGAAACTAAAATTACAACCATGGGTATGAAAGGAAAAGAATCCATTGCTAGCACTAGTTCATCAAATTGTCACACTAGTACTCCAATTGAAGAAACAAGGATTGAATTATTCCATGTGAGGGTTATTGAAAAACATACAAAAATCGACACACTATTTGATAGCGGGTCTCAAGCCAACTTGATATCTGAAGACTTAGTCAAGAAACTTAATCTTGAAACCATTCCACATCCCAAACCATATCCATTGGGTTGGATATGCAAGAACAAAAATGTACAGGTTACAGGAAAGTGTATTATTTGGTTTGCAATCACAACAAACTTCATTGACGAAGTTGAATTAGATGTTATACGGCTTGATATTTTAGGAATTGTTTTGGGTACTCCTTACCTCTATGGTATAAAATCCATCTTCTATCACCATGAAAACAAGTACCACTTGTTCAAATATGGTGTGGGGTATAGAGTTCATCGCAAGAAACTAAATCTTTCATTAGTTAATGTGGGACAAATGAAAAGACTAGTGAATTCAAGCAATAATTTTGTGCTTCTTATGATTAAACCAAAGAATGTTATTGATTATGAAGCATTTCAAGGTTGTGATCCAAAGTTGAAATCTGATTTGATTGAAGTGGTTAGTAAAAATAATGATATGTTGCTGGATCCAAAGGGATTACCTCCCAAGAGGGGAATCTAGCATGAAATACAGTTGCAGCAAGATTTTCCTCTTCCTAACATTGGCATGTATAGGATGTTGGTGATGGAGAGTGCTGAAATCAAAAATAAAATTCAAGAATTGTTGGACAAAGGGATCATCCGACCAAGTAATTCCCCATGTGGGTCACCTATTGTGTTGATTCTAAAGAATGATGGAACATGGCGCATGTGTGTAGATTTCCGTGCATTGAACAAAATTATGGTAAAGAATTGTTATCCACTTCCTAGAATAGATGATTTAATTGATCAATTGAAAGATGAAAAGTATTTTACTAAGTTGGACTTAAGGAGTGGCTACCATCAATTATAATTGTTGAAGGTGACATTTGGAAGATAACATTCAAGACAAAACAAGGTTTGTTTGAATGGCTAGTTATGCCTTTTGGTTTATGTAATGCTCCTGCTACCTTCATGCGTGTGATGAATGATGTGTTGAGGCGATTTCTTGATGATTTTTTCATAGTATACTTGGATGATAGATTTATTTTTATTAAATCACGTGATGAACATTTCATGCATGTAAGAAAAGTACTTGATGTATTAAGGAAAGAACAGTTGTTTTTGAAGATGTCAAAATGTGAGTTTGGTAAAACTTCTTTGGTGTACCTGGGGCATATTTTTGGAGGACATGAGTTGAATATAGACCCCTCTAAGGTTGAGTTCATTATGAATTGGACAATGCCCAAGAAATTCACTAAGGTATGAAGCTTTTTGGGAGCAACCCAATATTACAGGAAGTTTATTTTTAACTTTTCTTCTATCGTAGCTCCATTGTATGCATTGACTAGTGTGAAAAAGGTCTTCCAGTGGGGAGGCAAGCAGCAAAAATCATTTGATGCTTTGAAAGAGAATACCATTTCAGCCCTAGAACTTACACTTCCAAACTTGAGATAGTCATTTGAGATTCAAACTGATGCAAGCGACTATGCCATGGGCACAGTCCTTATGTAACATGGTAAGCCCATTTCATTTAATTTAGAAACTTTCAATGGTGCAGTGATTAACTATCCTAATTATGACAAGGAGCTATATGCATTGGTTCAAAGTGTGAAAAAGGGGAAACACTACTTGATGGGAAAGGAAACCATCATACACACCGACCACCAACCATTCCAATACTTGCAATCGCAAACTAAGTTGCATCAATCGAGGCACTTTTGATGGATGGGTTTCCTACAACAATTCCACTTGGTCATCAGGTATAAGAAAGGAATATACAACAAGGTTGTTGATATGCTTTCTAGGCCTATTGTTAGTGCAGCTACTTTACTCAAGCATGATATTGTTTTGCATGAATTTTATGTTGATCAATATGTATTTTATAATTAATTTCAAGATGTTTATGCAAACTTGAGTCAAGAAAACCAAGTAGAGGAATTTGATTACCATGTACATAATAGCTTATTGTATCATTTGGGAAAACTTTGTATTCCAAAAGGGGGGAGAGTTAATTTCATAAGGGAAGCACACACTTCTCTTATTGTTGAACATTTCAGTGTAAGCAAAACAATGTCACATCTTCAGAGGTATTTTTATTGGCCTCGTATGCTTGAAAGTGTGTCACGTACCATTAAAGGATGTTCATTATGTGTAGCTGGTAAGCCTAGCAATAGGAAGTTAGGATTGTATACACCACTTCCTATACCTTCACGTCCATGGGAGAGTGTTTCTATGGATTTTGTAGGTGGTCTTCCATTGTCAAAAAGAGGTCATGATTATTTGTATGTAGTTGCGGATAGGTTCAGCAAGATGTGTATATTAATGCCATGTAAAAATCAAATCATAACTAAACAAATAGCTCAACTATTCTTTCAGCATAATTGGGTTCATTTTGGGTTGCCCACATCCATTGTTAGTGATCGAGATTCTCAATTTGTTGGGAATTTTTTGTCAAGTTTGTGGGACTTGATGGATACCAAGTTGAAAAAGAGTACAACCTTTCATCCAAAAATAGATGGTCAAACCGAAGTGGTCAATGGAATATTCATACATATTCTTCGAGGATACTACAGCAAGCATCCTAAGTTGTGGGGTGAATAGTTGCATTACATTCAACATGCTTAGAACCGTGCAAAACACTCCTCTACACAAACATCGCCATTTGAGGCATGTATTGGATACTTACCTATATCGCCATTAGATTTCATTTTTGGGAAGGATTTTGTTATTGATGGTCATAGTGACATAGACAAAGCCAAGAATTCCATAGAACAAATCCAATTGATACATCAAATTGTTCAAGATCAACTTGAAAAGAGCCAAGGAAATTACAAAGCAAGGCACGAAAAGCATCGTGTAGATCACAAGTTCCAAGTTGGTGACTAAGTTTGGCTTCACATTAGAAAAGAGAGGCTTCAAGGGGAAGGTAAAAAACTAAAACCAATTTGTTATGGTCCTTTCATAATTTTGGAAAATATTGGTGGCAATGCCTTCTATTTAGATTTGCCTTCATACATGCAAATTTACTCTGTTGTTAATGTTGAGAACTTAAGATTGTATGAGCCTCTGTTGATTGAATATTGATAAGCTCCATCATTAGACATATTTGGAGGGGTTAATAGTCACCTTTTTTCCTTCTCAGATCTCTTTTTCTTGCATTTTTATTATTATTTGGGTTTATGATGCTATTTTAGGTGGTGATTAAGGCTAATATACTTTGAGTGCCTAATATAAGGTTGATTGCAGAAAATCATGATTTATTAAGCATTTTTATAAAGATTTTATCACAAAGACTTGGAGGAGATAGCAAGGAGAAATTATAGGAGTATTTTCCACCCTCAAAGGTAGCCGAAGGATCCCAAGGATTCTCTCTAGCAATTCAAATTCCAGAGGCAGCCGAGCAACTCAAAGAGGAGAGCACTCAATCTTGGTTTACTTGGAGTCCAGTGGACTCAATCACCATTTTCTAGGGAACTGTTGGTAGTTGCCCTATAGAATAAATAGAGCAAAGATAGAGCTAGGAAAAGATATTCTATCCTAGTCTCGCTTCCATTTAGAATTATTGTTGTGAACCATTGAATATTTTTGTTTTATTCAAGATCGAAACTTTCAGAGATGTATGCAGTTATTATTTTATGAAATGAGCAGACTGATTTCATTTGATTGATTTAAGATCAAAGGGCTAGGCTCGTGGGTTAGAGCCCAATCCATGTGCCTCAACTTCTCTGTTGTTATTATCTTTTCCTTTCTGTTATTTAGCTATTTTTTCCTTTGTAATTTAAGTTAGATCTGCTTCTGATAAGTTTCATTGCTATTTAGTTTTTGTGTTGTAGTTTTAATTGCTTATGCGTAGTGAAATAGAGGAAAAACTCCAAAATTGTGGTCAAGTCTCCCCCCTCTCATCTCTATCAATAGAGTTTGAGTAGGGCAGACCTTCCCACAGGCCAAAATTTCTTTTTTTTTTAGTTCGGGAAATAATTTTTATTTACCAAGTCCAAGCCTTTCCTTCATTGTTTCACCCTGCATTTTTTTTTGTTTCCTGTGCATGAATCCGGGGGTGTGCTTCACTTCCGCCCACTGCTCTTATGCTTCAATTACCCTCCTTTGCTTCTCACCTTAGCACTGCACTTAACTTTCTTTCGAACACCCTTAAGCCTGTTGATTTCAACAAGATGATGAGCTTAGTGGAAAGAAGTCGCCTTCACTAAGTGGGCCCGCAAGCTGTTTTTGGCGCAAAGTCTATTTTTAGACTATGTCTATTTTTAGACATATGGATCATGTTCTATGAGTTGCAGGATGCTATTTGTGGATGGTTGGTCAAGTTGGAAAAAATAGATGGACTTCTATTTTTAGACATATTAGGCGGAATCTATTTTTAGATTGCCAGTCTAAAAATAGATATGTCAAATATTATTAGCTCTTAATAATATTTGGACTATAAACATTATCTTATTCTCTTGGAGCACTTCAGTTAAGTGCACAGATGTGGCACAGGAGCTGACAGAAGGAATTACGCTATTCCTGAGGGTTAAGTGGAGCTATTGCATGAATACTTCAATTAGAACTCATGTGACAGAGTTTGGTGGAGTTGATTGAGGAAGTTAGTGGAGTTGTATTCAGTTTAACTAATCTAAACATAGTTGAGTTATTTGTATTCAGTTTAACTAATTGATACAATTAGTGAGAGTGGTGTGAATTAATTATTAATTAATTCACTAATTATAAACTCATTAATCAACCAAAGAATGCATCAGTTAACTCTTGCGATGAGTTGTATTTTTGGGAGACCGCGCAGGGGGATAAAAAAGAAAGCAGTGTTCACTATCGGCCAGACTATACCGTTGGCATATTTGCAAATAACAACTAGTGATTAGAGAAGCCCATGAATATTGCGTAGTGCAATCATTGCGTAGTGCAATCTAGGTGGTTCGGTTATTTAATGAGCCATCTTACCAGTATTGATTACGCAATAAGGGTCGGCTATCATACAAGAGATTGGAGCATGTGTTTTGCCAGATCTGGCTTGGATTAGTGGGCACCGAGATTGTACTGAGAGCTTGTGAGGAGCTTTGTATGATGATTGTTACATGATCTCTATGAAATATAATATACAGATAGTTGGGGGTTTTCAATTTTAAGCTTTCCCATGAAATACTGTGTTCATATGTGTGATTGTTTATGGTTTCAATGTGTGCATGCGATTGTTTTTATTTCCGTAATTAATGATCAATGGTAGAAGAGATTATGTATTGTGCATGAAGTTAAAATAGTGTGTGATCAGGAGAATCTCGGTGAATAATATATCAGTTATTCAAATTTCTACATGGTATCATAGGGATATTGATCATTGGAGAAATTGCAAAACATTGAAGCGGTTGAGTTTTGAGCTGGTGGAATTCGAATTTGCAGTAGTGTTTTCTTGGTGTCGAAGTTGAGATGTCTTTCAACAGATTGCGATTGGAGTATTCCCTTGAGGGCAGCTCAAATTATATTGCATGGAAGGACAGAATGGAGGCGGTACTGGATGACAATGGGTTGAAGGAGCTCATAGATGCAGAAATTCCAAAGCCTACTTCTAGTGATGCTTCCGTACTTGACGCATGGTAAAAGAAGACAGCAAAGTGTCGAAGGATTCTTACAGTTGGGTGTGAAGGATCACATAGTGTCCAGCCTTTCATGGTAAGGCTTCTCCATTCTTGATGTGGAAAGTCACAAATTTACCCAAATCAAGAGCAACTGTGAGAAGGTACCCGATGATAAAACTCAGAACATAAAAATGGAGAAAGGCGATGTAAAGATTCCCGTTACCTCACGAAGTTCATCCAATGCAGAACACGGGAAGTGGGGTTGTTGATGACGATGACTGGTGAGCTGGGCTCCCTCGTCGAAGAGTTGGTATTCCTATCGTGGACTCGCTAATGACCTGGAGAAATTGTCATCGGTATGGAGCGATTGCCCCGATTCGTGCAAGAGGAGATAAGGCGGAGTACTAGGGACGAATCTTCATCAAAGAACTCTGATGAAGAAAATTTCACTTTGGCTGACAAAGCAAAGAAGGGGAAGAGCAAGAAAGCTTCTCAATCTGGTGCGAAAGGAAAGAAGCAGGACATGTCCAAGGTGAAGTGGTTTCACTGTCACCAACACGGACATTACGCCACTAATTGTCCACAGAAGAAGTAAAATAAGCAGGCTGCTGGGACTGCAGCTGGAGAGGCCTTAGCCTCGCAGTTTGAGCTGTATTTTTCGCTGATCGCATGCTTGGTCTCAAGTATGACGGGATCCGTGTGGTTTCTTGATAGTGGTGCGTCTTTTCACATGACAGGAGATCGAGATTTGTTTACTGATCTGGATGAGAAAGATCTTGGAGTGCACATAGAGATGGGCGATGATGGTAGATACAGTGCGACCGGTATCGGTACCATTTCCTTTGAGAGGGAGTCTGGTAAACCCTTCGTATTGAAGGAAGTGATGCATGTTCCAGGATTGAAGAAGAATCTTATCTCTGTGGCGATGTCAGAAGACAAGGGATATGATGTTGTCTTTAGCGAGGGAAAGGCTTTCCTGCGCAGTAAGGCAACTGGTGAGACCCGGAGGATAGGGGTTCGAGTTAAGAACCTTTATCAATTGCAGGTAGATGGCTGCGCAGCAACGGCAGGCAAGGCAGAAGGAGTGGTGAGCCAAGATGATGGCGAGTTGTGGCACCTGAGATTGGGCCACCTTCACCATGGAGCTTTGAAGATACTGCAACAGATTTCTACTGGGCTTCCTAAAGGCACTCTTGTGCAGTCAGATTAGTGCAAGGGGTGTACCTTGGGAAAATTTGTGAAAGCCACCTTTCACGAGAAGGATAGTCGCGGGACGTATGATCTCGAGAGAATCGAGAGAATTCACACGTACGTGTGTGGACCTTTTCTCGTAGTCGACAATAAATCGAAGGTGTAATATGTGACATTTGCCGATGATTTTTCTCGCAAGCGTTGGGATCTTCTTCATGTGCACAGGTTGAGCGGTATATACCAAAAGTTCGTGAGTCGGGCTGCACCGGGTTGAGAAAGAATCGGGGAAGCAGTAAGAAGGCTCTTAGGGAAGTGATATTTATGGTGAATTCATCTCTCGGTGAATTCAAGGGACTTTGAAAGGTCACAGTATGAATCTCGAGAGAATGACAGCAATCACAACTCATAGCAAGTATCGAAGGCGAGGAAGAACAAAATGATCGTGGGTGCTGCACAGGCGATGTTGCATGATCAGGGCCTTCCCATACACTTGTGGGTTGAGGCATGCAATACTGCAGTATATGTGCAGAACTGTTGTCCTCACAAGATACTCGGCATGAGTACACCCGAGGAGGCATTTTCTGGTAAGAAACCTGATATTTCTCATTTGAGGATTTTTGTTTCACCTGTTTACATTGATGTGATGAAGGATGCCAGGAAGAAGCTGGAGCTGAATGCAGAGGTTGGGATATTTGTGGGGTACACTGATACACCCCACAAATATCGTGTGTATTTTCTAGACAGTCGCAATACTGTTGTGTGGCGGAATATCAAATTTCATGAGGAGAAATACATGAAGTGTTCGCTTGAGAGGGAGCCACACTTGCATGCAAATGAGGAGCTATTAGTTCCTAAGGATGAATCTTAGGATGTGGATCAGCCACAAGATGAGGTTCATGGAGTGGAAGAGACCACTCAAGCAGCGCCAACCATCAGAGGGCGGAAGCGCACTATAGAAGCTGAGCGACTGGCTCAAGATGCAGAGAAGGTTGTAGGAGCACCTACATCACAGCGCAGACAGAGACAGTCACCTGACCGGTATACTGGATACATGGCTCTTATGAGCAAGAGTATCGGTTATATCGTGATTTTGTCATCCTTCGAGGAAGCCGATGATCCCGATGTAGATTCCATGGGGAAATATATGATTCGATTGTTTCAGAACAATGCATGAGATTGTCCCATACAAAGAGAGAAATCATGGTAAAATTACATTGACCACAAAGTGAAGGTGCAAAATGATTTTAGAGAGTGTGAAAAGTAACAAGGCAAGATTTGTTGTCTTATGCTTCGTATCGAGGGGATCGATTATGAGGAAACCTTTGCACTGCCGCAAGGTATTCTTCCACATTTTATTTACTCCTTGCTCTCTCAAAGACATATGGGGTGCACATCCACGTATGTGGATGGAAGGACCTTGTTCCTCAATTCGTGGGTGATTGAGGAGGGGAGGTGCACAGAGCACCAGCGTTTCTAGATCTTTTGCCACAGTCGCATGTGTGTAGGCTCGAAGAGAGCGTTGCATGGGTTGGAACACACACCCTCGTGTCAGCACACATGGATAGACAGTTATTTCATCGGACTTGGATTCTCCAAGAGTGAGTCGGATCCTAACCTATACCAGATTGTGGTGGAGGGTAAGTTGTTGATCATTGTACTTTATGTCGATGATTTGATTTTGACAGGTGATGAACTGTTGATACACTCATGCAAGGCTGATCTTGCAAAGGAGTTTGAGATGAAGGACTTGGGCCTCCTTCATTATTTCCTGGGATTGGAAATTTGGCAGCGCAGTGATGGACTGTTTGTTTCTCAGGGAAAGTATGCCTTGGAGATACTGGAGAATTTCAACATGCATGGCTGCAAGCCTGTTGATACTCCTCTTCCTGGTGGATGGAGGAAGGAGGATGCTACTTCAGCGGAGGTAGTGGATGTCGATGCCACTGTTTATGTATCTGGTCAATACACGACCCGACATATGCTATGCTGATAACCAGATTTCACAAGATATGGTTAAGCCTACCAAGCTCTACTAGAAGGTAGGCAAGCATGTATTGAGATATCTTAGAGGCACATCGGGATATGGATTATGGTACAGATAGTCGGATGAGGTGAGGCTATGTGGCTTCACGGATGCAGATTGGGCAGGGAGCCCAATGGACAGAAAGAGCACATCTGGTGGGATTTTCTGTATCGGATCAACAGCAATTTCTTGGTACAGCAGGAAGCAGAGATCTGTGGCACTCAGTTCAGTAGAGGCCGAGTATATGGCAGCGAGTTTGGCTGCATGCGAGGCTATATGGATGAGGAAGATCCTGGTCGGGTTGTTCGGTTCACACTTAGATCCTACTGTGATTTATTGTGATAATCAGAGTTGCATTAAAATCTCATTTAATCCATTATTTCATGATAGATCTAAACATATTGACATCCATTATCATCATATCAGAGATTGTGTGCAGCAGAAGATCATGTTACTTTCATACATTCCCACGGAGGATCAGGATGCTGATATCTTGACGAAGGCGCTCACTAGGAGCAAATTCGAATACCATTGAGGCAAGATAGGGGTGGCAGATAATCCTTATCTTGTTGAGAGGGAGTGTTGAGATTGCAACAAGATGATGAGCTTAGTGGAAAGAAGTCACCTTCACTAAGTGGGCCCGCAGGTTGTTTTTGGCGCAAAGTCTATTTTTAGACTATGTCTATTTTTAGACATATGGATCATGTTCTATGAGTTGCAGGATGCTATTTGTGGATGGTTGGTCAAGTTGGAAAAAAATAGATGGACTTATATTTTTAGACATATTGGGAAAAATCTATTTTTAGATTGCCAGTCTAAAAATAGATATGTCGAATATTATTAGCTCTTAATAATATTTGGACTATAAACATTATCTTATTCTCTTGGAGCACTTTAGTTAAGTGCACAGATGTGGCACAGGAGCTGACAGAAGGAATTACGCTATTCCCGAGGGTTAAGTGGAGCTATTGCATGGATACTTTAGTTAGAACTCATGTGACAGAGTTTGGTGGAGTTGATTGAGGAGTTAATGGAGTTGTGTTCAGTTTAACTAATCTAAACATAGTTGAGCTAGTTGTATTTAGTCTAATTGATTAATACACTAGTGAAGAGTGGTGTGAATTAATTATTAATTAATTCACTAATTATAAACTCATTAATCAACTAAATAATACATCAATTAACTTCAATGCATGGACAGTTTCAGTGGAGACCAGTGCAGAGATAGGTGAAAGAGCAGGTTAACTGTCAGTTGTGACTATACTGTTGCATATTTGCAACAACCAATGATTAGAGAAGCCCATGAGGATTGCGCAGTACAAGCCAGGTGGTTCAAGTTATTTAATGAGCCATCCTACAGCATTGATTACGCAATAGAGGCTGGCTATCATGTAGCAGAGATTGGAGCATGTGTTTTGCTAGATCTAGCTTGATTAGTGTGTTGCAATTCGAGGTTGTGCTGAGAGCTTGTGAGAAGCTTTGTATGATGATTGTTACATGATCTCTATGACATATAATATACAGATAGTTGGGGGTTTTCAGCTTTAAGCTTTCCCATGAAATACTATGTTCATATGTGTGATTGTTTATGGTTTTAATGTGCACATGCAATTGATTTTATTTCCGCAATTAATGATCAATGGTAGAAGAGATTATGTATTGTGCATGAAGTTAAAATAGTGTGTGATCAGGAGAATCTCGGTGAATAATATATCTGTTATTCAAATTTCTACAAAGCCCTTCAGCCTTATTTCTCTGTTTTTCTCCATTCACGGTCGCCTTACCCTTTTACGAAAAACACGTGAAAAACCATAAGGAACCATCGAAAACCCAACCTCCGCCTTTGCTCCTCAAGACTCCCACCATCGTACGTCGCACTTCGCAATCGCAACATTTAAAATTTACCTTAACACTTATCACCCATTCCTTGTGATTGCGATATAGCGAAATCACACTTCGCACCAGTTACCTTCTACCATTAACACTCACCGCTCATTCTTTGTGATTGTGAAATTGAAAATTGCAACTTTTAGCTTTTTCCACCGCCACGTCCTCCCCATCGCACATCGCATCCCACGGAACTTACCATATCGCAAATCACATCCCGCAGAACTTACCACATCGCAAATCACATCCCGCAGAACTTATCACAGCGCAAATCACCGCCTGCAACCTTTACTGCAGCACAAATCGCATTTCACACATTTTAGTTTATTCCCATTAATCCTTACCGTCATCCTTGTAAACTTGTGATATTGCAATTCGCAACCCGCCATGTCACTCTTCGCACTATGCACCATTTATTTTATTCTCGTTAATCCTTAACGCTATCCTTGTAAACTTGCGATATTGCGATTTGTGACCCACCACGTCACTCTTCGCACTTCGCACTGCGCACCATTTAGTTCATTATGTTAAGTCCTTATTGCCATCGATTTAAACTTTCAAAGTTGTGATCGTGACATTGCAACTTTTGTTTTCCATTGCATTCCACCATTTCATTTATGAGTTCTTCTCGCTCTGAAGTCATTTATTGTGTTATAACAAGGTTTCGTAAGGGTTTAACCCCCTTTATCCGCTCCAGAGCCATTTATCACGCTATCATAAATTTTTCTAAGGGTTTAACCCCCTCTTTCCGCTTCCAAACCTCATTTCATGTGTTAAACCCCCCATTAGCCCTTTTTCTTCCCTCTAAGATGCAAATTAATTCTTTTTAATTAGAATTAAGGCATGGATAGTTTAGTTGCATGGATAGGAGTATGGTAGATAGATCATAGGATAGGTAGAGTGCATTTATCCATTTGGCCAAGTTAAGTGTGGTTTAGAATTAATTTCCTTTTTTCTATCTATTTTCTGCAAATTAAATTAGTTTCATTCTTGGCATTCCTTTCCAGCAATTTAGTTCAGTTTCCTTTCTGTCATTTCCTTCGAGCAATTTACTTTCTAGTTGTTCTCATAATTTAATAAATAGCACCCTTTCGTGAAGCGGGAGAGGATGACATGAAAAAATGCATCTTTTGTGTATATATCACTGTCACCTCAAATTTTGTACGAACCCTAGGTTGATAAAGTAAAGTAGGGTAGCCCCTGGGAGTTGCAACACTCTTGGTGAAATACCAGGGCTCAATACTTTTTGGCGTCGTTGCCAGGGAGGTGTCTAATAGATATTTTAATTTTGTTTTAGCATTCTTTTATGTTTTAGATCTTCTATCATCAGTGAAGAGATGATAGAAACCTTGAATATGTTATCAAGATGATATATCTACCAACAACCCTATGAAACAAAAAAAAATTGTCTTCTAGAACCATTCTAGGGCATTTAGGAAGAAGGGCAGAGCTATCCAAAGTACATTCAATACCCCTTCCTCTTCCACCTTCATAAAACATGAGACTGGAAACATGCTAGAGGACTTCAAGAGTGACATGTTGCACACGTTTTCTTTGCAAATGGACACAATGCAGGTCAAAAGGAAGCAAGAGGAAGCAGAGAGAGCCCTGGCCATATTTTTTCCTAGATGTACCAGGAAACACCCAAGAAATGAATGTCCACTAAATTTCATAGAGGTTTTCTTAGTCTGTGAAGAGAATCATGCCACAGACAAGTGCCCCTCCTTACCTGGACTTAAATTTGTATATCAATGTGGGGAAACAATGCCAGAGCAACTCTGTTTCAACAATCAGAGAAGGCCTCAAGGTCCTCAGCCATATCAGCAAGGTATGCAATGTGCACCTCACTCTTACTATTGCAACAATCAGAGTGCACCCATGCAACCTTGGTACACCCCCACTCCTCCATCCTAGTCTACACCTCCTACTTGGCCTTCCAACCCTTCATATAATCCTTAGCCAGTAAACCAACCATTTCAGCAGTATGTTCCATAAAAACCTCAGTGGAACAATCCATCCCAAGGGTGGAGGCCTCAACAAAATCTTCTACCTGCTCTAATGCCTCCACCCCAACCTCAACCTCAGCTTACTCATGCTACTCCACCTAGGCTACCTATACCTGCACAAGCCAATCTGAACCTGAACAACAGACAGGCACAACAGGCTCCCAGTGGAGAAACATCCCATACAGCTTATGGTGTGGAGATACAGGAGGTTAATCTCAGGTCAGGAAGAGTACTCCCAGAAAACCATCCCCCATCTCCACATGTATAGGTTGAGGAGGAAAATGAAGAAGATAACACTTAGATCCAACAACCTCCTTTTCCCGAGTGCTTGATCCACCCTAGTCAGCACACCCCAGAGGAGACTGAACTCCTGGGAGAATTGGAAAATTTGTGTGTAAATATACCACTTCTCCAGGCCATTAAGGATTTCCCTATATACAATAGGCTCATAAAAGAAAAGTGCTTCAAGAAACCTGGAAGGAGGAAGAAAGATACCCCCACCATCAATGTGGTAGGACAATTCTCTGACCTGATGCTGGGGAAGGTAATATTTCCAAAATACTTGGACCATGGTAGTCCAGTTGTTGATGTACATATAGATGGTGTCATAGTCCCCAAAACTCTGATTGATTTAGGGGTTGCCATCAATATCATGACCAAGGAAACTATGTTTAAACTTAATCTCCAAGGAACTTTGAGGAAAACCACAATAGTTCTGCAACTTGTAGATTGGTCCACAGTAACTCCGGAAGGAATTTTTGAGGATGTTATGGTTACCATTGATTCTTGGGAGTATCCTACATATTTCTTGGTCCTTCAGCCAAAAAACAAGTTCAATGTTTATCCTCTCATCTTAGGGAGACCTTGTTTAGCCACTGCATATGCTTATATTAGTTGTCGGGCCAGAAACATGACTATCAAAAATGAGCCTGTATCTAAACAGATAGTGTTATATCCTCTAGCCCAGCCTTCCATTGATCATGATCTTCCTATATGGTTGGAGGATGAAGAAGATGAGTTATATAACATTTCCCCTATGTTTACCATAGATGCTATCCTTAGAGGGGGGCAGCTTGATGAAGATGAACTCATCGACCATGCCATTCAAAACCAGTCTTCCACTAACACTCCTCTCGAAACCCTAGTCAAAGAGTCTGAAAGCTAACCTTGGATGGAAGTGCAACCAGTTGAGACAACCTTTGAAACCACCAAGGCTATCAAGCTTGGCCCATCCAGATCTCTGAAAATCAACCCAAACCTCTCAAATGAAGAAGAGAAGTAGTTATGCCAGCTTTTGAAATAAAATATTGAATCATTTTCTTTGGATTACAAGGACATGAAAGGGGTGAATCCTTCAGTTTGCAGACATCACATTTACATCAAAGAAGGATGCAAGCCTGTGAGGCAACCCCAAAGAAGGATGAACCCGGCTCTAAAGGACATAGTCAAAGAAGAGCTGCAGAAACTATTGGATGCAGGGTTCATATATCCTATGTCCGACAGTGAGTGGGTATCTCCTCTTGTCCCAATCCCAAAGAAGAATGGGAAGTGGTGAATTTGTGTTTATTATCAAGAACTTAACAAAGCCACCAAGAAATACCATTTCCCTTTTCCTTTTATAGATCAAGTCCTAGATGGCCTTGCAGGGAAGAAGTTCTTTTCCTTCTTAGATGGTTTTAGTGGGTACAATCATATTCAAATTAACCCTGAAGACTAGGATAAGACTACTTTAACCTACCCTTGGGGTACCTTTTCTTATAGATTCCTACCCTTTGGGTTATGAAATGCCCCAGCCACCTTCCAGAGAGCTTTCCTGAGCATATTTTCTAAGTTAGTCCATGACTCTATCGAAATTTACATGGATTATTTCACACCATATGGGGATGACTTCTAGGAAGATCTCTCAAATTTGGGTAAAGTACTAAGAAGGTACATTGAGATGCATCTCCCCTTGAGCCCAGAAAAGTGAGAATTCCAAGTTAAGAAAGAAGGGGTTGTATTAGGACACTCCATATCCCAAGTAGGAATACAGGTAGACCCAAAAAAAATCACTATCATCAAAAGGGTACCTGCTCCTCAAAATCAGAAAGATGTCAGGAGTTTCTTAGGCTTAGCTGGTTACTATAGAAGGTTCATCAAAGATTTCAGCAAGATGGCTTCACCATTATTTGGGTTATTGGAGATTCTGATTTTAATTGGTGTGGTCCTTGTAAAGAGGCTTTTGAGCTCATTAAGAAGCAGTTGACTATTTCCCCCATCCTCCGAGGTCCAAATTGGACTCCGCCTTTCCACATCCACACTGATGCATTCGACAAAGCCATAGGGGCAGCATTAGGACAATTAGAGGACAAAATCCCTTATTCCATTTATTTTATCAACAAGAATTTGTCCAAAGCCAAACTAAATTATACTGTTACTGAGAAGGAGATGTTGGACATTATTCATGCATTGAACAAATTTAGACATTATGTCACTGGATATCAGACCTTTTTTCACACTGACCATGGAGCCATCAAGTATTTAATGAACAAACCGGATTTTAATGCTAGAATAATTAGATGGTTGTTACTTTTGCAGCAATTTGATTTGACTATTGTTGATAAACCTGGAAAGGAAAATGTTGTTGCATATTTTTTGTCTTAGTTATCCCTACAGGTGAAGAAGGAATGGTGGATGACCAGCTTCTAGATTAACACATCTTTGGCATATCAGCACTCTCACCATGGTTTTCTCATATAGCCAACTACTTTGTTGCTAGAACACTCCCTCCGAATATTTCATTCAAGGAGAGGAGCAGAATCATCAGAAAAAGTGCCCCTTTCACATGGATTGGGGGGAATCTATTAAAGCTAGGCCCTGATAAAATCCTAAGAAGATGTGTGAGGGAGGAAGAATTTTTTGATATCCTCTCTGAATGTCATGACAGCCCATGTGGAGGCCACTTTGCTGCAAATAGAACTGCTTACAAAGTTTTGCAGGTAGGTTACTTTTAGCCTACCCTTCACCAATATTCCAGAAGATACACCAGCAGGTGTGACCAGTGCCAAAGGATGGGGAAACCCACACAAAGGGATGAAATGCCTTTATACCCTCAGGTGGCTCTTGGGCCATTTGACAAGTGGGGCATGGACTTTGTTGGACCCATCGATCCACCATCTGAAAAAAAGAAGTATATCATAATCTGCATTGATTACTTGACAAAGTGGGATGAACAAAAAGCAGTGAAGGTAGCAACTGAAAAAAAAGTAGCAGAATTTCTAAGGGAGAATGTGTTTTACAAATTTGGATATCTTAGAGAAATAGTCACTAATTAGGGATCACAGTTCACATCTCACCTCATTGAGCTTCTTTTGAGGAAGCACAAGATTAAGCATAGAACTTCTACTACCTATCACCCTCAGGAAAATGGCTAAGTAGAAGTAACTAACAGAGCTTTAGAGAGCATCCTCACCAAGTTTGTGAGCAACAGTAGAAAATATTGGGCAGATAGATTGGTAGAAGCTACTTGGGCCTACAACACTACTTGGAAGACAACAACAGGATTCACTCCTTATGAACTAGTCTATGGTAAGAAAGCTCTACTTTCAGTTGAGTTTGAATTCAATACTTTAAGAATGGTAGCTGAATTAAATCTAGATCTAAAAAATTCCCAAAAAGAGAGGTTGCTGCAACTAAATGGATTGGATGATTTCAGAATGCAAGCACTTCTTCACACAGAGGTATTTTAGCTGGAAAGGAAAGTATGGCATGACAAGAACATCAAAGAAAATACCTTCCAAGAAGGAGATTGGGCATTGTTGTATGATTTAAGGTTTAAATACTTCAAAGGCAAGTTGATGACAAGATGGTTGGGGCCTTACACAGTGGATAAATGCTTTGATAATGGCGTCGTTCAAATCAGGACCATAGATGAGGAAGGGATCCCCTTGCTTGTTAATGGTCGAAGACTTAAAATTTACAAGAAGCATTTGTCAAGGGTAGAATTCATCAATTCAATAAGAAGAGAGGTGTATGTGATGGAAACTCCATAGTTTCCCACACATCCTGAAAAAAAAAAAAAAAAAGGTTTTTGGGTTGAAAACCTCGACGGAGGCAGCTCACTTGCTCAAAAAACAAGAAGGGAGAAAAAAAATAGAATAAAGATACATGGGTGGAAAACTCTCTGAGGTGCCCAAGGCAAGTTTGTGGGTTGAAAACCTCCATGAAGGTAGCCAAATTTATTTCGAAAAAAGAAAAATAAAAAAAAAAGGAGAAAAAGAACAAAACCAAAAAAATGCATCTGCATCACTATGTTTTTCTGTGTTTTCTGTTTTGCAGGTTGTTAATGGTTTCTAGAAAACACAGGGAAGAATTCATCTTCTTTTACCTTATTCTATCTTTTCGTCCATCCCATCATTCACTCCATTCATCTTCATAACTTCCTCCATCACCTCCATACACCACACTCCTCCATTCCTGAGCACAATGTAGTAAGAGAAGTAGCACACAAACAGACTGCTACAAACATCAGGAAATTCCTTCAAAAAAAGAGTTGTTCATGGACTTCCAAGAAGAAAAACAAGGGCATGTGCATAATAGACTACAGGAGAATGAGAATTCCACTCATGGCATCTCAAGCACCCCACGCGACATCCACAACAGAGAGAAACAATAGACAAATATTAGCAGCTCATTCAGGAAGCTGCTCCTTCAGCAAGTTGCTTACTCATAGAACAGGAATATGGGGAAGAACGCAGCATCTAAAAATGCTTGTCTCAAACCTCCAGCTCCTGCAACCACCTTGGAAACAATAGGAAAACTCAGGTATAATCTCTCACCCCTTGCTACGCATTCATAATAGCCAGAAATAATTAATTTTCAGACTTAGAGTTTAAGGGGTAGAAAGGTGGTCAGTTAACACGACCACCACCATCAGGTATGGCTAGAATAAAACTAGGAGTACACGCCACCTGGGAATGCAAAATAAAAAATTTAAATCAGTGGAGTAGAGGAGAACGAGGGGAGGAAAACGCGCAGTCCATCCTGAATTGACAAGGAGGAGGAACCAATTGTCTACAACAGAACTGGAGCTGAGAGGAGTTATATTGGCACTCCAAATTTAGTTGTGTCATCTAATAAAAGGAGATTTTGTCTCATCCAAACCAGTGAATTGAATTTTTTTAGAGGGAGAGGACCGACAGAAGCATACAACACTTGAAGAAGAAGAAGAAGAACCAGAAAGAAGAAGAGGAAGAACCAGAAAGAAGAAGAGGAAGAACCAGAAGAAGAGAAGGAAGAACCAGCAGAAACAAGAAGAACCAAAAGAAGAAGAGAGAGAGACAAAGGGACAAAGAAAAATAGAAGAGATGGCCATAGAATTCATAGAGATAGCAAAAAGTGGGCGAGACACAGACTCACAACCCAGCGTCACATCCCCTCACTACAAAAAGATAACTGCCACCATTGCTCCTCTAACCACAAAAAGAAAAATGCAGACCTCTAGGTATTCCAGAGCTTACAAGAATAAGAGAAAGCCATAAAATTCTCCCATAAGCCCGATCATCATTGGAGAATCACCAAGGGGGGAGGAAAGAATCAAAGAAATATTTCTGAAGGAGCAGCTGCAGAAGGCACATGCAGAGAGTATGATACTCCCTGTTCTTAAGGCTATGTGGGAGGTTGTTCCATCTCCTTTGGCTCACCATAATGCACTCCTCTTCTATCTACCTAGAAACATCATGAAAGTGGCATATCACCTGGTTTTGAGTCTGAAGGTAGCTTTCAACCAGTGCAGGTTCCTTTTCAATCTTTCGATGGTTAAGGATGACTCCTCTTGGGTTGAACACTTCTAGTTTGAGATATAAGGGTTCTCTATTTCTTCTTCCCATGACCTTTCATATCTCTTTGGCTCTATTTTCCTCATTCACCATCCAAGATGCTAGAGCCATTAGCTGCATATCCCGCATTGTAGGATTGGGATCCCAAATCTCCATATTTGTCAGCACAAAGTTATGCATATAAAACTTTGCCATCATTTCCTGATCAGCTACGTTGACTTGCTTGTAGAACTTCATGAATTGCCTACAATCTTGGAAAGGAAGTGATCCATGGGAGGCTAGAGTGTTGATTGTAAATAAAAGCAATTTTTCTTTGAGGTACACATCATATGATTCAGAGGGGAATCTATGTTGAAGGGCTTCTATTCATAAGTCTGCCATGGTGGCTATTTGCTCCTCTTTTTTCTGCAATTTCTCCTTTAACGCTACACTCCAGAAATACTGAGGGGTGCATTGGAAAGGGCACTATTATACAAGAGGGCCATGCAGGCCAAAAATATCAGATGGTTGGGACTAAAGCTCATCCCACCTTTGCTGCTGGGGTTGACTGATGAAGAGGACACATATGCACAAGATAGAGAATGGAAGAATGCAGAAAAGAATGATGGATTTTACCCCCTTGGGGAAACTCCCACACTTATTTCTCAGGAAATCAGGGGGGTTGTTAAAGCTTTGAATGAAATGGAGGAGGAGGATCAGTTGCTTATAGGATGAGCAACCATTCAGTAGGGGGGTGATAATGAACTCCATCATTAGACCTATTTGGAGGGGTTAATAGTCACCTTTTTGCCTTCTTAGATCTCTTTTTCTTTCATTTTTATTATTATTTGGGTTTATGATGCTAGTATAGGTGGTGATTAAGGCTAATATACTCTAAGTGCCTAATATAAAGTTGAGTCCATAAAATCATGATCTATTAAGAATTTTTATAAAGATTTTATCACAAAGACTTGGAGGAGACGGCAAGGAGAAATTATAGGAGGATTTTCCACCCTCAAAAGGCAGCCAAAGGATCCCAAGGATTATCTCCAACAATTTGAATTCCAGAGGTAGTCGAGCAACTCAAAGAGGAGAGCACTCAATATTGGTTTACTTGGAGTCTAGTGGACTCAATTACCATTTTCTAGGGAGTTGTTGGTAGCTGCCCTATAGAATAAATAGAGCAGAGCTAGAGATAGGAAGAGTTAGTCTATCCTAGTCTCACTTCCGTTCAGAATTATGGTTGTGAACTATTGAAGCTTTTTGTTTTATTCGGGATCGAAAATTTTAGAGATGTATGCAGTTATTATTTTATGAAATGAGCAGACTAATTTCATTTGATTGATTTAATTTCAGAGGGATAGGCTTGTGGGTTAGAGCCCAATCCATGTGCCTCAACTTCTCTGTTGTTATTATCTTTTCCTTTCTGTTATTTAGCTAGTTTTTCCTCTGTCATTTAAGTTAGATCTGCTTCTGATAAGTTTCATTGCTATTTAGTTTTTGTGTTGTTGTAGTTTTAATTGCTTATGCATAGTGAAATAGAGGAAAAACTCCAAAATTGTGGTCAAGTCTCCCCCCTCTCATCTCTTTCAATAGAGTTCGAGTAGGGCAGACCTTCCCATGGGCCAAAATTGCTTTCTATTCGAGTTCGGGGAAGAATTTGTATTCACTAAGTCCAAGCCTTTCCTTTACTATTTCACCCCGCATTTCTGTTTGTTTCCCTTGCATGAATCCGTAGGTGTGCTTCACTTCTGAGCATTTCTCTTACACCTCCATTCCCCTCCTTTACTTATCACCTTAGCGCTACACTTACCTTTCTTTCGAACACCCTTAAGCCCTTCAGCCTTATTTCTCTATTTTTATTCGTTCACAGTTGCCTTACCCTTTTACAAAAAACACGTGAAAAACCATATGGAACCACTGAAAACCCACCCTCTCCCTTTGCTCCTCAAGACTCCCACCATCGTACGTCGCACTTCACAATCACAACATTTAACGTTTACCTTAATACTTATCGCCCATTCCTTGCAATTGCGATATTGTGAAATCGTACTTCGCACTGGTTACCTTTTACCGTGAACACTCACCGCTCATTATTTGTGATTGCAAAATCGAAAATCGCAAATTTTATATTTTTCCACTGCCATGTCATCCCCATCGCATAGTGCATCCTGCGGAACTTACCACATCGCAAATCGCATCCTGCAGAACTTACCACATCGCAAATCGCATCTCATAGAACTTATCACATCGCAAATCGCCGTCCGCAACCTTTACCGTAGCGCAAATCGCATTTCGCACATTTTAGTTTATTCTTGTTAATCCTTACCGCTATCCTTCTAAACTTGCGATACTTCGATTCATGACCCGCCATGTCACTCTTCGCACTGCGCACCATTTAGTTTATTCCCAATAATCCTTACCACTATCCTTGTAAACTTGCGATATTGCGATTCGTGACCTGCCACGTCACTCTTCGCACTGCGCACCATTTAGTTCATTTCGTCAAGTCCTTACTGCCATCCATTTAAACTTGCAAAGTTGCTATCGCGACATCCCACATCACAAATTTTTTTGTCCATCACATTCTGCCATTTCATTTCTGAGTTATTCTCGCTCTGAAGTCATTTATTGCATTATAATAAGGTTTCCTAAGGGTTTAACCCCCTCTGTCCGCTCCAAAGCCATTTCTCACACTATCATAAAGTTTTCTAAGGGTTTAACCCCCTCTTTCCACTTCCAAACCTCATATCCTGTGTTAAACCCCCCATTAGCCCTCTTAGCCCTTTTTCTTCCCTCTAAGCTACAAATTAATTCTTTTTAATTAAAATAAGGCATGGATAGTTTAGTTGCATGGATAGGAGTATGGTAGATAGATCATAGGATAGGTAGAGTGCATTTAGCCGTTTGGCCAAGTTAAGTGTGGTTTATAATTAATTTCCTTTATGCTATATGTTTTCTGCAAATTAAATTAGTTTCATTCTTGGCATTCCTTTCCAGCAATTTAGTTTAGTTTCCTTTTTGTCATTTCCTTCCAGCAATTTACTTTCCAGTTGTTCTCATAATTTAATAAATAGCACCCTTTAGTGAAGCAGAAGAGGATTACATGAACATAATTCATTTGTTGTGTCTATAGCACTGTCACCTCAAAGTTTGTACGAACCCCGGGTTGATAAAGTAAAGTAGGGTAGCCCCTGGGAGTTACAACACTCTTGGTGCAATACCAGGGCTCACCAAAGATCAAGGAGAAAATGTTCAAATTCCTTCCATTGAGGATTTTTCTCCTGAATACCTTGATGAGCTTCAGCAAGACACCATTCTTGACATAAGAACAAGGACATCAAAACGAGGGAGTGTAGACTACCTTTGTGTGGGGCTCAAAGGAACAAATCCAAGCAAGTCCAAATGGATCAAGATTGGAAAGGTAAGGGAATTGTACCCTCATTTGATAAACAAGTGAAAGTGATATTTTGGGGTCCAAAATTTTCCATTGGGGAGGAGTGATCAGGTGCTCAAAAGTATGCTCAAAAATGAAAGTTTTTGGAATGGTGTCGAACCTAAACAACCGCGTAGATCTCATCGTTTTGAATCTAGCGCAACTCGTTTCACGGAAAATCATCACCGTATGCTCCGAGAAACGCGTTGTGTCTGCTTTTCTAAACAAGAAAATTTTTGAAAAAAAATGTAGGACAGCCTAGTCAGCAGTCCGTATTGCTGATTGGGCATGCCCAGTTTGTAGGTTTACTAGTCAAAGGTACTTTCTTCAATGAATCAGGTGGTGCCAAGTGTCGTCATTGGTCTAAGTTGGCAGATGTTTATTGGCTCATTGGGTTTCATGGTGGCCAATGACATGCTACCACGTGGCATGGCCAAAGGCCTCCAAGTGGTAGCCTAAGGGCCACCAAAATTTTGTATGGAGGTTCAAATAGAGGCACCATGGATCAAACCTATGACCTCCATCAAAATATTCAAACAAAATACTATTGCGTTATCGCATTGATTCTTAATATATAATGGTTTCGAAATGATTTTTTTATAACTATAGTTCCATGATGTGGGAGGGGGTCAGGGTCTAGCCTCAGCCCTGGTCACTGTGCCTGGGGGCGGGACCATAGGCGGGAGAGTAGTCCTGCACCCCCACTGACCGCAGACAGACTGCTACCACCAAACTGTGGCATGTGACCACCACGGAAACCATTTTTCGAGACCACAAATTTAACCGTCGTCAGGTCGTCGGGTTGTCAGCTGCCAGCATTAATCGTCACTATCACCACCGATGTTACCACTGAAGGACTAACCGTCAATGGTTAGTTAACCACCTGATGGAAATTTTTGATAAAAAATATATAACGCGTCAACCATATAAAATGATTTTTCGGATTTAAGGCATCATTAGGCGTTTTAACTATCCAGCGATTTCGCCCGAAATTCTGAGAAAATGTCGCCTAGTTAGCCAAATTAAGGGCGAAATTGTAGGACTGGCCTAGATTTCGGGGAAATTGTGGAGCGATTAGCAGGGAAACTAGGGAGGCTCATAACTTCTCCATTTTTTGACCAATTTCGGATCAAAAAGAGGCTAGATAGTTATTTTTGGGAATTCTCGAGCCATTGGAGCATGTTTCAAAGCTATTTGGGCATTGCAAATGTATGTAATCACACTTTTGAGCATAATAGAAGAGGGCCAAGCCATTGGAAGCTATACCAAGGAGATGTAGCCCAGCCGGGGTGAACTCCTTCATCATGTGTTGTTGTGATACTCTTTTGGTGATGTTCATGTCTGTTATATCCTACTGTTCACTGTTTTGTTCATGAAATTTACATAAAACACATAATGTAGAAATTTGAATAACTGATATGTTATCCACCGAGATTCTCCTAATCACACACTATTTTATCTTCATGCACAATACAGAATCTCTTCTACCATTGATCATTAATTGCGGAAATAAAATCAATTGCATGCACACATTAAAACCATAAAAATTCACACATATGAACACAGTATGTAATGGGAAAACTTAAAGCTGAAAACCCCAACTATATGTATATTATATATGTCATAGAGATCATGTAACAATCATTATACAAAGCTCCTCACAACCTCTCAGTATAATCTCCACTTGCTACACACTAATCAGGCTTGATCTTGCAAAACACATGCACCGATCTTTGCAAGCCTTTAGCCTGCCTCTACTGCACAATCCCTGCTGAAGAATGCCTCTTGATGAGAATGAATTACCCCAACCTTGCTCACACAGTCTTTATAGGCATCTCTACTGAGTGTTGGATGCAAACCATGCATCACTTATAGTCACAACTGATAGTCACACTTGCCCTTTCACTTATCTTTGCACTGGTCTCCACTGAAACTGTCCATGCACTGAAGTTAACTGATGTATTCTTTAGTTGATTAATGAGTTTATAATTAGTGAATTAATTAATAAATAATTCACACCACTCTCACTAATTGTATCAATCAGTTAAACTAGATACAAATAGCTCAACTATGTTTAGATTAGTTAAACTGAACACAACTCCATTAACTTCCTCAATCAACTCCACCAAACTCTGTCACATGAGTTCTAACTGAAGTATCCATGCAATAGCTCCACATAACCCTCAGGAATAGTGTAATTCCTTTTGTCAGCTCCTGTGCCACATCTGTGCACTTAACTGAAGTGCTCCAAGAGAATAAGATAATGTTTAGAGTCCAAATATTATTAAAAGCTAATAATATTCGACATATCTATTTTTAGACTGGCAATCTAAAAATAGATTCCGCCCAATATGTCTAAAAATAGAAATCCATCTATTTTTCCAACTTGACCAACCATCCATAAATAGCATCCCGCAACTTATAGAATATGCTCCATATGTCTAAAAATAGACATAGTCTAAAAATAGACTTTGCGACAAAAAAAATCACCCGTGTGGCCCCACCTAGTTTTGGTGATCACTTTCCAACTAGGATCGGGGAAAGAATGTTTTAGGATGCCTCCTTCACTGTTTCTTGTTGCAATCTTCAACACTCCCTCTCAACAAGAAAGGACTGTCTTTGCATGCGACATGCAACTCCATGCATTCGCCCTGCAACCTTCACAAGCGCCATGCAACTCCATGCATCTGCTCTGCAACTCTTCCAAAACTGAATAGGCTCCAAACAACTCAATCAGTCTGATGCATCTATCATCAAAGTCTTCGACTTCTACTGGTACCAACTGCACATGTCATCAGGAACCACTGCGCTGTTGAACTCTTGCACCCATGCACTCTGCACTTGCTGTCAACTCTGATCCGCGCTCTAGTATCCGACACTGTCACTTTGATCTCACTGCATCAATCCAACTGATCATGCTACTGCTGCTCTATGGACACCTCGTAGCTAGGTTCAATTCATGAGATCCACACCATCTCATGAATCCTGCCCATAAATCTCTTCTTGGGATTAATCATGCATGTCGCCCCACCTCTCACCTAGTGGTAAAGCTGCATGCACTCCCTCTGCCCATCTGGCACGAAATTTCTCTGCATTAGTGGTTTCTTCCACTCCATGATCCTCATCTTGTGGTTGCTCCACATCCTGAGGTTCACTATTACCTGCATGCAAAACTTGCTCCCTCTCAAGCATCAATTGCATGTCTTTCTTGCACTTCCCAACAGTAGGAAGCTCCGTAGACATCCCATCTACTTCAAGTCTGTAGAGATTATTTGCTTGAATCCCAACCTTCTTGACTTTTCCTGTTGCCTTGTGCCGAAGGAAAACTTTTCCTTCACTGAAGACGACTTCATAACCTTTATCCTCTAACATTGCGACTGAGATCAAATTCTTCTTTAAACCTAGAACATGCACTACATCTTGTAAAAGAATGATTTTACCTGACTCCCTCTGAAAGGTTATGGTACCAATTCTGGTCACATTGTATCGTCCATTGTTGCCCAACTCAACATGCAACTAGAGATCTTTCTCCACCAAGTCACTAAAAAGATTCACATCTCCCGTCATGTGAAAGGAAGCGCCACTATCAAAATACCACCCCGATCCCAATGCACTAGACACCATGCATGCGATCAATGAGAAGTGCAGCTCAAATTGCGAGGCAAGAGCCTCACCAGCTGCAGCTCTAGCAACCTGCTTGTTCTTCTTCTTCTGTGGACAATTTGTGGCGTAATTCCCATGCTCGTGACAGTAAAAACACTTCACTTTGGACATGTCACGCTCTTTACCATCCGCACCAGATTGAGAAGCATTCTTCTTGCCCTTCCCCTTCCTTTCTTTGGCAACCAAAGCACAATCCTCTTCATCAGATGCCTTTGATGAAGATCCATCCCTGGTACTCCGCCTTATCTCCTTTTGCACAAGATTCGACCAAAGTTGCTCCCATCCTGGAAATTTCTCCCGACCATTGACAGAATCCTGATAGGAATGCCAACTCTTCGGAAGCCCAAGGAGAGCCAAGCTCACCAATTCCTCATCATCCACACTAACTCCTACACTCCCAAGCTCATCCCTGCAGTGGACAAACTTTTTCAAGTATACCGGAATAGTGTCATTCTTCTCCATTTTTATTTTCCTGAGTTTATCCTTGAGCGCCAACTTCCTCTGGTTGCTCTTGCTTTGGAACAAATCTGTCAAAGCTTTCCACATCAAGAATGGAGAAGATTTACCATGAAGGCTGGACACTATGTGATCCTTCACACCTTCCAACAGAATCCTTCGACACCTTGCTACCTTCTTTTTCCATGCGTCAAGTACGGCAACATCACTAGAAGTAGGTTTTGGAATTTCTGCATCTATGAACTCCTTCAACCCATTGTCATCCAGCACCACCTCCATCCTGTCCTTCCATGAAATATAATTCGAGCTGCCCTCAAGGGCATACTACAATCAAAATCCATTGAAAGACATCTCAACTTCGACACCAAGAAAACACTGCTGCAAATTCGAATTCCACCAGCACAAAACTCAACCGCTTCAATGTTTTGCAATTGCTCCAATGATCAATATCGCTCTAATACCATGTAGAAATTTGAATAACTGATATATTATTCACCGAGATTCTCCTGATCACACACTATTTTATCTTCATGCACAATACAGAATCTCTTCTACCATTGATCATCACATGCGGAAATAAAATCAATTGCATGCACACATTAAAACCATAAAAATTCACACATATGAACACGGTATGTAATGGGAAAGCTTAAAGCTGAAAACCCCCAACTATCTGTATATTATATATGTCATAGAGATCATGTAACAATCATCATACAAAGCTCCTCACAAGCTCTCAGTATAATCTCCACTTGCTACACACTAATCAAGCTAGATATAGCAAAACACATGCTCCAAATGTTGCCACTTGATAGCTTGCCTCTACTGCGCAATCCCTACTAAAGAATGCCTCTTGATGAGAATGAATTACCCCAGCCTTGCTCACGTAGTCTTTATAGGCATCTCTACTAAGTTTTGGATGCAAACCATGCATCACTTATAGTCACAACTGATAGTCACACTTGCCCTTTCACCTATCTTTGCACTGGTCTCCACTGAAACTGTCCATGCACTGAAGTTAACTGATGTATTCTTTAGTTGAATAATGAGTTTATAATTAGTGAATTAATTAATAATTAATTCACACCACTCTCACTAATTGTATCAATCAATTAAACTAGATACAAATAGCTCAACTATGTTTAGATTAGTTAAACTGAATACAACTCCACTAACTTCCTCAATCAACTCCACCAAACTCTGTCACATGAGTTCTAACGGAAGTATCCATGCAATAGCTCCACATAACCCTCAAGAATAGTGTAATTCCTTCTGTCAGCTCCTGTGCCACATCTGTGCACTTAACTGAAGTGCTCCAAGAGAATAAGATAATGTTTAGAGTCCAAATATTATTAAGAGCTAATAATATTCGACATATCTATTTTTAGACTGGAAATCTAAAATAGATTCTGCCCAATTTGTCTAAAAATAGAAATCCATATACTTTTCCAACTTGACCAACCATCCATAAATTGCATCCCGCAACTTATAGAATATGCTCCATATGTCTAAAAATAGACTTTGCGACAAAAAATCCCCTGTGTGGCCCCCACCTAGTTTTGGTGATCACTTTCCAACTAGGATCAAGAAAGATGTTTCAAGATGCCTCCTTCATTGTTTCTTGTTGCAATATTAAACACATAAAAACACATGGTTAAACTTGAAATTTAATCCATAAATCATCAAGTACTTTGTTTATATTCTGAAGAGGAATTTAGCACAGAAAAACTAATTTTCCCATTCATATTAGTAACTTGGTCATATTATCTCTGTTTGGAATGTACGATATATCATCAAAAAGATATATCCGAGTACTACAGGTTTTGTCACATGCCCTTGCCTATGGCTATGGACCTGCTGCAGACCTAAAAAAACGTCATTTAGGGGGTCAAAACTGATCTAGAATTTCAGGACCTGAAAGTAATCTTCTCCCAATTGGAAAAGTCATGAAATGAAAAATATCCTTGCAACATATTTAACCATCTAAATATGGCATATAAATCTATCTAGGCTTCAAATATGGGAATGTAAAATTTGAATTGTACCTTAAATGGAGTGGCGCCTCTAGAGTGGTTTTTGGATGAAGATGTGTCAGCTATGGGTAGCCACCAAAGGATTTGGGAAACGTTATCTATCATTGCATTCCTATGTCACTCAAGGGCTTCCTCAAGAAATATTTTGAAAGGATCCCTACTCCCTCGATTTTATTTTCTTCTGCCATGGGAAACCATCGAGGTTTACGAGGTTGGTACTGCAAAGGTTCAACTAGTTTGAGCCCTAATTCCTTATACCTTGACCTCGTTGGGGAAATGCAGAGAAAAATGGAAAGAGCATACCACTCTGATATTACTGATCTAGACTTATACAAGAACGCAATAAATACATAAATAAACATAAACATAGATATGTAGCACAAATAAAAATTCATTTCATTAATACCAAAGAACTGAAAGATGCTTACAAGCATAATGGAAATAAACTAGCTTGGGTGATGGTAGCTTATCTCTGAGAAGAGATGTGGCAGCTACATGCCTCTGAATCGTGTTACAATGAGGCTTAAGGGCCTTTTTACTCTTTATCAATAAATTGAAACCCTAAACAACCAAAACCCTAACCCCAGGAGATGGAACGCCAAGATTTTGTGGGCCCCGTTGGGGTTAGTTGGGAAGCCAACTTCCCGAGGTCGTAACTTGGTCATATGATATTCGTTTGGCGCATAAAATACCTCGTTGGAAATATATCTTTGAGTAATAAAGTATGGGCCTATTATGGACCTAAAAAAACATCATTTAGGAGGTCAAAATAGCTTTGGAAGTTCAAGACCCAAAAAACTACAAAAAATAGTAAATGTTGTTATAATCAAAGAAATTGATGAAATCGACTGGAGGTATAGGTGGAATATGTGTATGGCCATCAATATCCACATAGATCACCTAGAGAAAGTAATTAAGAGATTTTTAAACACATATATAAACCACCTTCGATAGGGGCGTACAAGATGAATAATAAACATCAGTAGTGGGAAAAACTTGGGTACGAATTTGAAATTTGACATTTAAAGCCAATATTTTCATTATCCATTTTTCAATTTTCATCTGTACCCTCACATAAATTTATTAACATCCAAACATGATTAATTTTTATGGAAAGGAAAGAATTCGTAGTAATGTTAAAGAAATATTTCACATTTTGACATTGTCACACTTGTCGTCGGAAAGATAGGGTTGATCATATATGAAAATTGAATGAGATAATAATTGGAATCCTCTATATTTTCAATTTTGTATTATGTGCATGTAGTTGAGCGAACCGATATTATATTTCCTTTTGATATTGTATATATTGTCGGAAAGATAGGGTTGATCATATATGAAAATTGAATGAGATAATAATTGGAATCCTCTATATTTTCAATTTTGTATTATGTGCATGTAGTTGAGCGAACCGATATTATATTTCCTTTTGATATTGTATATATTGTATAATGGTTAGAAGCATTTTTTCGATGATTTTCAGTACATCAAGACTAATAACAGACAGGATTGGCGTTGAAATTTAACGAGTACTCCAGAGATTGAAAATATAATGCCTTGGAATGCTTAGGTACAAGATGGTTCACAAGTTATTTGAGCATATTCTTCTTCTTCTTCAACACTGAACAATTCTATAATGCCCATTTCCATAAAATACTTGAAAGGATTGCTACATTTTCTTTTTTTGTAAAATCCTTTTTAATTTCAATCCTTTAATTCTAGTTCTTTAATGGGGTTTTCCTTGAGAAATTATTTAACATTTAAGCTTTGCAAGATTCTTCTACAACACCTTATAGGGATTTCTCCTGATTCATGCGACGTCAATTGATTGCCAATGTGCCTAGGTCATTTTTGTATATACTCTATCTCTTTCAAAAAAGATGTGATTTTTTACTAGAAGGTCATTTTGAATGAAATTTCCTTTCAATTGGTCAATTTTTATAATACCCAAGATTCTTTATAACGACCCACTTAGTGATAGCCGTTGTTTCTTGTAATTCATTCCACATGTTATCCCACGAGAGTAACATGAATGCTAATATAAAACTAGTGCAATTTTGGTATCTTATTCTATGGAGTCATAAGGCCCCATTCTGTTTCTGCCAAGTTCAAGACCAATTTGTCATAAATTTCATGCATATGGTAATAGGGAATAAACCTGAAATAATATATTCATAGGCCCAAAATCATTTATGAGGAAATGGGATACACAAATAAAGGGAAGACCATACTCTAATTAGACTGTATAGGTATCAAAATAATCCCCTTTTACTACCCATATTCATTCTAGATAGATATTATTGTTGAGTTTTTCAAACACTTTCGTCCTTGGTTGCTTTTGTTTTATGGAAAGAAGAAAAATCAATTCATAACACTGCTTTTTTTCATAGGAGAGATTATTGTAAACAAATTTTCTCACCTTAAAAAATTCTTTGAGTTACTGAAACCTATTAATTTGGTTGAAGTGGAATGCACTCAAGTATTTGACCCTAAAGGAGTTTTCTCAGGAAACCTAGCATTAGTAAGATATGGAAACTCGATTACAAGAACCTTAGAGGGAAGCAGAGATAATCAAATCGGTCCATCCAAGGAGAAGGAGACATCCATAATCGTTCATGCAGTGATAGATATAAGTATTAATATTTAAGAAAGAAATAAGTAGAGTGAAAATTCCTACTAGTGATCAACTTGCTTCATCTCCATAAGCTTTTTGGAGTTCCTCCTCAAATCACAGAAGAAAATATAATCTTACAATTCAAGGAGAGAGTAAAAAATGACATTTTGATGGAGGTGATGGAGAATAAGCACCCCCTAGAGTTACCCGATAAATATCCCACATTATGACCTCATAAAAATGTTGGCTTAATTTGGGTTGACCCAATTTCATACTTACTGCGCACTAACAAAACCCCTGATCACTGGCCCTTTCGGAAACGACCTGCAAGCATATCGTAGTCTCACGGCAATATAAGGGGATGCAGAACTAGGTTTCTACAGCCTTGAGGGACAAGGATATGTGGTATTTTTATGTTATCTTTGACTTGTAGCTTATAAATTACTTTTCCGCATTCATATAAATCACAAAAACATGTCGTATAAACCCATAAATCATTACTGTGTTGTCATAACATGAAACGGTAATAACTACTTCGCAACAACAGATATTAAGTAAATATATAAATAAAACATATAAGAAAACCATAATAATATCCACAAAACGGCGTCTTTATTATGACGAGTCTTTGAATACAATCAATCTTGACCTGCGCACTAAGTTGCAGACTCTTTCTAGGTATCTACGCACTCAACTATAGAGCCTTCCCTTCGCTCCAATCTACATATTACAATGTTCTCCTTGATATAATCATGATTCTAAACATAGCATTTCAATCCTTTATATATAAAATTACATCGTCGAAATACCATGGGAAAAATACCATGGACTCCCTAAAACAAGCAACTATGACCCAAAACCCATTAAAAAATAGTGCATTTTACAAAAATAAGGGGCTTCGACCCACCGTGAAGCCCCTATGATACTGCGTGGTATATTTATCATGCTCCACTATGCAGTCCACCTCGTGGTCCACTTCGCGCTCCACTCCTCAAAATGCAGAGTCTTAGCCAAAATCTAAGCCAAGTTTGGTTGCACCCAACAGGCCCCCAAAACTTACATGTGACTCATCCCAAGTCACTCAGTTGCTTTGCCTCTAATATTTGCTGCTATGTTGTAATAGGCCTTGTTGAACTACTGGAGGATCCTTGCGACCTGTTTTTCCTCGTTGCGCACTTCTTCCAATAGTTATTTTGTCGCTCGTCTTGTAGTCCTCTGCAATACTACTACTTCTTTCTGATGAAGCTCTTGAAGCTTCCCGTCCACCTCTTAAGATAGTTGCAGCGCCTCATCCTGCTATGGTTGAGTCCTTTCTGCAAAGGTTTTTTCTTCCCTTATCAGCTCTTTTAGCTTCTTCTGGAGGGAATTTCCCTCATTGATCTTGGTGAGCCTCTATAATATTGGAAAGGTATTCGCAGTTGCTTGAAACTCCTCTAGCTACTTTTGCATCTATTCAATGTATTCTTGTAGCTTCTACACGTTTGGATCTTCCTGCAGCGAAGTCTAAATCTGTAGAGTCTCATCCAATAATCTGCCACAACCTGTAACTAATGTGGAGATACCGGCCACTACAATCTTTAGGTCTGTCTCCCTCTGTTCTCGTACTTCTAATGGCGTAGTTGGATGCAGCTTCATCTGTAGCTCACCGATATTTATCTCATACTTAAATTGTACATCTTTGATCTTCTTCTTAGATTCCTTCACTGTAAGGCTGAGCTTTGTGACCTTTTCTTCTACTGATTCCTCTTCGAGGACATCCATGTCTGAAACTTCTCGACATGTGGCTTCGACCACCTCTTTTAACTGTTGTTGTTGTTGCACTGCCTCGTCCTTCTCCTGAATGGCCTGTTCAAGTTGTTGCCTCAACGAAGCTCACTCTTTTTCTACCTGTATATTCAATTTCTAGTAAGTTTTTCTCGCTACTTCAGTTGTTCAATGATTCCTTGATGCAGCTCGTGCAATCTCTGTAATGGAAGCTCTGCGATGTTTATGTTAACATACTTCCATCCCTTCGCTTACTACTTTACTTCTACAAAGTCAAACTGTAGGGCTCCGACAGGTATCTACATTAACCGCTCCCCAACTGTGGGCTCGATTAATCTTTCTTCTTACAGTCTTTCCTTTGTCTGTGATGGTTGTATGGTTGTCTGTGCTAGTATCTTTAACTCTACAATCTGCTCCTCGACACCTGATATAATAGCGTCGTATCGATCCTCTATCTGATTCCATGACTCTGTCGTATGTTCCTATAATTTCCCACCAATATAATCCAGGTCTCCCTTAGTGAGGACCAACAGAATTATTTCTTTCATCTTATCTTCCTTCTACTTCCTTTTGGCTTTCTTGGCAGCTTCAACATCTGCCTTCCTTTTCTCTACGATAGAAAGGTTTGTCCCAGTCTTTTCAGACTCTTTTTTGCTCATCTCCTCCAAGAGGTTCCTTGCATGTTGATCCTCCTCTTCTTCCTCTTCCTCATCCTTCTCCTTATGCTTTCCACTTGGTTCCCCATGTTGTGATGTTTCTTCCTCTATCGAATTGTCTCCCACCTTTCTCTCTGGCGCAATCATCCATTCTGCGGGCCACTATTGTGCTTTTGCAAAGAGATCATCTTCGGTTACCAAATATGGCAAGGGATACCCTGTCTTCGTCACGTACTTTCGAGCATGCATATAGAATTTGTGGAAATCAACCTTAAATTTTGCAATAGCGTTAAATTACTCATATAGGCTCGGTGAAAGTCGAGGAAGATGGTTTACCAACATATGAAAATCCATGTGATATAATACAAAAAATATCTTGTTCTCCTACGCTCGTGACGATTGAGTGGTAACCACAACAAGGCATACCATGTGGCTTCACAAACATTTGAAGCTACCGAAGGAAACTGTAACTCACCTTGTTCTATCCATGCCAACATCGATATTATTCAAATCAACCTTGCATAATGAAATGTGGTAGCTTTTTCCTGTACCTCCATGCAGTCATCCAAAAATTATTTACAGAGGTAAGCGGCCCAATTGTACTGAACCCCATTGGCACACAGTGTAGCCAGTGAAACTAATGTTGTGGGGACTTCATTGGCTTGGCACTTTCTCATGATATTCTCGACTAGTATGTGTGTCGTGAAGCAAACTCACTGATCATTAATTTAATTTATTTCATATCGTCGCTTCCCCTTTGTGAGCCAGAACTTCTTCTTCATGTTTTCATAATTTTTTTTGCCCTGGTCCTTGCACACAAATTCTTCTACGGGGTTCTGTCCTTGATATGGCAATCCCGTGATTCTCCATATTAGCATCTTTTCAATAGGGATCATATTTCCCATCTAGAGGCATTTATCATGCACCATCATGAGAAATTATCTTATGCAGGTTGTGTTTTCTAGACTTCTGTTGAAGTGTGGCACTTTCGGCATGTTCAATATCCCTGACCGCTCTAATCCAGTCACCCATTGTTGCAGCTCTAACCTCATCAGTCCACTGTCAGGGTAATTCACCTACTTTACATATATGCCTGGTTCAAACTGTGGGTATTTCTTCTGGTCGTTAAATTCGAAGTTTGCAAAATTTAGTTGTGGAATTTTCCCAAGGAGTTCTCCAAAAAATGGTACTGACTTTGGAAACAGGGTTGTGAAGGTTCCATACTTTGCATCCTTCGAATATTTCACAGGTTTCACGTCTATTTTTCTAGATGGCATGTATGATGGGAGAGGTGATGGAAATGTTAGACCCTCCATTTCCATTTGTACTTGCTCTACTTCCTCCTCATTGTCTCTGACTTGTTCAGATTCTTCGACACATATCTTGTCATGTTTCTTCTTGGTTCTCTTCTCTTTGGTTGGTTTCTTTCATGGAGATCATATGTTTTTGGTTTGTAGCGATATTGTTGTGGGATTCTCAATTGGTGCTACAGGTGTATCAGCTCTAACTTGTTCCATGATTCCTGCTATACCCTTCTCCTTGAATATGCAAATGAAATCCTCAGTATTCATACAATAGAGAAACTTCTGCAAATTCTCCGCACTTAGAAATTTTTGAGCTCTCAAGACAGCAAGGTGCCTAATCTTGGTGGGGCTCAGCTTTTTATAGCAATATTGAACTTCTAACCTCATCATTAGCTCAGAACATTTTTATATTGTGCTTATTAACTGCATATATGTCACTAAATCTTGCCAATCTATCCTCATAAATGCAGACTTCCATGCCTTTTAATGGCAACTTTCCTTTTAACAGTCATATTTTTCCAGTGACTCTTCGACATACTCTAGACTGTAGCACAGTAAATATTTTTGCGAACTTTTACATCCTCTAGATTGTAGCGAACACCCCTTCTTACGTTGAGGCTTCCTACGTCGAAGCTCTTTCTTTGCAGCGTATTTTATAGCCTAGTTCCCACTTTCAACTGCAGGTGGCACTAATAATTTTCTCCTTTCTTCTTCAAAGTGAAGATGCAGGGGTAGGGTTGTCCTTGTACAGCTTCAATCTAATTCCATTTACTCTTCCTTGAACCAATTCTCCATTCAACTTCGCTAATTCAATTGTGCCTCCATCATTCATATGCTTGATAATGTATGGGCCCAACCAATGCATCTTGAACTTTCCTGGAAACTTCACAGACTTACTGTCATAAAGGAGAACAAGGTATCCTACCTAGAACTTCTTCTAATTGATATGTCTGTCATGCTAGGCTTTTTCTCTTTCTCTCTGCACTTTCTGATGAAATCCTACTATAAATCTATCTTCCTCCAAAGCAAGCAACTGCGACACTCTTTCCAACATTATCTCGGGATCTGCCATATCTGTAAAAATTGCAATCCTCAGGCTAGGCACATTGTACTTCATGGGCATCACATATTCTTTCCCATAAAATAACCAGAAGGGTGTCTAACCTGTAACTTCTTACATGTGGCCCTATAAGCCCATAACACTGAAGGAATTCTAAGATCCTAGTCATCTCTATTCACATTGCATACCTTAGTAAGTTCATTCTCAACAGTATTATTAAATTCTTCAAATGTTCCATTAGCCTGAGGGTGATGAAGGATACTCTTCTGATGATATAATTAGAATTCCTAAGTCGATGCTTCAATGGTCTTATTCAGGAAGTGTGAACCTTGATCACCCATCAAAATATTCAGACGTCCACATCTAGACAATATGTACTCAAAAATAAACTTCGTTGCAGTTGTTGTGCTACATTTATTTATTGGTTGTGCTTCAGCCCATCTTGTTAGGTAATCAGTCACTGTAATTATGTACCTCGCACTAGTCCTCTTTCCAGGTGAGTTGATTGGTCCTACAAAATCAATGGCCCACTTATCAAAAGCCTACAATGTAACTTGTGGTATCAATGGTATCTCATCTCTTCTGTAATGCTTCCTTGTTCTTTGACATACATCACATGCTCTATAATAATCCTTTGCATATCTATGTAGTGTAGACCACCACAATCTTGCTCTCGAAATCTTCTTCGGAGTATCTTTTCCTGCATAGTTTCTACCAGTTGTGCCTCCATGAACTTCTGCTAGAATCATATGTCTTTCATGTTCATGAACATATCTGTGCAGTATCTCATCTGGTACCATTTTATATAAGTGTCATGTTATTATTGAAAATTCAGTTGCTTTAACCATCAATTCTTTCTTATGTTGCATAGTATATTCTAAAGGAGTCATTTATGTGGTCAAAAACTAAATGATATATGTGAAATGGTCATCTTATACTCTGATTACAAACAACTGTGCATCAGGGATATTATCTTCTATGCTAGTTGGTTCTTCCCCTGTTTCTAGTCTTGACTGATGGTCAGGTCCTGCATTCAGCCTCCCTGGTTTAACAATGATCTCAGTCATAATCCTAGAATAACAACAAACATATGCAAACATTTCCTCCTGGGACAAGATTATTAACCAAATACTTTATTGCAGAATTATTTGTAAACATCTTAAAGTGTGACCGCAGAAAATAGTGTATAAACTTCTGCAAAGCATACACCATGGTCGTTCCTTCCCTTTCTGTAGTGGTGTAATTATTTTCTGCTTTAGACAACTTCATACTTGCAAAATCTCTAGGATGATCAATCTCTCTTGCACTAGGTTGTGCTAATACCACTCCGAAAGCTATACAAGAGGCATCTACATGGACATTAAAGTCTCTGTTCCACTCATGGAACACTATTATAGGTTCATCTACCATCTTTTCTTTAAATATGTCAAGGCTCTTCTGACATTCTTCATTCCACTGAAAAGTTGCATCCTTCTTCGACAATTTCTCCATAGGCACAGTGATTTTCACATACCCCTTTATGATCTTCTTGTAACACCCAGTATGTCCCAAAGTAGTGCGAAGCTATCTTACTGTCTCATGTGGAGGAAAATTCACAATGATAGCAATCTTAGTAAGGTCCAGAATTAGTCCTTTATTGAACACAATATGTCCCAATGATATGTCGAAGGGTGCACAAAATATGCACTTCTTTAAGTTCAAATAAATCTGATGTTATCTACATGTGTCGAGCATGAATCTTAAACTCCCAACATGTTTTCTCAACAATCCAAATATTGTCCAATCATCAAAGTGTACCTCCAAAAACTTGTGAATGTAATCCTTAAAAGTTACAATCACCACCCTAGAAAATCATAGCAGGGGCATTCTTCAATCCAAAAGGCATTTCTTTGTATTGATATGAGCCCCATTATGTAGCAAATGTGGTCTTATGTCGATCTTTAGGTGCAATCCTAATGTGATGATATCCTTAGAATCCATCTGTAAATGAGTAAACTTCTTGTCCTCCTACATTGTCTAGCACTTCATCTGTGAAAGGGGTAGGGAATGGATCATGTAGATATGCATCATTCAACTTTCTCAGATCAACACAGATCCTAATTTCTCCTTGATTCTTCTTCTCTTGCACCACCATATGACTCATCCATTATGATTCTTCTACCAATTCAATAATTCCTGCTGCTATCATCTTATCAAGTTCTAATTTCACTTTCTCCTTATACTTCAGGTTCAGTTTGTAAGGTCTTTGTTTGACTGGCTTCACATCAGGATTTAGAGGAATCTTCATGACTCCTAGATCTCCTATAATACCCTTCATCTCTGAAAACTTGGTGGGAAACACTTCTTGATATTCATGAAGTAAATATCCAAATTTAATGATTGCTTCTTCATCCCAGTAATCTCCTATAGTTGCAAAATATTTTGGATCCTCCTCTAATCCTATGTTTAGCTTCTTAGGCTTCAATGGCTTTGTTATGTCTGGCATCTCTATCTCAGGTCCAGTGACTTTGCGGTGTCCTTCTGACTCTTCTATATTGATGTTATGAGGATCTTCTTCTTCTCCATCTTCAATAATGTTATAGCATTCCAGTGCATGTTCTATCTGCGTAGCCCAATCAGGTTGCTACCATGTCACTAAGGTGACATTCTCAAAGATATTCTTCTTGACTACCTGAAGTGCCCAATATATGTGTGGGCAATCATCCTGAAATTTGAATGTTAATATGAAGCCATCAATCATGTCTAAATTCTCGGTACCATGTCAAAGCTTTGTTTCTAGGTAACAGTTCTTAGGGAGTGTCTCCAATGTATGAATGAATCCAAGTACCCACTCTTGTTGTGGAATCTCATTCCATGTTGAAGTGCATAGTTGGATATGCTCCCTAGGATTAGTTTGACCATCATATTTTATCTCCATTTCTATTTCTATCTGTCCAAACCTTATCCACGTCAGTATTTGACGTTCCTGCCAACCTCCTATATTCTTCATGTGTGCATTCCACCATCTAGAAGGGGTAGCTTTAAAGGCTACATCCAAGGCTAACAACATTTGAATTTCTTGAACCTGTTCTTCATAATAATTAAGAAAAGTATTCACATCTCCATGCCATCATAAGGAGGCAGGTCACATACCTCAGACATGATATAGCGAACTGGTTTGGTAATTCTTAAACAATGCCTTGTGGATACTTCATGCAGCATATTCTGCCAATTCTCCAACTCTTCTTCTGGATCTGAGGTACAAGAACTATCATTCTCCCAACTCAACTTTCCTTCTACAGTACAGTTTTCCCAATCTTGTTCCTTCACTATCATTTGATAAATTTTGTCTATGTTTGTTGCGCAGTATTCTTCTCTAACTGCTTATGTGTATCTTTCTCCTTCCGATGGATCCAAGGACACAATCACTCTCATATTTTTTATTTCAAATATCATATGTCTCTTCTTCAAATTGATTATGGCAATATTTTCAAATTCCCAGTCAAGTCCAAGCAATGCAGGGTAAGGGTTACTGTCATCAATGTTGTAGTGTGTTTGGTGCATGTATGTATGAAATCACACCAACTTAAGGGGTGTGGTCTACCCACTTAAGTTATTGGTAATAGGCAAAAAAAGAAGTGGATTCAAGAAAGTTAGTGGAACAAGCTAGAATCAATAAGCATACTAGCTAGAGAAATAACATGCATATATAAACTAAAAACTAAAACAAATAAACGCGAGCTCTGAAAAGAGTCAAATGAAAACAATAATATGAACGGTGGCTCTAGGCCCCTCTTATTGAGCGTTGGTATTAATAAGAGTGAAAATTTACCCTCTTGTCAAAGGGCCCCTAGACAATGGTTCTAGGTCCCGATGCAAGGATGTTTTTATCCCAAGCTTACCTCGGTGCAATCTCCCTCTCTCTCTACTGTGTTGGACTGAACTTGTTGGGTGGCCAACAATTGAGTCCCCTCTATCTTCAGCTCCGGTTCACACACTGTTGGTATTGCTTGGGCAATTCCGGCCAGCATAAAATTGTGTTCACAAATCCTTCATCTCATGGTGGTCTTAAATAGGAGATTTCAAATCCTCCCTTCCCTCTCTTGGTACATGGAGGATGGTGACCCAAGAGAGGGGTATGATTCCTTTGTGTGCTCCAAATATTCCAATGTGTGCTCACATAGTGTCTAAGGAGGCGTTGGTGGTTGTCCTTAGGTGGCTCTAAGTAAGGAATCACTTATCCTTTGCTTTGTGTGGTCCTAGATAATGACATTTCGCCACTCCCCAGGATTGCGCACATATCAGGGAAAAAGGCGAGTAGAAGGCGCTCTTCACGAAGCATTATGCACACAAATAAAATTTAGGACTAGTTCAAATTTGATTTTCCTCAGACCTTAGAGATTTTTAAATACTTTCCAGATTCTGTAATGTCTTCCAACCCTGTAAATCCTTTTTCCTGACATTAATTAATGGCATCTTCTATTATACGATTTTCCAGTGTTAACAGTTTCCCCCTAATGTGTGAGGTCTAGGAATAACTGTATAGCCGAAATACATTATAGTTTCTTTTATGTATCGTGCGTAGAGAGAGAGAGAGTCTTGCGTGAATCTTGGAATTGAAAACACCTTGCACTGTTTCCAAGAATTACCATAACCTAAGGGATCCCTGTAAGCAAATACAATTTACAATACATATACAAATTTTCAACGAGGCGGGCATGTCCCATGCTCGTGATGTTGTGGCTAGTTAAACAAATCTAGTTTGACAGATATGTGCTCTGTCTGTATCACTGATAAGGTAGTGATGTTGGCGGTTACTGACGACGACTGCTAACGCCCTCAAGGGCGTTTTTTCTTTGAAAATAGGTGGAATACGGTACCCATATGCATAAACATGGTTTGGCATATACATGCGCATTGTACACATAGGTGTTGGTTGGGACCTTCCCATGTAAGCATTGTTGACAGAGACGCGTATGGAGGCACGGGTCTTCGACGGATTTGATCAAAGTGCAATGGTTGTAAGGTACGATACCATCTTGACATGAAAGCTTTTGTTGAAGTCGAATTTCAGGAGGATCGATGACATCTGTGGACAATGATGTCTCCCACAGTGCCACCCGAGGATGCCCCTTGTATGGGGACGAGTGATCCAAGGTACTGCTTCCTTTTTGGAATATAGGTGTTGAAGTCGACAAAAAGGAAGCCTCAACCGAATGAGGGGTCGCTGACATAAGGGGTCAAGGACCTGGATGTGATGGGTTTAACATAGGCATGTAGGCGAGGGGTGACTGAAAACTAATGATGGGGATTCATTGGCCTGGGGTCAGAGTATACTTAAGCAGCTTGGTGGCAATCATAGTTATTTCTGATGGGGAAATCGCTGGAGTCGGTAGGACTTCCAGGGCGGGTGAAAACCGGCTATGAATGTCATGATGGCGTGTGCGTGGTGGGTATAATACTCTGACCAAGGGTGTTCATGGACTGCTACCATGGGATAAAAGATGAAATGAGAGGGTGAAGGACGTAGTGCACCATTCGGGATCTTTGTACACTTACCAAAAGAATAAAATAATGGGGTTTGGTTTGTCCAAAACACAGAGACGGGTACCCCAAAACATGAAAGTGTTGCTCACTGATGGTGTGAGGAAGGTGTTTTACTGAGGGTGGGGGTCCCATTGGTTGGTCTCATGTGCGGGGTCGATGAAGCGGATGAGAAAGTATTGCAGATGGGATTATGCTGGTGGAGGTATGGTGGAAAAAATGCGAGGCGCGGTGGTGCGCTCTTGATCTGCTTGTACAACCTAGTCATCCGAGAAGGGGGTTTTAGCTTGTATGGTAAACTTTACCTTATGCATGGTGAATGGATGGGCATGAGGTGCTTCCCAGACTGAAGTGGTATGGCCATGGCATCACTTATGTTGTGATATATGGTCTACTATGGGTGACGGGCGCCATGGAGGGGAGGCTCTACCGACTAACATAGATGTTTATCATGTGTAGGGTGAGGTGATGATAAACACGGTTGTATATGAGGGCCCTATGGTTTATTTCTGATGGAGAAATGATGCCAGGATATGCAAAGTTTTCTGGGAATCTATCATGTTGGGGGTAGAATGATACCTGCTCTAGAACTTTCAGGAGATAACGTTGTGGATGGTTTGCGAGCTCTTCCTGCAAAAAAAACTACCTCAAGTGAAAGCATCTTCTTTATCAAAAATTATTGAAATTCTTCAACTTTAAAAATGAAGATGAGAGAGGGCATACCTGCCGAGGCTGAAAAATTATTTTTTCGGGAGTGAAAATGTGTGGCATCGCCTCTGTTCATCATGGAGTGTTGATTATGGCACAACTTACGGTTCGGAGAACAGACCTTCTGATCTCTCGTTATGATCCTCCAAATTTTTTGAAAAGGGTGATATATAGGTGGATATGGCCCTAATTCAATTCATTTGTACTTGCTAAGTTTTTGAGAGGTCAGAGGACTCTGCGTAGCATTTCTTGCCGTTGCGGTCATCCTGAGCACCAGGGATTCGCGAGATCATGCCCAGGTAACCTTCATGATGTCTTGTACTTGAATTTTTTCAATTTGATGGTGTCACGGTCCGTATAGACTGGGTTTGTACGGATTCTAGGTGTTTTTTTCCCTAGAGTGCACGACCGATCAGGGAAAAGGCACGCCCCCTATGCATTTTTTCGATGGATAAGCGTGCTAATGTGCTCATTTCCCATTTTTTAGCGCGCCTCAAGAGTGCTTGTGCAAAATACAGGCATGTGCTAAGCGCACCTGTCTAAGGGACACGCGCGCAAAGCCGAGGCAGAAAATATTTTTGGATTTTTTGCCTATTTCTAGGTTTATCTGTACTGATGGGTACCTGTTTTGATGATAGGTTATTGTGGAGGGAGAGGGACTGGCTCGAGCTCCGTGCTGGGATGGCTACTAATTTTGGGGTGCGCCGTCAGCTGGCGTTATGGGGACTCCTGAAGTTTGCAGAGAACAAGCTTCTTCGGTCGCAGGACCGACTGCTATGTTATGTGATCAGTCATTGGCATAGGAGGCGTAACATGTTCTTATTTCGCGGGCCACACTTGTTCAACCATCCTGAGATGAATGTTTACTTTGTGACCAGGTTACTGCTTCAGGGTGAGATGCTGAGGTATCCACTCCCTGCCGGGAGACTGGACTTGGAGAGATTTAGGAGACACCACTATGGTGGGGCGCCTCTTACAGAGGGATGCATCAGCATTGCATCAATTACAGATCTAGCAGAGAAATGTGCTCTAGCATTTATTTTGCAGCTGGCAAGGTCAGTTGCTCCGCGTCGAGCATCAGGTCTGCAGGTTGGAGTGTTGTGCCAGTTGAGGTCCAGGAATTTTTTCGACTTTGTCCGTTTCTGTTTTGGTGGGATGGTGTCATGACTCAACAAGGTCCAACGTGGATCTAATTCCTTTACGTACGCCAGTATCTTGTGCAGCATTATGTACGAGAGAGTAGTGATGTTGAGGCCAGTAGTGGCAGTGCCTCCTGGGGGGCCACGAGAGCCTTGGATGAGGAGATGGGCTCCGGTGATGCCGCGAGGCGGTGGTAGCATGGTATGGCGTTACTGGAACGCCACGATAGATGCTTGGTTTGAGGCCAAACCACAAATTTTCCTACCATAACCGTACGCGGGGATGGACTTCCGGGGAGATCCAGACATGGGTCATCCTTATGGTTACGCTTGGGGTCCCACAGGTACGTTTTGTGTGTTTTCTGCATTTATTTGAGTATACATGTACTTATGCATTTTTCTAGTGACACTGACATTATTTTGGTTACTCTTGCAGATGTTGGTGAGGTGGGATGCCCCTTGGCTCGGTTGGTCGGCCACGATCCTCCAGGATGACCTAGGGGTGATCAGGGAGGGGGTGCTGCTGGGGGACCTAGCGGTGGTGTTGGCCTTTCAGGGGAGGGTAGCAGCTTGGCTATTGGAGAGATTGCGACCGAGCGAGCTCGTGCCGACGTAGCAGTGGCCCATGCAGATATGGCAGATGCTCGTATTGCAGAACTGACAGCTCAGGTGTCAGTTATTGAGGATTTCTAGGGTCGAGTGGACCGCTTGAACCAGGGGATGCCTGCTTGGGGTTTCATGGATGACTTTAAGGAGGTCTGGTTGGAGACTGTGATGGCCCGCGAGAGGGATTATCGACCCATTATTCGTCAGGTGGCAATCGCGATTGCTACAGCGGCTCCAGTGGTGGCACCGGGGGCGGTGGTGGGTCCAGGTGCCCCTCCTGAGGGGGCACCACCCTAGAGTATTTTTGTACATAGAGAAAGCACCCATTATGAGGATGCTTCCATTATTTTTGACGACTTTTGTATCTTTAGACTGGTAGTTGGGCCAGCGACACTATTTTTTGTACTCGGACATACATATTGTGATATATATATATCAGGGATATTTTTGCGGCTCTACATGATGTGTCACCTATTTCGGCTTATGTATGATGTTATGTCAATGGATATCTATATTTTTGGTTTTTTATGTATGATGGTTTATTCGAGATGCATTCCAGTTTATGATATTGTTATCTATGTGATCAGCTTTTTGGTTTTGACTCCTTGGTATATGTGTAAATGTGATATAGTCAAATTGTTTGCTTAATCTTTTGACGTGCAAATATTTTCTAAACAGATGTGTATCTCTTGTCTCAAATGTTTGGTTTAATTGTGATACTACTAACTAGGAATCGAGTTAGATATGCATATGGTGTATACCCTGATGGAGGGCATCGCACATAAGTCTGATGACAACGTCATATTCTGCCTGATTGTTTGTTGTTGAACCGATGCACACACCGTTTGAGTAGAGTGGCAGTCGGTCAGGGTGGTAAATGACCCATGCAGCTATGGCTAAACTTTCAGACCATCTTGATGCTCCATCAGAAAATCTGAAATAGGGTTCATGTTGGTTTTCCATTGTGGCACTTTGAGCACTTTTTAAGTAAGTCTTTGGGTCAAAAATACTAAATGGTTGGGGTTGTGTACGTTCACTCTAGGGAAGGATCGTCTTGGCCCTTATGGGTAGAATTTCTTGAGGTAAAGGCCATTGACGAGGTTGTTGAGGCAGGTCCCGTCTGGTTCTGTCAAGATGTATGCCCCCTGTCGAAGGAAATGTTTAATGATTTAGGGTCCTTCCCAAAAGGTTTCAAACTTTCTTGACCCTAGGGCTTCTTTTGCGACATCATAGCAGAGGACTAATTCTCCCTCGGTGAATGAGCGAGGGGTGATGTGGCAGTCGAATGATTCTTTTACCCTTTTCTTGTGGGCCTCGTTGTGTTGCAACGACTGTCGTCAATTTTCGTCAACAATCTCTAGTTGTACTAGGCATTGTTCTAGAGGGTGGGTATTATCAAGGAGTTCAATGGCGGTATGTAAATTTGGGATCTTGCGGAAATCTATACAAAAGCGCAAGGTACCTTGACCTTTTTCAACAGGAATAGGGTGGAAATCCTCGAACGTGGGGGTGGTTGGAGTCCTATTTCCGATATGCAATGATACAAATCGTATATGGTGTATTGTGTCATCGATGTTCGGTGGGGGAAGAATCTCCGTAATGGGATTCTGCGTGAGCGCAAATTCGGGTTCCCCTCCAGGATGGTCAATTTCTGGTAGGTGGAGATTGTGCCTACCGTAGAGGTCCCTGAATATTTCCATTAGCGGGCATACCTCTGGTGTGTGATTTTGGCCTGTGAAAATAGTGCATGGTATCATTGTGCCAACAGAGTAGATTGTGTGGGATTCTGTACTACTCGTTGTTCCTGATGTGGATGCTTGGAAAGGGTTTGTTGTAGAAGAGGTTGTCTTTTATTTCCATTTCTGTATTGTTGGCTTGGGTGCGTCTACTTCTTTGGGGGCGTGTAGACTCGATGTTGCTCTTGCCACTCTTAGCTTGGGGAGGTGTACACATTTAATCGTATGGTGAAATTGTGAACAAATCTGGAAACAGGTATGCGTGATTTTCTCTTAGTTAGTGAGAAGTTTCTGAGGGAGAAAAGAGACTATACGAAAATTGTTTGTAAGGTGCTTCAGTTCTCTGCAATAGTTGACCCGGTGGCCGTTCAAGTCGCATAGACCGCACGTTATCCTAGGCTTGGTCGAGGTCATGCTTGGTTGGTGTGTTATCTTAGCTTCCCTGGTACGCAATTGTGGAGGTGGGGACATTGACCTAGCGATGTAATTTTTATTCCATTCCTAGAGGTTGTACTGTCTCTTCTATGTGGTATTAATCATGTCGATGGTGGGAAGAAGTTGCGAGGCATAAGTACAGTGCCGCTCATAATGATTGCCCTGACATATAAGGAAAAATATCCTTAATATAAAGGTTCTGTCATACTCAGTTTGATATCTGGTGGGGAACCAGCGTCGTAATGCTGCTAAATCGGGATAATGGACAACTGCATGATTTGGGATTTTGCATAACGTGCATGCTAGTGTTCTCTACGGAGGGCGGTTAGGGGTAACTAGGGGTTCCCTAATCGGTCACTCTTCGACAGACAAGAACATGATGCATTTGCTCGTCACATCTTCTTGGGTTGTGGAGCTGTCCGTGGACTCCACATCCATGTCATCTTCTTGGGAGAGGCGAACTATGGTGGAGCGCAACCTAGCAAGGGCTAGTCGGAATCAGGGAATATAGTGACAATTCTCCAAAAGGTGATTGTCGGTGCATAATGGACATGTGAATTTCCCTTCCCGCAATCCAATGTAGTAAACTGTTTCTATAGGATACCATTTTTGGATGAGTTCCAGGGCTATGCACTCTTCGAGGAAGTGACCACATTCATCTCATAACGTGCACCGTATAACGGGCATGACTGGGGGTCTTGCTTGTGCCCTTTTTTGTTTCTCCTGTAGGTATAGGATGGTACAAGGTTCATTTCCGAATGCCTAGGTGGAGGGATCCTCTTGATAGGATCGCTCGATGGCGTGTAAGGCATCCCTGTATCGTGGGATCTCTGGGAAATGATGGGTATAAGACCTGTAGTTACTGCAGAGAGCGCATGCATGATTGGTACGTAGTGCTTTTCTTATTTTTGTAATGTTCCCAAATTTGCACATAGCAATTTGGAACATTAGATTTTGCTACTTTCACCTAGGAGAGGAATAATGGGTAAGGGAGCCCATGAACAATAAAAATATGAGTAATTTCCACCTTAAGAAGGAAGGGGATCATTTCAGAGCTGAAATTTACACTTACAAGTGTGAACATGGGGAAAATAGATGAGGACATAGGCCAAGTTTGACTAAGTCAACATGCATTCTTGAGGAGGAAGAGATCACCTTAACTTAAGCAAACCGGTTCAATGTGAACAAGGATCAGCCTAAGACACATATGTAAACTAGATTGAATATCCCTAGTGTGAAAATAGGGCATTGGAGGTGGATTAGTTGACCAAGTCAACAAGACAAACACAAGAGGAGGGAAGCAAGCTAGGGCAAAGACAGTTTTCTTTGAAAGAGGAAGCTTCATGAAGAAGCTCACCTCAACATTGTGTGGGGTCCGGGGTGAGGGGGCTCACCAAAGATAAAAGGAAGGCATAGCATCAAAGGAGATTCATTCATGTATTCGCCTATATTGTTTTGGAGACCATTTGCATACTTCAACTTGTTTAATGTGAGTTGTTGCACGTTTAGTGCAAGGATTCTCAGGTAGGAATTCCAACCTCTCTTTGGATCATCTTGATTAAGGGATCAAAGGAGAGTGATTTGAGCTTCATTTCAGTATTTGGCTTGGGGCCATTCATTCACACTTAGCCACAGTGCAGTCTCCTTCAGTAAACTACGTCCTTTATGCAGCAGCAACAGCAATAGAGCTGAATCCTTTGATTGTATTCTTATCTTTGAGGAGGAGGTGCTTATTTCCCTCCGAGAGATCCAATAAGAAGGCCTAAGGCCATTCTCTATATTATTCAGCATTTATATGTCATATTCAGTCATGTTTAATACATTTTTGCAGTGAACTGCGTTATTTTCTGCAGTGCTGCTTTGTACATACATTTTTCCGGAAACCTTGCCGGGTGCCTTGTTTCTATTGTATAAGTGATTAAACCTCCATTTCTTTGTTGTGTGATTACTATAAGTTTTATATCAGACCTCTCTCTTCATTTTCTGTAGAAACCCCTATGGGAATTACTCTCTCACTGTATTCAGAAATTTCTGTTTAGTAAAGTCATGGGAAATCAGTGTTTTCTAGCCTAGTCGGGAAAGGAGTTGTTTAATATAGCTAGAAGCATTATTTTGAGCTGAAATTCGGAGAATAGGTCCCTCATGACCTGAGCTATCATATCCAGTTGTTTCCCCTACTTATTTTCACGCTTGTTTCTGAAAACAACCTTTTTAGGGCTTAAAATACCCTTTTTCCCCACTTTCTGGATCATGAAACGAAGTACAACTTGCTGTTGTAGCTAAAAATGATTTATATGTGTTTCTTATGTATATTTTAAGCTTATTCATCATAACAAGACTGTTATACAGCTTATTCATTTCATATTTTCCGATTTGGAACATTACACTTTTGGTGGTAGGTTCCTTTTTATGGGAACGCGACGTCATGATGTTTGTCTCAGATCCAAGGAGTGGTTTTAATTCATCCAGATTTGGACAGATATGGGTAGGGTGACCTATTACGTCACATATGGCACATACTGGTGATTCACGTTGAACGACGAGGGTCACCATATTCTTTCCTCTCTTCTCAATTTTCTTAGTCGTAATCACTGGTTTTGCAATGGGAATTTCCTTTGCAGGGGTGGTTTCGACTGTTTCTTGGATGAGTGGGGCCTCCTCAGGACTGAGGGGCTTCAATCATGTGGCAGTAACGTGGGTGGCTCTTTTTCCTGTAGGGGGAACAAGGTACCAAGCTGGGATTTCCAACGATATGTTGGGTAATACCAGTGTTGCCAAAACCTGATGGGAGACTAAACTAGCTGGGGTGTAGAGGAAAGGGGTTTGGGAGGTGGCGTAGGCTAGAGAGGCTGCCATGGCTAATGACTCAGTTCCATTATTTCTTGTGTCCGTGTCCTGACTAGCTTCGACACTTGATGTGGACATCATGCACACAGGAGCCCCTGTGACATCGAGCGATGACTCAGGGATTATGGGAGGATCTCCTAGGAATGACCCTAGAACGAATGACGATTTGAATTGGCCGAAGCCATATTCTTGGTACCGTGAGAGAGCATCCGAGGCTACATCTACATAGGGTAGAATTACATTAGTGTTTGTTAGGGATCGCTTCTCACTGTGCGTCAGTTGGACTACAGTAATGATTCAGTCCTCGTGGGGGAACATCATGATGCGAAAGACGGAGGAAGCTATGGAAAACATGGTGTACATATAACTTTTCCTAAGGAGTATATTGTAGTCCAAGTGAGCATCCAAGACTTCAATGTCTATGTGGATTGTCTTTCCGGCTAAGCAAACTCGGACACTTTGGTAGAGGCCGACAGGGGTCGAAGGATGACCGTCGTATGCTCAAAGCGTGATGACTAAGGGTTTTAGTTCAGGAGAACCTAACTTCTACCAAACATTTTTGGACATGATGCACATGGATGCACCCTCGTATATGACACATCGGTGGATAGTGATATTCTGCACCGACACTGGTATCTGGAAGGCGACCATGAAAGGAAGCTGAGGGGTGGCTTTGTCTAAGTCAAAAGCCATTAGGCGTGTATCGGCAGGGTCGATAGCGCCTAACGTGGAAAGGAGGGCTTTTCGTTGTTTTGGGCATGACTGCAATACTTTCAAAGTTTACATAGCAGCAGGGGATTGTGCTAAATCATCCACGATGCTATAATTATGGGCCGCTTTGGAGTAGTTTCCTACTCGCCTATTAGGTCCCTTCGCCATTTTTGGCAATGGTTCTATAGGAATATTTGAAATGGTTAAAGGTTGTTGTGAAACCAGCTCCAAAAAGAGAAGAAAAGAGATATCAACGCCTTAGAAATAAGCCACTTCGAGGGGGCAACCTCCAATACATTACATGAATGAACAATTCTTGGATGATTCAAATTACAAAACCTCCTTTCTATATATAGGAGTCCTTGGGGCCACAATGTAATCCTAGCCGACCTAACAATAATAATTTAAGGGCACAATAATAACAATATGGGGGTTACAAGGGTACAATAATAACAATAAGGGGGTTACACTAACAACAATAAGGGACTATACTAGTAATATAGGGACCTAACATGCCCCTCTCCTTCAAAAAAGTGTTGTCCTCAACGCTTGAGTATCTCTGGGTGCTTCTGTATAAAATTCTCATCCTCCCATGTAGAATCTTCAGTGGGTAAGTTCTTCCACTTGATGAGATACTCTGAAATTGATCGATTCCGTAGTTGTCGAGTTCTTGTTTCCGTGACCGCTTCAGGTTCCAATATGATTTTTCCTTCCTCATCAAGTTCTGGAAATATTGTTTGAGCTGGAAGATTTTCACCTATAACCTTCTTTAAGCATGAAACATGGAAAACTGGATGTACTCGCGAAGAAGCAGGAAGCTCCAATTTGTATGCCATAGTACCAATCTTTTGCAACACCTTGTAAGGACCATAGTACTTTGGCGATAATTTATTATCCTTCTTAGCTTGCTTGAGGGACATTTGTTTATATGGTTGTAGCCGTAAAAATATCCAATCTCCTACATCAAAACTTCTCTCGCTGTGATGTTGAGCTGCCTGTTGTTTCATTCGATTTTTTGCCAAATTCAGGTTATCCTTTAAGAGTTGGAGAACTTCTTGCTGATGCTCGATGTGATCTTCCACTGCTTGAACCTTCGAATTTTCTCTTAAAGATGATGTGATGGATGGTGGATGACATCCATAAAGTGCCATAAATGGGGTCATTTTTGCTGCAGTATGGAAGGAAGTGTTATACCACCATTCAGCGAGAGGTAACCACTTGACCCATTGTGTTTGTTTATCAGATACAAAAAAATGAAGATATCCTTCCAAACATTTATTTACTATATCAGTTTGACCATCAGATTGAGGATGATAAGATGAGCTATGAGCTAATTGAGTACCCAAACAAGAAAATAACTCCGTCCAAAAATTTCCAGTAAAAATGGGATCTCTGTCGCTCACAATAACCCTTGGGTTTCTATGTAGCTTTTGAATTGTGTCCATAAATGTAGTAGCAATTGTACTTGCTTTAAATGGATGAGATAATGCACAAAAGTGTGCATACTTGGTAAGTCTATCAACTACCACCACGATGACACTCTTTCCTTCGGACTTAGGTAAACCTGTGATAAAATCCATTGAAATCTCCTCCCAACGTTGACTTGGAATGGATAAAAGTTGTAGAAGTCCCGGGGTCTTAATTGTTTCCACTTTATTCTGCTGGCAAACCAAACATTCCGCCACAAACTTTTGAATATCAGATTTAAGGCCATCCCAAAAAAATTCTTTCTTCACCCTCTGGTAAGTTTTTAAAAATTCTGAGTGTCCTCCTAAAGGAGAAGTGTGCAATTCCAGAAGAATCTTTTGTTTTAGTTGGGAATTCTTACAAAGATATAAGTGATCTTTGTACCATAAGGAATCATTTTTCCAACTAAATGTATCGGATGTACTAGGATCTTATCGCAACTTTTGAATGAGTGTCCACACTTCTTCATCCTTCTTCCATTCATCTCTTGCTTCGGTTATCCAATCACGGTTGGATAATAGAAATCGCACAAAGAAATGCTTCCACCTCTTCCTTCTTTCTTGAGAGTGCATCCCGCAACAACATTTAGCTTCCCTTTTTTTTATATTATTTCAAATTCATAACCCAACATCTTCGACCCATTTTTTTCTCGCTCTTCTAGAAGATAGTCTTTGTTCCAAAAGTGTTTAAGACTATCATGATCGAGCTTTTACCTTGAAGTGTCTTCCCATTAGGTAAGTTCTCCAATTCTTTAGTGCATGCAAGATTGCTAACATTTCCTTCTCATAAATAGGTTTTTTGTAAATACTTTCCTTTGCTTAGACGACTTTCAAAAAGCAATGGGTCTTCCTTCTTGCATTAAAACAGCACCAATTCCATTTCCTCGACATCACATTCCACAATAAAGGTTTTTGTGAAGTCCGCGATAGCTAAGACTAGTGCTAGGCACATTGCCTCTTTCAGATTTTCAATGGCCTTAGTTTCTTTCAGAGTCCATGAAAATGCATCTTTCTTCAATAATGTTGTTAGAGGTGCTCTGCTATTCTCCCATAATTTCTTTAATAAAACTTTCGATTCCTTAATGGCATTAATTTTGTTAGGGTCTACCTTGACACCCTCGTGAGATACAATATGACCCAGATATTCCACCTCTTGTACTCCAAAGAAACATTTGGATGTTTTTGCATATAATTGTTTCTCCTGCAATAGTTTGAGCACCCTATCAACATGTTCAACATGATCCTTCCAAGACCTGTTGTAGATTAGTATATCATCAGAAAATACTAGCACAAATTTTCTAAGGAAGGGTTTGAAAATGGAATTCATCAACCCTTGAAATGTAGAAGGTGCATTGGTAAGGCCAAAAGGCATGACCAAAAATTCATTATGACCCTCATGAGTTCGAAATGCTTTTTTTGGAATATCTTCAGTCTTCATTCTAATTTGATGATATCTTGAACGAAGACCCAACTTGGTAAAATAAATTGCTCCATGTAATTCATCCAATAATTCATCAATCACAGGAATGGGAAATTTGTCTTTAATGGTGAGCTTATTGAGCTCCCTATAATCTGGACACATTCGCCATGATCCATCCTTCTTGTGTACCAATACTACGGGAGCAAAGAAATAACTTTGACTAGGTTGAATTATACCCGCCTCTAACATTTCTGCAATCATACGTTCAATTTCGCTCTTTTGGAAGTAAGGATATCTATAAGGCCTGATGTTTGGAGGAACACTTCCCGGAATCAAATGAATAGCATGATCATGATCACGAATAGGTGGGAGTCCTTTGGGAGTTTCAAACACCTTGGAATGATTGTCCAAGACTTGTTGGAGATCTGCGGAAATAGATGATTTTGATGTTGGAACTTCTAGTGAGCATAATTGTGCAATTACACCTCGTTGTTCTTTCTTTAGAAGCTTTGTCATGACATTAGAGCTTATTATATTTCCCGGCTTCCCTGCAATACCCCGTAATTTGACTTCCTTTCCTTCTGAAAAAAATTTCAAGAAAAGTTCTTGAAAATTAAAAGCTACCGTCCCCAAAGATTGTAACCATTGTACTCCTAGTACAACATCGGCACCTCCCATAGGAATGGAAAGCATTGGACTAGTCAATACATATTCCCCCATGGTTAGCTTGATATTATGGAATTTTCTAGAGAAATTTATAGTTCCTCCATTTGCAACCATCACTTGACATTCTGGTGTTGGGTATAGGAAACAATTCAATTCCTTGGCTACCTTACAATGAATAAAATTATGGGTACTACCTGAATAAATCAACACTATTACCTTTTTCTTCTTGATATGTCCTTCTATCTTGAGAGTTTGAGGAGTGGTAATTCCTGCCAATGCATTACACGATATGGTCAGACTCATTTCTTCCTCTTCTTGGGTTGGTTCCTGGTGTATATCCTCTTCTTGTTCCTTTTCTTCTTCCTCTTCACAATCTATGTAAAATAATTTCTTCTCAGCACACTTATGACCTTTAGTGTATTTTCTATCACAACTGTAGCAAAGCCCTTTTTCTCTTTTTTCTTCCAATTTTTGTGGTGTCAACCTTGTAGGTTGTGGAAATCTAGGAGTAGCAACACTTCCCTCTTTATATAAGTGAGTGGTAGGCTTCCTTGTCGCCATAATTTTACATTCAATTTTTCTTGCCAACCTGAATGCCTTCTCCAATGAATCAGGTTCCAAAACGCGAACTTCATGTTGGATGTTATCCTTTAAAGTGCCTATGAAGAGATCAATCCTGTGTTCCTCTAAAATATCAGTTACCCTTATATTCAATTTTTGGAAGTCCTCAATGTGCTCCCCCACTAAAACCTTTTGTTTGAGATTTATCAATTGGCTAAAGAAGGTGTTTCTCTTTGTATCCTCATAATGTGCTATCATTTCCTCCGTAAAAATTGACCAAGTGCCAATTTTTTTACGGGAGCAAAGCCATCGATACCATACAAATGTATTTGTTCTAAATGTAAAGTTGCAATGCGTACCTTTTGTGTGTTTTGCACGTTATGGAGATCAAAATATTGCTCCATCTGTAGTATCCATGTTACAGGATCCTTTCCATCAAACTTCCTCATATCCATCTTTGGAATATGGTGGTTCTTCCCGCCAACATTAGATTTTGTGAAATCACAATTAACATTTATTTTTTTCTCATCATGAGGTTCTTCTACTATCTTTTCACCATTAGGAAACCTTTCTTGTATAAACTTTGTCAAACCTTCCATGTCTGCTTTTAGAAAATTCTTCATGTTTTCCATTTTCTCATCGATATTAGCTTCCATGTCATCAATCTTAGCTTCCATGCCCACTTCCATGCCATCCATCTTAGCTTCCAAACCATTCATCTTAGCTTCCACGCCTTTCTTCAAACCATCCATCTTAGTTTCCATGCCTTTCTTCAAAACTTCCATTTCATTTTTTGTTGTTCTTTGCGAGAGCGAAATTTGTTGTACTTGCTCTTGTAATTTTGATATGTCATGTTGCCATTCTTCGTCTTCATGAGTCATAGTAGAGCCTTCTAAAGGCTTAATGGGTGTTGAATTATTTTTAGGGGCCATTTTATAATCCAATACTGATATCTATTCGACAATATGCCCTTGTAATCAATTCAACTTGATTCTTCAAACAAGACTTATTTAATTCTGGAAAACAAAATACAAACCTTTTACTTGCTTTTGGGGAGCTCTTTATTGAAATTAAATTATCTATATAATTTTGGATCCTCAATATCTAAAATTCGGCCTTGTAGTAGCCCTCTAAAGCTTCTTTCAAATGTCACAAGTATGACTTGATTTGGATTCTTCAAGACAAAGATATGTCCGTAAGTCCTGATATTGAAGTATGGGTAGTTCGGTAGATCTAACTTACATGATGACTTTCCACGTCTTCCGGTTTCCCCCTTTGTCTCTGAAATTGATAGCCAAGAAACTACAGTCTGTGTACTTGTGACCACTTTTTACGGCACTCAAATCCACTTCCCAGAGAGAGAGTTATTGAACTTTTCCCACGATCACCTCTTTGAGATGCAATTCAGGAGCCTGAAAAAGCACTACCTTCCACAGATCATATCTCCAAAAATATTGTGAACCAAGCTTTGAAATTTTTTGACGAATTTCCTCAAGATTTTGGCTTCGCTCTCAAAAATTTCAACTTCTGAATATTCGTAGAAAAAACGTTTAAGCGCGCCGCAATGGCTGTTTAGAGTTAAATTCGAGGCACAAACCCTAACTTCCACAGATCATATCTCTAAAAATATTGGGAACCATTCTCTGAAATTTTTCTATGATTTTCCTCGGGATTTCAGCTCCACACCCTAAAAATTTCAGCTTCTGAAACTTCGTATAACAAAAGTTATAGCGAAAATGCCACGATGACCTGTTTGGAGCAGCGAAACCCTAGAATCCAAAGCTCTGATACCAAATGTTGTGTAACCAGCTCCAAAAATAGAAGAAAAAGATATCAGCACCTTAGAAATAAGCCACTTCGAGGGGGCATCCTCCAATACATTACATAAATGAACAATTCTTGGATGATACAATTTACAAAACCTCCTTTCTATATATAGGAGTCCATGGGGCCATAATGTAATCCTAGTGGGGCCACAATGTAATCCTAGCCGACCCAACAATAATAATTTAAGGGCACAATAATAACAATATGGGGGTTACAGGGGTACAATAATAACAATAACGGGGTTACACTAACAATAATAAGGGACTGTAATAGTAATATAGGGACCTAACAAAGGTGCGATCGGTGCCTTGGTACCTGACATATTGGTGTCTGGTGGGGTGTCGTAATTGTGATTCCGTGTTTGGAAAAACATCTCTTCGCTAGTCATGTAGATTTCATGGCTGCTTTTCTTGGAATCGTTTGTATTTTGCTAGTGAGTGGTTACCGTCCCTTTATTGGGGAAAGGTTCTTGCATCACGACTGGTTGTTGGGAAGATCCTCCTTGTCCTCGGTTACTTTGTAGCTTCTTCAGCTTAGGGAGATCGAGACAATGGTAAATATAGTGAACGTACTCACCACATATCGAACAGGAATGGTTTGTTTGAAGAGGTGGCCTTTTGCTCTGTTGTTGGGCATTTCTCGGCTCCTGGTTCTGATTTCGATTGGAGTTGCCTCCAGCACAGGATGTAATTGGTATTATTTGGTTGTTTTTACCCATAAGGTTGCCTTTAGCTTTGTTTTGATTTTTTCCCCACCACAGTGAGGAGGTTAGAGTTCTCTCATTATAACTGGTTTGATTTGTTTGGGATGATTACCATTTCACTGTGGATTTTCTTTACCTCATGGTGTGCTTGGGTGGCACTGTCTGGTCCCTGATTTTAAAACATTCAGAGGAATTTGTTGTATTAGATGTTTCACTGTCTTGATTCCCCTAGTGAGAGTGGGTCCTCCCATATTTCCTTTAGTTTTCCCTATTGGTAAAATTTAGGCTGAGGCTTATATCTAGAGCTACCTTAGCTTGGTTTATCTAATAGTCCCAACCTCATCCCATGGCGGTTTCCATCTTCCTCTTTTCATTCAGCCCATCAGAGATCTTCATGATATAGTTTGGTAAAGTTAAACAAATAAGTCTAGTGGAAGCATTGCGCGGACGTTGTGCATACGTTGGAGATGTTGCGTGTACATCTAAGGCACTATGCATACACCTGTGATGATACACTACCTTTAGACTCATTGCTGATGGCAGCCACCCATGGCCCCGATCTACCTGGTCCCAACCTCAATCTGTGTGTGAATGCATCGAAAGTCTCATGCCCAATAATTTCCCAATCCGGGCAATCTAACACTTCCCTTATTTTGCGTTGGCAAAGTTAAACAAATAAGTTTGGGTTAATTTAATATCTCAATTCAGAGAATTGAGATATTAATTCAACACTCCTCTATAGTTATAACCCAACAGTCCATTACGTATACATATGTGCCAACTTCACATATACAACTATTATAAGTGACATAATACTTTGGCTATTAAAAACATGTAAACTGACCCTCGGCATGTACATATATTAACCCACGTAATATATCCATATATCTATTACGGCGTTCTTCAATTATTAACGAAATCCCATGTATATCGGCATACCTTTATTAATTCGTAAACCTTAGTACATCTTTGATTTCGGCCCCCCACATATATGATCAACCGACCAATCAAATGCACACCCATACCTTGGTTATCGTCCGCGTCTCTTCATCGAGCGATCACCATCCGATGGCTTCCCTCCAGATCGACGGCTTGTATCGATATCGCTCAGCGTCCTGATACGAACTTTAACGCGCGATGGCGCGCAGTGGAAGGCGGTTTTTCAACCTTGCCCTATGCCACGTGTCGAGCTTTCTATGGAATCGCTCGTAACTCTTCAAATATCGCTTGCCGATGATAGGTGGTGTGATGAAACCCACCGTTCAGCTCTAAACCGCCGTTACTGTTCCTTCGGTCACAGTTCCCTACTCTAGGTTCCACTTATATCGTGCAAGGTTCCGTCAAGCACAGTTCCATTCGCCGGCTCCCCACATGACTACAGGATCGCTCTTCCTCGCTACAATCTCAACACTGTATTTCTTCACATTACAACCTCATTCCTCGTTATACAGTGCTCGTCCGATGAACACCACTATCGTTATGCATGGGTTAAAGCCATGCCTCTGTTGTGGCCTACACTCACGGCTCAATCACTCCCCTGTCGACAGTATTTACATCGATTCCGCTAACTGCATGCAGAGCACCATTAATCCCATCACAGTTTCTTAATTATCACAGATTTCGATTATTCTCCACCAGGATGCATGCATATATTCACACAGAACTTATTCAAGCAAAGCAGATATACATTCACACATAAATTAAATCCACAAGGCACAAATATACTGAAACATTTCTTATTTACACAATGGATTGAATTACAACCACTGGCTGGCCAGATCTTCAATCTGATGGCCTTCTTCCCCTATGCAGCTCTCTGCAGGTACAGGTAGGTCTAGGTGCAGGCTCGTGCAGGTCTGTGCAGCACCCCGACTCTATCACAGAGGTTTATTTTTATACATATTGGAAATAAATCGATTCACTTCCTTGATGACTCTTGGACTCCTAAAGCTAACCTAACTTCTGAAACTGACTATCTCTTCAGGCGCCCATAAATCATTCGGGCAGTTACAATGTTAACCCTTCAAATTAACTAAAATAACTCAACTATGAATATTTACATGGGGAACCAAAACATGAGACCCCCCTTTAGGTTTATTTATGTACAAAAAGTGTCTTGGGCCTAATGCCCCTGCGTCAGACTCCCCAGGTTCAAATGATTCATGATCTCATGATCATGTGCTTTATTTTTATCTGCCTAGATTCCACACCTTGTTCTGCAACTGGCCATTCGTTGCAGTGTCGTGCTTTCACATTCCTCCTGGATTCCAAACTTTATGTTGTAGATTTCCACAGGCTGTACCTTCACATCCTCTATCTGCTTTTCTTGTGCTGATATTTCCTTGTTTCCTCGCTGCTGCCCTTTTTTGAGGCATCTTCTGCATCAGTTCCCTTTTCAATTCAATTTCTCTGTCTGATATTTCCTCTGACTGCTGGACACTTACTTCTGTTTGTTGCACTCTTATTTCTTCAGTTCTTACTGTTGCCCTATTCGCCACCCTATCATCCATGCCCTCTCTGCAACAGTAAAACTTATGCTCCTCTGCTGGAAACACTTCATCTTGTTGCTTCAGCACTCTCTCCAGCAACACTCCAAGCTGCTACTCTGGCATTTCACCTTCTTTTCTGAATATCTTCAGCAAAAATTCTCGCCATCTCCTTTGGCCAAACAAATCTTCTCCATGCTGCAACTCAGGTTCAGCATCTTCTTCTTTTGCCTTGGCAATCTTCCGCAATTGCCTTCCTTCTTCTTGATTGACTCCAGCAATAAAATCAAGTTCTCTAGCCACTGTATCTTCATCTTCTGTCAGAGTGAAACTCTAGTTCTCCACTGCTGTAGCAGCCCCAATAGTCTACCATACAGCTTCTTCAATCTTCTCTGGGCTATTCGAACAAGCCAATTCTTCCTTGCTATCAATAGCAACAATTTCCTGCATATGAGACATGGCTGTCTCATCTTAACTCAGCTGCTTATCCTCATTCTGCAACAGCTCTTATTCTTCTAAGACAACTCCAAGTGATGGATTGTCTTCTGCTTTTCCTGTCAACACAACCACTTCATCAGTTCCAAAACCCCAAGACCCAATGGTCCCTACTGATGACTCAATCATCAATTCTTTTTTGTCTTCATCCCATTGTGTCTTTACATTCTGCAATACCCAATTCTGAAATTGAGGTCTTCTCTCTTGTATGGAATCCTGCTGATTCAACATACTCTCTAGCAGTTCAATTTCCCCATTCCATGGTTTAAATTCTTCCACAAAATTCTTCTTCTCTTTCAATTGACTGCCCCATGCTGTCAACTTATCTCCATCATCAACAGGATCTGCATTCATCAAACATTTGTTAGCATCAAACTCACAAGGCCTCAAAGCCTTTCTCTGCTCTGCCAGCACCTCAATATGCTGTCCCAACTGCCTCTTCTTCTCAATCAGCACATCAGAATGCTGATTCCAATTCTTCAAACATTTCTTGAGACCATTAGTTAGTCTCCCTTCTGCACCATCCCCTTCAAGGATGTCCTTCTGCTCTAGTCCGTAAAAACGAACTCTCTCATCTTCAATCATCTTTGTCCTTACCATTTGAACACCTTCTCTCTGTGGTTCTGTCCTCTACTCATGCCACAATCTTGGCATCTCACCACAATCTTCTCTATCTTCTGCTGTCAGTATCTCCTCATTCTTCATCAGAATAAAATCCTGATTTCCCATCTCTTCAAAGACTCCAGCTACCTGCCCATCATTCTCCACATGGCCATTTAACAAAATAAACCTGTCATTATCAGCATTAATGACAAACTCATCACCATCAACCCCATTGAAACAATCTCTTCTACCAAATAAGGAATTAATGAATTCCTTCTGCTACAATAGTTCAATCTGTTCTTCATCTGAAAGATACTCATCATACTTTACTTGGCAACAGTAAACTTTATTTGTCACATTTTCATCATGTGAACTACCTTCATTAACACCTGCATTCACACACAACTCGTCAAATGCAAAAACACAAGACCTCATGGTCTCAATTGGTGATTTGGTCACCAAATATTTTTGTTGTTCCAAGTCTTCTATATTTTCCAGAGATTCTTCAATGGTCTCTTCTTCAGATTCCTCAAGCTGTTCAGCCTCCAGCTTCTGGCCAATATCACAAACTAAATCTCTTCTGATTCCAATATGTTGGAAAGCAGAATCTTTCTCCAACTGTGCATGGACATCCTCAAAACATGTAGCTGCTCCATTTTCTTCCCCAATGACAACATCAGCAGTTTGTTCTTTCTCACCTGTTGTTCCTGCAAACATACAAAATATGTCATATGTAAGGCTCTTGGACCCCTTGGTCCCACTTGAAGCTTCAGTCTCCAAGTCCTTCTCCAAATACTCAATCACTCTGAGTATTTCTTCCTTCTTCTGAGCATTCATCACTTGCTCCTTCTTCCTTTGTAGCCTTTGCCACTTTATCTTCTTCTTCATGAGCCAACCAAATCTCTGGCTTTCTTCTATCCTTCTCTTCAGTTCATTAAACTCTTCCCTGATCTCAGCTAATTCTCTCTGCCATTCTTCATCTGTGGATTTCTTCTTCCTCATGCCATTTTCTTTGGCATCTTCACACACTCTTCTGTTGTGGTTTCTCTCAGAACCTCTGCAATCTCTACAGTCTCTGCTATGGCTCTCAATAGCCATTCTCTTCTCTAGGAATTCTTCACTCACAAGTTGCACTAAGCCTTTGCAACAACAAGCTCTCTTGCTACAACTCACCTCACCAAGCTTCTCTCCTGAGCTCCAGCTTTTGGCAAGTACTGGTACCCTCTCTTTGGAACCTTCTGAGCACTCTCTCTGCTCTCTAGGCTTCACTTTGCAACTTTCTCAAGAACACCCCTTTTCTTCTTTCATCCAACCACATTTGGGAATTATTTCAGGTTCTGCCACACTCTTTATGCATTCAGAATCCCTTGCTGGACTCTTCTATCAATGATCTCAAAGCTTGTGATCTACTTCTACTGAGATGTCTTCCTCAATTGCTTGCACTATGTATTCTGAAAACAATACCTTCCAACCAGAGTTCAAATAAGGCCCATCATCTTACCTCTCAAGATCCATGAATGATCTTTTTCCTTCTCTCCTCACCTACACTGCATTTACCTACTACAATCTTCTGTCTTCAAATCCAGATTATGTTCATCTGGAGACCTTCACTACATGTCAAATCAATTCTGCAATTTTCTCTATTAAACAGATTTAGACTTTAACCAATCTTTTCCTATTTAGCACATGTGTCAGCACATGTGCATTTCCAAACAAACTTTCAATGAGCTTAATTCAACTTCTAGCTCATACCACTTGATGGCAAGCACACCTATGGCCCCGATCTACCTTGGTCCCAACCTCAATCTGTGCGTGTAATGCATCCAAAGTTTCATGCCCAATCATTTCCCAATCCGGGCAATCTAACACTTCCCTTATTATGCGTTGGCAAAGTTAAACAAATAAGTCTGGGTTAATTTAATATCTCAATTCAGAGAATTGAGATATTAATTCAACACTCCTCTATAGTTATAACCCGACAGTCCATTACGTATACATATGCGCCAACTTCGCATATACAACTATTATAAGCGACATAATACTTTGGCTATTAAAACCATGTAAATTGACTCTCGGCACGTACATATATTAACCCACGTAATATATCCATATATCTATTACGGCGTTCTTCAATTATTAACGAAATCCCACGTATATCAGCATACCTTTATTAATTCATAAACCTTAGTACATCTTTGATTTCGGGCCCCACATATATAATCAACCGACCAATCAAATACACACCCGTACCTCGGCTATCATCCGCATCTCTTCATCGAGCGATCACCGTCCGATGGCTTCCCTCCATATCGACGGCTTGTATCGATATCGCTCGGCGTCCTGATACGAACTTTAACACGCGATGACGCGTAGTGGAAGGTGGTTTTTCAATGTCGGTCGTGACACCCACGACCAACCCATGGAATCGCCACAAATGGAGAAACCGTCAGCCTGGACTGAGGTGGTGCGAAGGAAACCACCCTTTAGCTCCAAACCACGTTTCCACTGCTCACTTCTGTCACGATTCCCTACTCCAGGTTCCACTTATATCACGCAAGGTCTGGCTGCTCAGCTTCCATTCGCCACCCCCACATGATCATAGGATCGCCTCTTTTCTCGCTACGATCTCAAACACCGTACATTACAACCTCATTCCTCGTTATACAGTGCTCGTCCGATGAACACCACTATCGTTCTGCGTGGGTTAAAGCCATGCCTCTGTTGTGGCCTACACTCACGGCTCTATCACTCCCCTGTCGATAGTGTCGATAGTATTTACATCGATTCTGCTAACTGCATGCAGAGTACCATTAATGCCATCACAGGTTCTTAATTATCACGGATTTCGATTATCCTCCACCAAGATGCATGCATATATTCACACAGAACTTATTAAAGTAAAGCAGATATACATTCACACATAAATTAAATCCAGAAGGCACAAATATATTGAAACATTTCTTATTTACACAATGGATTGAATTACAACCACTGGCTGGCCAAATCTTCAATCTGATGGCCTTCTTCCCCTATGCAGCTCTCTATAGGTACATGCAGGTCTAGGTGTAGGCTCGTGCAGGTCTGTGCAGGTCTCCCGACCCTATCACAGAGGTTTATTTTTATACATATTGGAAATCAATCGATTCACTTCTTTGATGACTCTTGGACTCCTAAAGCTAGCCTAACTTTTGAAACTGGCCATCTCTTCAGGTGCCCATCAATCATTTGGGCAGTTACAATATTTTCCTAAAATTAACTAAAATAACTCAACTATAAATATTTACATAGGGAAAACAAAACATGAGACCCCCCTTATGTTTATTTATGTACAAAAAAGTGTATTGAGCCTAATACCCTCGCATCATCATTTTATCAAAAGATTTATCAAATTGACTTACTGTTCTTTGATTTCCATTAGTTTATTTTTACATAACCTTTACGAGATCATTCTTGATAATCATTTTATTAATTTCACTTTTCATATAACATTATATCATTCATATCATTCTCCTCTAACTCATAATCTGATTTGGAATTGATAAAATCAATAAATCTTCTTGCCCTAAATGGCTGCGTGTTAATCCCTTTTTGCTTATCGGAAAATAATTGGTTCTTCACATTCCACAATAAGGCTTTTTTTCTTTTTCAATTATCATCGGGAAGCACCAGTCGGACTTCATTTACGAAATGATATCGGTCCAAATGATATCTTTACTTTATATATAATGATGATCACCTTTCATTCTTTCTTTGAGATTCTTAATCTCGGTTTCGACATTCGAAAATCCATTTTGTATTTATCTGCTTCATTTTCCATAACCTTCATCAATTTTGTTACGGTCTCCGGATACGTCTGAGCCTTCTTTCTATCTCTTTGCAGTCATCTACAACTCTGGTATTTAATTGAATAATTTGTGTTTTGAGGGTCTTCATTACCTAGCAGGAAAAACAAAAATACTGATTATGATTATCAATATGATTTTTTGTAATGAAATTGCGATGCCTTTACTTTGGAAAAGTTCTTCATCCTTTTGCATGAGTTGTTGCAACAACTTTACTTACCTTCTCTACCTACTGCAACTTTTGCAGCCATTTAATGTTCACTAGTAGGTAATTTCAACTTCTTCCTTAATGTAGATATCTCTACTTGACACTTTGCATGAATTCTACGCACATCGGTCTTGTCACTAGGGTCTACTCCAATCTTTATAATAATCTTCTTCAATTCTCCGTTTTGAACTATTAAGGCTCTTGAGTTAGCCTTTTTCTAAATTCAAATATTTAATTACTTTTCCCAACATATTCTCTTCCTTTATTGCCATGGCATTAGTCTTTGTGAAGTCATTTACAATCAAGCGACATGTTTGCGTGTGCAATTTCATTTTTATCAACTAGATGAATCTTCTTTACATCCACAGTCACATTAACGGTGATTGAAATTGATGGAAGGACCAATTGACATATATCATAGGGATGTGAGAGGGGCAATTATAGCTGATATTTTTCAAAGATCCATTAGAGTCATCAACCTTGTTTGTTCGTTAGTAATTTGATGTTCGAGCTTGGGCCTCCATGTTGGCCTTCATCTTACGATTCCTTTCTTCAATTTGATCAAAAACATTTGTTTAATCAAGAGCTTTTGTTCATGAGAAGCTTGTGATTCACAGGTGGCTTGAAACATTTTTTTCTCCTCCCAAATGCAAAGAAAAACCGAGAAGGCGATAGATGCAAGCTCTTGATGATACTATGTTCTCTTGATGGCTCCTGTCTTCATCATTGAGATCAATCACCATTTCCTTGGTTCTTTTAGGTGTTTTCTCTTTATAATGGGAGTTTGAATGTTAGCATCTCTTGATTTCTTCACATATTTACACACTATCTTCTCTTGCTGCGGCCTACTTTCATGAATAAAAGTGGAATATCCATTCTCAACCCTTCTATTTGAAATAACCTTTGTATAGGGTCATAAACCCAACTTTCTCCTAATAACATGCCATTTCATCTAACATTTTTGTCACTTCATCAAATGCATATCTCATATTTACTATGAAAGGGCCTACAACCATGGATAATTTGTACATGTGACCTTTCTTCATAGGAAAAAATATGAACACGAATCAACATTTGAGACTCTGTCTAATGAATTCTAGAAAAAAGGCTCATTGGCACAAAATTTGGGAGTTTGTAAGGCTCAACACTTGCTCCCATATAGCCTTGTTTCAGAATATTCATCGAAAAACAAACCGATCTCATATTTACAAAGTTTTTGTTTCCTAAATGTAAAAAGCTCACTGAGCTTTTTAGGGTAGAAATAAGGAGGAGGACTTCCCATTCAATAATTTGTATGTAGTGGTACATTTAATAACTAGAAAAAATCAAATAACTAGCCTTATTTTTCCCCCTTCTAACTACATCATCCATGATATCGCTGATTGTCTTCTTTTAGTCACATCCATAATATTTGAGGCCTAAAATGCATGAACTCTTCCACATTTATAGTATAAGAACAAATATACAATTAATGAGGGAAACTTAAAGGACACTATTAATGAGAGACTCATCGATTGTGAGTTGATCGCTTTACTACGCAATAATATGGAATATCCCAACACCATTCCTAGCTTCATCATCATGGAAAAAAATCCTAGAGCTGGTTTATCCACTGCATTATCATCATCTTTACCAGAATTTTTGCAATATGACTCAAAGCTGGACGGGTCTCGGCCCATCACAAAACATTCATATCAAACTCCTTGAAATCCTGGCACTGTTGCTTCATGTTAGGCTTCAAATGAAACATAAATTGATTGAATTCTTCACATACTAATATTATCATAATATTGAACGGTGAATCGTCGAAAAGATCGAATGGATGACTGCGACTCGGGGATAGCACAGAGCTTGGCGGATTAATAGGGTAGACACCACTACAAAACATTTTCTCCTTGGGAGTTCATGCCAAAACACTTCAGATACATAAGGGATACCAACCAATAGATGGATTCGAGGAAAAAGGGTGGGTTTTAGGGATGCATGCGGACAAGACTCTAGACTTAATCATGGCGAGAATACAGAGGAGAGGCATTAGCGTTCAAGATAACTTGTTGGTAAAAGGGAGGTGAATTACTGAATAGAGGATATCTTGAATATCCCTCTCAATATCCATGAGAGGGATATGGTGGTTATGAACATAGACGAGGATGAACTTTGTAGCCATGGTTTAAATCTTACGTGGAAAATTGTTGACAGGGGGTGGTCAAATTTTGCAGTGGCGGAGAGCTCGAAGCAAGTGGGTCACGACAATTCACAAGTAAATTTGAAAAAATAGAACCAAAAAAAAATTAAATTGGTGGTACGGGTTTTGAGATTAAATGCGACAAGACGTGCCGACGGCTCGTTAACTCTTCTTGAAGTGGAAGACAGGTTGGGACCAACTCGGCATCCCTACGTCAAATCGTGGGGGCTCTCGGGGTATGGAAAAAATATGGTGGTGCCCCGCATTAGATCTCTCGTCGTTGATCTCCGTTATCCCCAAAATCAACCCAGATCCGCGGGAGCACTCACATGATATCTATCATGCTAGTTGTGCCGTGGGTTGGGCTTCGTGATAGAGATTTTAACAATCGACACTTTCCGCCATTCAAATCGATACGCTATTTAACCTTTATACGAGACCCACGATTTATAAAGTTCAAATGTTTAAACTTAAACTTTAATGAACATCAATATTTTTTATGATAAATTATAAGAGCTCAATACTTTAACATATTTTCCCACATTTTATATTTTTATTTTTTTCAAACATTTGAAAAAATAAAAGGATACGACTATGATCCGGAAACATCTGGCTCCACTTGGGGATAGTGTTTTGCTACGAAACACTGAGACCTACAGATTTAGTACCCTTCACTTCGGGCAGCATGGAGTCAAAAATTTCTTCGATGAGAAATGTACAATGAGAGGAAACTAAATATGTGCAAATAGTAAACTAAGCGATTTTAGTGTTGGAAATAATGTTTAGGGATACGCACGTTTACAAGCAGTTCTCGCTTCTCCATCAATATTTTCCGACATGTAAAGTGTTGTTTGATCTTACTTCGAGAGATTTTGTAAGGACCATACAGCCATAAAGGATCAAATTTTCCATGTTTTCACTTTCTCTTCCCTCACAGTATCCCATCTTAATACCGGATCTCGATCTGAAACATGATTTTTTTTGCCTTCTATCAAAAATAGATTTCATTTTCTCTAATAAATGATAAAATTGTCTCTAACTTTATTTTCTTCTTTCATTTTAAATTCCATCACGTGGTTTTGAGTCTTCGATCGAGGAATTAGGTTCTTCTTGAGAGTCTTGAAGAAAATAAATTACGGTCTTGCTAAGTGATAGGAAAGCAGTGCGAGCACCATATGCCAATTCATATGGGGACTTACCGGTGGATCTTTTGGGTAGTCATCCTTATACGCACTATAAAGAAAAAATCAACTTTGAATCCCAATCCTTTTTGATTCTCATTGATTGTTTTCTTCAATATCTTCACCAATGTTTTATTAGATGATTCGCTAATCGGTTTCCTTGAGATGATATGCTGTAGAGTGTGATAATATTACATTTTAAGTAGAAAAATTTATGAATACGATTGAATTGAAGAAAGCCGAAAATTTTCTATTACAATTTTTACCGACATCCAAATCTCACGAAAATATTTTCTCCAAAAAACTTCATCACAACCAAATTGTTTGCCTTTCTAGTAGGGCCACCTCTCACCATTTTGTAAAATAATCGATAGCGATTAAAAACCCACTTAAAGCCCACTTAGATGGTGGATTAATCTCTCCAATGAAATCCAATCCCCATTGTATGAAGGTTCTTCAATAAATACAGGAAGAAGTGATAAAGAGCTAGTCTTTTCTTTTCTACAAACAATTGGCATTTACGGCAACTTCTAACGATTCTGTAGTACATCGAGAAAATAAGAGAGGGCCCAATAAAAACAAAGATTTAATAATCTTATGATATGTTGCAAAATTCCGGTGCGTAGTGACCTCCACACAAGCATTCACGATATTCTTTAGATCACCTCCATGGTTTCCTCCTCATCCAAACATAATAACAATACATGACGAGATCTTTCCAATACAACTTAGCTTCAATTATAACATAAAGTTGAACTTTGAGTTTCAAAAGCTACATACTTCAGCTCTATTTATTGAATGAGGACAAGAAAAGAAATAGAGATAATGAATGATATCCTTATACAAGCACGAAACGGATAAATTTGTACTTAATTTTTGACTTCGTCTTAATGCGATTTGTTTTTTTATCGAGTCACTTCATCTACAAGTACAAGTAAACTAATTCCCAAAGCTTGGAAATTAGAGTCAGCGATAATTTGACTAGTTCTCGTCCTTTGACTAACTTTTTTGGTTTTATATCCAAGTGATATTCCTGGGATTTTGGCAATCCATTTTCCTCTTTTTTCCTTCCACATCACTCTGTACTAGTACATCTTTTCATAATAAAATTAGGCACATATGCTACTATTTGAGAATGAATTATATAACTTATGAAAAGCCTTTATTGATTTTACTAAAGCATATACTTGTTTCTACAAGATATTATACTTCGATTCTGCATCTTTGAGGGACTTTCTTTGAAAAATGTCTGTGGTTTTCACTCCATCATTTTTTTGTAATAATACATCAGCAATAGTAGAAGATGATGCAAATGAGAGAAGACTTGAAAAGGTTTCAAAGTAATCTGGACTAATTAAGATAGGAGCTTCTTGGAGAGCCTCTTTTATTCTATGGAATGATTCTCTTGCATCTTGTCAATTTTACTTCGACGTTCTTCTTTAACATATGTGTTATTCTCCCGAAAATTTCAAAGCATAATTTGGAACAAATCTTCTCGAAAAAATTAATTTTTTCCCATGAACCTTTGGATATCCTTTTTACTTCTGAGGTAGTGCGAATTGTGCGCATACTTCAACCCTTGCACGTTGTCAATCTTTACTCATTGTTTTGAAACTAGATGACCCAACAACTTACCTTCTTCTAAAGCAAACAAAGATTTCTTGGGATTTAATGATGATCCAAATTTTCGCATTTCAGAAAGCTTTCTTCAAGTGTTCTAAGTGTTCATCATCGAACCCTAACAAAAGTAATATCATCAAGATAAATAACTACAAATTTATCACCCACAACAATATCCATTGCTCTTTGGAAGAAGTTGATCTACGCATTCATGAGGAAAAAATAGCATCCTCACATACATGAATGTTCCCCAAGGTGTAGTAAGGCGATGTTCTTTTGATCTTCCTTCTCCACGGTCACCTGATTATACCCAAAAAAACCATCCACCATAAATAATCCGAATGTTCCGAGTTACTTCCTGAAGAACAAAATCCATCTTTAGGGTAAAGGATAATTTATATTTTAAAGAAGCTTTGTTCAAATTTACTGAGATCCACACATATTATTATCTCTCCATTTTCTTCTGACTCGGTACAGATTCGAAACCCAATACGAATATCTTGATGGAACTATGATTTTGGCTTACAAAATTTTTTCACCTCTTTTTCAATTGGGGCCAACAATAGTGGGTTAATTTGTACGAGTTTCTATTTATGAGGGTTTGACCCCATCTTTAGGTGGTATTTTATGTTGAATAATATCCAAATCATAAGTTTTCAAATCTTCATGTGACCATGCAAATACATCCATGAATTGTTTAAAAAGGTTTACATAACTTTCTTTGTACTCCTTGGGAACTCATACGAACAATTTGACTAATTTAGAATCATGTTGAGTTCCTAAATTGCAGTCCTCCATTTCTCCATCTTGGGATACTTCAGTTCATTGACACATCATTAGCATTAAACAATCTTTCAGAAAGTGTATGATCTCTACGGAAAAAATATTGTCTTCAATTTGAATTATCTGTCGATCACTAATTGAATGTTTTGATTTTTTAGACATATCACTTTGCCACTTTCATCAACTTCTAAATCAATTTGACTATCTTCAAAAACTTCTAATCATTGTTAAAAAGCATGATTAATTTGTTCATCATCCTCAAAAACCTTCCAATGTTTTACATTATCAGATTAGAAGACATCGTATCTTAATTCAATTTCATATCTCAATCTTGGATTAATTGGTGGTTTAAATGTACTATGCGTAGCACCCAATGAATCTACCATTTGTTCCCTTCTCTTGGAATAAAGCTTTGTAAATTAAAAGCTTCAAAATAACTCTCAACTAAATCCCACACCTCATTTCTATAGGATCTCAATACGGGATGTTTAGTCAGAAACACACAATTCTTAATTTGTCTTGCTGGTTAATTCGAGTCACCAAAAACAGATAAAAAGCTGAATTCCCATCCGTTTGAGTCTATGCAGCGAACTTAGAATCAATGCTTCATATTCAACCACATTGTTAGTAGATTCAAATTCCAATTTGAAGGAAAAAGGTAAAAAAGTTACCTTCGGAGAGATATAAAGATGAATCCGGCTCATTTCCCTCCTTAGATAGTGCACCATCAAAAATAACTACTTCCAAATTTTATTTGAACATGGCTCTTTATGTACATTAGCTAAAGCGAGCTACTTTTGTGAATCTTCGCAAAGTGTATGCATCCTCATGAAAACGAGAAACAAGAGAGATCCTCCCTTCTCTTGAGCCCATAAATGGGGAGAATTACACTGCATCTTTCTTAGTAGTAGTTTTCAAAGAATCTAGTTTCTCTGTATAATCTCCTTTAATCCCCATTAAAAACAAGAATGATAGCATATGTGAAATCCAATTTCAAAACTCCTCCAAGCTTTTTCCCCCCAAAAATCTAGACAACAACATACCAGTTAAAGTTTGCAGGGATATCTTTGCTACTACCACATCCATCATAATACTCTTAGGCCGGAATTTGAGCCAGAGGAAAACAACCATATCATGATAAGACCCTACACACTTCACCCTTTTTGAATCAAAGGAATAAAGGTCTCTATATGGTTTGGTGATTTGTAGTTCAATTCTTTCATCACTGAACAATAGCATTAGATTATGTGATGCTCCAAAATCTAGCATACAATTATATAAAATGAAATCATGCAACTGAGTCGATATATTAGAAGGTGGAATAGAATAATCTACCTCTTCAACATGAAGTCCAAAAGTAACCACTGGTTTCTCTTCTTGATGGGTCACTATATCACCCACTTCATCGATTTGAGATAAATTAATAAATTCTGCAATTTCTTTCTTATAACCAGGTGTTTTGACCAACTCAAGAAGTGGCACTTGAATATTTAATTTTTTTCTAATTCTTTAGACAAGCTAAAAAGTTTGATTTTGTTTTTGTTAACTTTTTCAGAGTTCTTCTTGATTTTTAATTGAATTTTCATGTTGATCAAGAATAGTAACAATTTTCTCCAAAATATTTGAGTCATTGAATTTTATTTGAGGAACTTAAGCGTGTTTGCTTCTTTTTCTCTTTTTTCTTGATTCATGGGTTGTTTCACTTTTATCTAATTTTTTAATAGGATTATTTTGTAGTAGAGTCTCCATTGAAGTAGGTACTGATTTTGAGTTCCTCTACTTCATCATCCTAAGTTCTCAACCTCTTTTTTGACCTCAAATCATATTTCTTATGCAACTCTACTTGCATAAAATCGATCGAATTATTTGTAATAATCATCCATTTCTTCCGATCAAATGAAATATCGCAGCTTCTTTATATTCTGCGCATATTCTTTCTCACTCTCTTCTTTTTGTTTCATCATCTTGCATATATACGGAAGAAATTTGGTCTTCATCTTCATTTTCAGAGTCATTATTAGCGTAATGTGATGAAAGTTGTCTCTATATATAAAGGTGTTTGGACTTTATCTTGATCTTTCCTTTCTCTTTTGTAGAATCTATAGGGGTTGTTTTACGAATTGGAGCATTAAAAACCCCTTTGTTTTGTTGTGCGGAGTTTCTTGTTATCTAATTCCAACACTACTAATTTATTTGAAAAAATTTTAATGACCTGTAGTCATATCATCTATCCTTTGATCTTGTGATGAATCTTCTTCTTTAGCCTTTCCCTTGTCTTGAACTTTTCCCGACAGCTGGGTCATGTTTGCCTCAATTTCTAAGGCATCGGTTTGAATTTGTTCAAGAGTAGTCGCTCTCTCTCTCTCAAGGTAAAGGCTGAAATCGATGCAAATGTACCAACAAAAAGCAACCCTTGCTCCAATAGAGGAGGTTTCATTTCCACGAGCGAAAACGCAATTGTAAAACTTATTAATTATTTTGACAAAATCACTCATACTTTCATTTGATTTTTTCTTTATAGCATTAAATTCCGTTTAAAAAATAACCATGGTCTCTTTTTTCACCCCATCCTATCGGATGGATTGTCTTTCTAATTCATCCCAATCATTGATTGAACCATTAGGTAATCCCTTAAACCATTTTCTTGCCTCTCCACTTAGAGACTCTTACAAAAAGTCTCATTACCACATCAATATGTTTTTACATTAAAGTTTTAGACAAAAGTGAAAAAGCAAAGGCAAGTGTTGATACTACGATTTATTTCATCTTCACAAGTAAATAGGGGAGTAACTGACAGAATATTCTGAGGAATTTCATTCATTAGTTGGGGTGAGATTCAATGGTGCATATCTATTCATCAAGAAAGTAGGGGCTGCCATGTTTATGCTACTGATTGACTACTCACTTGAGCAGAAATTAAAAGATGAATACTAGTTGTAGGTGGGGATAAAAGGGGGTGGAACAACTTATATGGGAAGGGAATTATATGAACGATAGCGGACGAACTAGTAAAGCTGAATTAGGTTGAGATTACATAAATGGAAATGATACGGACTCAAAAAATAGTTCTTCTAATGTTGGTTCTTGGAAGTAAATGGGTGATGAAAAAGGATTCTTTTTCATGGAAAAATGAGTTTTCGAAAATTTCCTTGGATGGAAAAATATGAGAAATGTTTTGCCTAGTGCAAGCGAGTGTGGCATCGAGTGTAGAAAATATTTTTTTGATTTCTAGCCCTTATTTGAAACTAAATTTTACGGATCCGACGAATAGGGACTTTATGTGAGGAGTGTCCAGGCCTCGTGTAGGGAGCCTCTTAAGAACCAGAATTATTAAAAATAGAACACGGCTTAGTATTTCCTCACTCTGCGAAAAACCCGGAGGGAAATATGAACAAAACCCGAAAGGAGAAAACCTTCAAATCTTCATCCCGACAATGACACCAATTAATGTTGTACCTTAAAAGAGACAATCCCTTACTGTGATAAGCAATCGGTTCTTAAGACATTTTTATGATTATGTCACAAATTTTTATGTCTTTACTTTATTAACCCTCCAAGTATTTATAATCAAACTCTTAGAAATGTAAAATACTATAAATGCTTCACAATACTACCATCTGTTGATGTTGAATGAAGTGACTAGAAGAAAAATTTGAGAAGAAGTCCAAATCTGATATCTTGCTTTATATAGAAAATACCATTTCAAACCCCTGGGAAGAAATATGTGAAGGAAATAGTTAAAACAAAGGAGCACCAAATAATGTTTTTACTCTTATACGAGAAATTAAAAAGAAACTTGTTGTTCATAACCTTGTTTTATTCATAGAGTGGAAATACATAATGATAAATCGGAATACACTTCAACATAAACAAAATGCTAGAAACTTGCTTACTCATTCATTAATCTTTGAATATTTGAGTACTAAAAAATGTTTGTTTGGAGGTCCAAAAGCTCAGAACCTCTCTTCCTCTTGAAAATTACATTAAATACGATCAAAAAATCGGTTTGGAATTATTTGTAACCAATCCTAACTACCAAAACTACTTCAAGACTTAGAAGGCTATCTGTTACATGCCTTGAAAATGTCTTATTACAGTTAAATTGTCTTTGAAAAATAACATAAAATAAATATCCTAATCTATAGGGAATTGATGATGAAGTGGCTTCTTTTCCTTGATCAGCTGATTTGTCTTTCTTTTTGTTGATCCTTTTGGCAAGTCAATTGTCCAAGCTTTGCAGCTTTTGTTTCCATATTTCTACCTTAGTCTCGGATGAATGTATCGATTGGCAGGTGATGTTCAATCTGAATGCGATGATTCGGTCATAAGAAAAGCCTTTTAGAGAAAATAGTTTTTAACATCCACAAGAGTTGAAAATGTCTATGCAAAGAAAAGTTGACCATTGTCTCTCCTTTAAGCACCGAGTCTTTTTTCATGCTTGTTATCAATCTTGCTTTTTTGTCATCACGATGAAAATTCTCATAAGAGCTCCATGGAAAAATATTTCCCCTAAGGCTCCCCAACATGATAGCAAGCCTACCCTTGTCATTTTGTCAAAATATTTATCAATTTAACTTACTACTTCTTTGATTTCCATTAGTTTATTTTACTATGACCTTTACGAGATCATTCACGATAATCATTTTATTAATTTCCACTTTTCGCATATAACATTATGTCTCGCATATCATTCTCCTCTAACTCCTGATCTGATTTGGAATTGATAAAATCAATAAATCTTACGGCCCAAATGGCTCATGATAATCCCTTTTTTCGTATCGGGAACATAATTGGTTCTTCACATTCCATAATAGAGATTTTTTCTTTTGAAATTATCATCGGGAAAGCATCAATTGGACTTCATTTTACGAAATGATATCGATCCTAATGATATATTGCTTTATTAATGACAAAATTACCTTTCATTCTTTCTTTACGAGATTCTTAATCTCGGCTTCAACATTTCAAAAATCCATTTTGTATTTATCTCTTGCTAATTTTCATGACCTTCATCAATTTTGTTGCAATCTCCGGATCTGTTTGAGCCTTCTTTCTATCTCTTTCAGCCATCTACAACTCGATATTTAATTGAATAATTTGTGTTTGAGGGTCTTCATCACACATGTAGGAAAAAACAAAAGTACAGTTATGATTATCAATATGATTTTGTAATGAAATTGCGATCTGCTTTACTTTGGAAAGTTCTTCATCCTTACGAATGAAGGTGCTGCAACAAATTTTCCTTTTCTTCCTCTACCTCGCGCAACTATCTGTAGCCATTGAATGTTCACCCCTGGGTAGGTAACTTCAACTTCTTCCGTAATGTAGATATCTCTACTTGACACTTTGCATGAATTTCTGCACATCGGTCTTGTCACTAGGGTCTACTCCAATATTTATAATAATCTTCTTCAATTCTTCATTTTTGAATTGTGTTAAGAGCTCTTGAAGTTAGCCTTTTCTAACTCGACTATTTGATTACTTTTCCCAACATATTCTCTTCCTTTATTTCCATGGCATTAGTCTTGTGAGAGTCATTTACAATCAACTGACATTATTTTCATATACAAGTTCATTTTATCAATTTTGAGGAATCTTATTTGCATCCACGGTCACATTAACGAGTGTTGAAATTGACGGAAGGACCAATTGACATATCGTCAGTAGGATGTGAGAGGGAAAATTCTAAATTGATATTTTTCAAGATCCATTTACGATTCAACAACCTTGTTTTTTCGTGTAGTAATTTGATGTTCAGACTTGGGCCCTCCATGCGTGCTTCATCTTATGATTCCTTTCTTCAATTTGAGAAAACATTTGTTTAATCAAGGGCACTTATTCATGAGAAGCTTCATGAGTTCCTGGGTGAGGTAGGAGCATTTTTTTTCTTCTCCCAAATGCAAATAAAAACCGAGCAATGAGATGACGAGCTATCAGTAATTTTTGTTCTCTTCATGGCTCACTCTTCATCACTCCGGATCAATCACCATTCCCTTGCTTCTTTTAGTTGTTTTCTACTGCTACAATAGGAGTTTGGATGTTAGCATCTACTTAGTTCTTCACATCTTTACATGCTATCTTCTCTTTCTTTTGCCTACTTTCATGAATAAAAGTAGAATATCCATTCTCAACCCTTCTATTTGAACAACTGTGTGGTTCATAAGCCCAAATTTCTCTAATAACATCGCATGTCATCAAACATTTTTGTCATTTCATCAAATACTTGTCTCATATTTACTATGAAAGGGTATACAACCATGAGGTAGTTTGTACATCGTGACCTTTATTCATAGGCACAAAATGAACCTAATCAACATTTAGACTACGTCTAATGAATTCTAAAGCAAAAATCCTCATTGGCACAAAAAGTAGGAAAGTACATAGACTCAGCACTTACTCCATATAGCCTTATTTCGAGAATATTCCTACGGTATCCATATTTAAAATTGTTTCCTAAATGCAAAAACTCCTGAGCTTTGGGTAGGAAGCAGGAGAGAGGACTTCCATTAAATATTTTGTATGCGTTGGGCATGGATAACTAGAAAAAATCAAATAATCGAGCTCTCATTTTGTTCCCTTCTAACTACATCCGTCTCTAAAATATCATTGATTGTATTCTTTTAGTCACATCCATAATATTTAGGCATAAATGCTGACCTCTTCCACATTTTGGTACAAGAACAAATATACAATTAATGAGGGAAACTTAAAGGAACATATTAATGAGAGGCTCATTAGACTGTGAGTTGACTACTTCTTGCCAATATGATGGAATATCCCAAATTTACCATTCTGGCTTCATCATCATGGCAAATATTCTTGAAACAGTTATCCACTACATTATCATCATCTTTACCATAATTTGCAATATGAGCTCAAAAATGGACGGGTCTCGACATCAAAAACCTTCATATCAAACTCCTTGCAATCTCGTTCAAAAATCTTGCTTCATATCAGGGCTTCAAATGAAACATAAATTGATTGAATTCTTCACTTGCAAGATTATCATAATACTAAACCGACTGAATCGTCGGAAAGCGGAACGGGTGACTCAGAACTCAAGATAGCATAGAGCTTGGCGGATTAATAGAGGTAGACACCTGCAAAACATTTTCTCCTTGGGAGTTCATATCAAAAACACTTCCACAGATACATGACGAGATACCAACCAATAGATGAATTCGGGGGAAAAGGTGCGGTTTTAGGGATGCATACGGACAAGACTCTAGACTTAATCATGGAAGAATATATAGGAGAGGCATTAGCATTCAAGACAACTTGTTGGTAAAAAGGAGAGGTGAATTAATAAACAAAGGGTATCTTGAATATCCCTCTAGAGTATCCATAGAGAGGGATATGGGCTGAGTTGATTTGATAGGGATGACCTTTTAGCTATGGTTTAAAGCTTATGTGGAAAAGCTGATGACATGGTGGTCAAATTTTGCAGGTGGGCGTAAAGCTCAAACGGGGTGCGGTCTGCAACAATTCACAAGTAAATTTGAAAAATAGACAAAAAATTCTTTAAATAGGTGGCATGGGTTTTGAGATTAAATGCGAAAATATGCTCAACAATCGTTAACCTTGCTTGACATGGGAGACAACTTGGACCAACTCGAGCTTTCCAACATCTTAGCGGGGAGCTCTCGGGGTACGGAGGAAAAATATGGTGGTGCCCCCACATTAGATCTCTGCTCGTTGATCTCTGTTGTCCCCACAATCAACCCGGATCCAAGCTGCGGAGGCACTCCACATGATATCTATCATGCTGAATGTTGTGCCCACGGGTTGGGCTTATTGATAGATATTTTAACGATCGGCAGCTTTCCACACTTTCAAACCAATCGCTATTTAACCTTTAATATGGACCCACGAGTTTATAAATTTCAAATGTTTAAATTTAAACTTTAATGAACATCAATCGTTTTTATGATAAAGTATGAGAGCTCAATACTTTAACATATTTTCCCACATTTTATATTTTTATTTTTCAAACATTTGAAAAATAAAAAGGATACGACTATGATCCACAACAGTAGTCATCTTAATCTTCTTTTGAATGCCACGGATGTCGGCTTTCGATTTGGATGTTGCAAGACAAAGTTATGCCCAATTTCCCACAAATGCCTAATTATGGATTGATTCGATGAGCGCACTTGATACAGCATGCCATGTGTGTGTTTTCCTCCTTAGGCTTTAAAAATTGATACACATAAAAGAATACGGTCCATGTAATTTCGGCCACTATTTACGGAATTCCAATCCGATGCTTAGAGAGATAGTTATGAAAATGTTTCCCAAGGTCACCTCTTTTAGATGAAATTCGAGAGCACTGCAAGAACCTAACTTCCATAGATCATATCTCACACAAATGTTGTGAACCAAGCTCTAAAATTTTTATAGGAAGTTCCTCGAGATTTCCCGCTTCTCGTGATAAAAATTTCAGATTACGAACCTTCGTATAAAAAAAATTATAGTGAAAATTCACACGATGACCTATTTGGATCAGCGAAACCATAGAATCCAAAGCTCTAATACCAAATGTTATGAAACCACCTCCAAAAAAATAGAAGAAAAGAGAGATCAATGCCTTAGAAATAATTCACTTCGAGGAGGGAAACCTCCTTTTACATTACATAAATGAACAATTCTTGGATGATACAAATGACAAAACCTCCTTCTATATATAAGATTCCATGGGGTCACAATATAATCTATAGCCGACCTAAAAATAATAATGTAAGAGACTATGATAATAACAATATGGGGGTTACGAGGGGTACAACAATAATAAAGAGGCTACACTAGCAACAGTAGGGAATACTAGTAATATAGGGGACCTATCAATCACCCATATTTTCCAATACCTCAAAGGGACCATCTGCGGGAGCTTTTATTTTCTTACCATGACCTTGTATCCTCTCCTTGTTCAATTGTAGTCATACTCTATCTCCCACCTTGAACAATTTCTCTAGTCTTCCGTTGATCATGCTGAACTTGTATTTTTCCTACGAGCTTATGTAGCGTCTCTATATATATATTGATCTTCCTAATCTGTATGTACAAATTTTTTCAGCCCTCAAGAGTGTCCCCCTACTAATATCCTTCCTTTCTCTTCCTTAATGCCCATATAAAAGTCCTAAAGTGGAGGTGGAAAATATCCAAACAAAGTTTCAAATGGGGACTACCAATAGAAGTGTGGAATGATATGTTATAATAGTGTTATATATGCCATATTTTCATCCTAGGTGTTTGAATGCTTCTTATTATAACCCCTCAAAAGTTTCACCAAATTCCTAGTAGGATACTTTTGTCTTCTCATTTTGTCTATGGATGGAATCTTGTAAACCTCTTCAACTTGGTTCAACTTGGTTTCCATATTCTCCCACAGATGTGTTCCAAAATGCTAATAAATCTCATGTCCTTGTCTAAAATGATGTTCCTTGGTATCCCAAAAAGTGTACCTAGACACCCTATACCAAAAGAAAAGTTTGTTTCTTATTTCCCACTTATGGTATTTCTATAGGGCATCAAAGCACACATCATGTTGAACATATCAACTACCACGAGCAGGTAGTCATGTCCCTTCTTGGTTGTTGGTAAACCTTCCACAAAGTCCATGGAAATGATTTCCCAAGGGATGAGTGGGTATAGGTAAGGGATGATATAAACCCTATTTTCTATTACTAGGGTTGTTGGTACAACAATTCATGCATTCTCTTATGAACCTAGCTAGTTTTTCTTGCATCTTGGGCCAATACACACACCTTTGTAAGTTGGTAATTGTCTTCCCTACACCAAAATTCATTGCAACCTTGGAGGTGTGAGCCTCTCTAATCATCTATAATCGCTCACCTTTAGGAAGAAATGGCTTATCCAACTCGTATAGTAACTCATCATGAAGATGGTAGTAAATGGTGCTTATCACGCATCATGCTAATGACTATGAATCTAAAAGCTCCTCGAAACATCTCCTTGAATTCCTTATCCTGCTAGAATATGCCTCTCTATGCTGCAACATGGGTGTGTCACTCCATGTACGTGAATCTCCCAAATTTATGATATGTTGGTGGGTGGCCTCTAAAAACATACATTCAAATTGTTTTTTTGTTTCCTTCTTGTGTGGGAATCAATAAATGAAAATTTTTGTAGAAACCCCATCCACTTAAAATGCCTAGTCTACTATGGATTACTCTGGGCCTCTGAGGTACTATGGTGGCCCGACAGATCTATCATGGATCCAGTTTTCCTTTTCCATTAAATAATGCTTCCACTTATTGACAATGTGCATTATGGTATAAATATCCTTATCATAGGTATGGTGAGTTAAGATTTGCCCCATAAAATACTTCATAATGGTAGCATAAAGGCTCTTCCTCCCTACATCAATATTGCTCCCCCTATCATACCCACTTGCATATGTCTCCACTTAAAGGCGAGTGTAAATTTGGTAATGCTAGAGCTGGTGCTTAACTAATCTTGTTATTTATATCCTAAAAGGTCCTTTAATGACCCTTTCCCCCATAGAAAACTCTCTGTCACTTCTTGTTATGGCATGGAGTGGTGTTGCTACTACTTCGAAAATGAGGCTATGAAATTCCCTCAAGTACTTTGTTTTTCTTAATGAAACTCCTAACCTCATAAACATTAGTATATGTTTGGCCATTTCATGATGGCCTCCATCTTAGCGAGGATCTATATTTAGCTCTCCTCCACCTAAAATATACCCCTAGATGCACCAAAGACTATTGTGCAAACTCACACTTTTTGAGATTTTCTAGCATTTGGTGCTTCTTTAATATCTCAACACTTTTGCAAAAAAATATGAGGTGTACTAAACCCGAGTAACATTGTATGCCAATTATCATCGCAGATAGAAAAAAACAAATGAATTTATAAAAAGGGTGCACTATATCATTCATTAACCTCATAAATGTAGTTGTTCCATTACATAGAGCCAAATGGCATGACTAACCATTCATACAAACCTATACCTAGTTTTTAAGGAAGTTTTACAAGTATATTTTCTTTTACTTGAACCTAGTGATAACCATACTTTAAGTATAACTTGGTGAAGTACATCGCTTATTGCATCTGATTAAAAATATCATCTATCATGGGTGGTGGGTACACCGTTCTTGAGAGTGATTTTTGTTCAATGCCCTATAACCAATACACATCCACCAAGTCCCTATCCTTCTTTTGCAAAATGATGATGGGTGACCCACATAGTGATGTACTCGGGTCGAATGATGCCCTATTATAATACGAAATACGTTTCTTCTCGTCACTTACTTCTATAATAGCCTACGTGTGCAACCTAATATTTGGCGATGGGGAGTACGGAAATAGTTGGATATTGTGCTCACTTCCCTCTTGGGTGGTAACCCTTTAAAGCTCCTGGAACACGTCCTTACATGCCTTTAGCAACTATTCCAGATTGTTATTTATGTTTCTTATTACACCCTTCCAAGAGTTCTTACCTCTTCAGAGAATATTCTAAAGAATTATTTTCTCTAAAAAAGGAGTAAAACATATGTCTTGATAGAACTAATTAATTTCTTTCTTTCTTGGTTGGCACTTACTAGTGAATTTTTTTACTTTCCTTTGTAACTTTGTAACAACAATATAATAGTAACTTGTAACAATAATTATAAATATGAAAAATTAATAATAGCAAAAAATGATCATCAATCTGCAACAAAAATCCAATCAACGCTATATAATAGTAACAAATCACAAAAAATGCATAATAAAAATACATTAGCGATATGACACGATTTGGTAAATACCCATGATACCTATGGTCTAGTAACAATGACCTACACTCAAGAATTCACCCACAAACTATCATGAGTAACAAGTGCGCTAATAACACAATAAATCGGTAGTATAAATCAACTTAAATTATACAAATCTCCCCTCAAACCCACAACCTAATTTATTGAAACGAGTTTATGCTACATGTATAGTCACAATAATCCATACTAAAGAGGAACACCCTTCCTCACTTAGCAAGGATCTCAAGGAAAGCTCATAGCCTACAAGTTGTGCAATAATTCATAAAATGAGCAAGGAACTTGTTGGATCTTGCATTAATGGTAAAAAGAAAAAATACACTTACACAATCCAAGAAAAGTAATTTCACCCCTTCATGGAGCGAGATATTCCCTTTTATAGGTTTTTCCCTTACGTTCGAGTCTTGGAAATAAATCAAAACGCATGAATAGTGTTGAGAATATTTTGATTCTCAAGCTATTTAAATAAATTTAAGCGAGATTTTTCATAACCAATTACAATATATTGCATACTAAAATAAAGTTGTTTCCCGGAATAGCTACCTCGATTAACAGCTGAATAAAAAGCGAGGATCATAACCATTGTTTCCAAATCGGTCATGTAATTTACAATAATCGAATAATTGTTGTCACGACATACCACATTGACCATGTTCGGTAACAACATACATAACAACAACAATAAATAACATCAAGACTTTGGTAGAAATGACATGGAATAATAATGGTAATATGGTAGTTTGGAGTAATAAAAAAGTGGAATCTTAGAGTATCAACATAACAAAGTTTTGGAGTGAGAGCATTGTGAAAGACTACGAGCAAAAGCATCATGAAATCCTCGAGTAACAACATCTCAGGGATAAAAGCACCTAAAATAGATATATACTATTAGTAAAAAGACCCAAAAATAGCTACATGTTGTCTGTTGAAATCTTGTCATGATGGCAAAGGAGAAGACATGAGCAACACTAGACTATCATTCAAAGAAGCGAAAAGTGAAGTAAGCAGGATCTAGAGAAACTGAGTAGTGAGGTAGAAGGGCCATCGAATTGAAGGTACGGCCAAACAAGAATTTTGTAAGTGGATTCATTTGTATCTATGAAAGGATTGGTTTTTCAATATTACATGAGCATTGGTTGATTTCATTTTATTGAGAATGTTTTGAATCTCCATGAACTATGTATGAATAAGACTGCTGTAATTGGGGTTTTAATGATGTCTACGTATGTAATTGGGAAAAGCCGATGTTGATAAATGAAACACTGATTAATATACGATCATGAGGTTTTAAGTTGAATGCAACAAGGGTTACATATACCTTTGAGGAAGTTGCGAAAGCTTGCGGTCATCGATCAACGCAAGGATGCAGATGACTGACAACAAGAAATACGAATTCCTAATCTAGAATTCAATATGGGGTTGTATGTAAAATGTTCTAAAGACGGGACTATGAATCATGAGATAATATGCAAGGAGAAGTTGAGGTAAAGACTTTAGGTGCAATAATACTGAATGGAACATACAATTGAATGAAATCGACATCTTGGAGCATTGTATTATACAACGGTGGTATTCTAGAAGGAAATAGGAGGGAAAGAAAAATTAATTGCATTGATGTCGTGAATTTATTTATTTAGAGGAATGGTAAATGAAGGCCGATGAAATTGTGAACGAAGAAATAGTGATGCGATGGAGTCCTAAGGACACGATTGTAAAATAGCAAATGGAATATGCATGGAAAGAATTGAGTTGTTCGCATACTTGGATTGAATGCAATCACGAGTGAGGAATGATAAAGAGCTGGGCTAAAGTAATGGAGGCGTGAACAACAACAATCGAAGTGATGGTGTGTTGATGCTACGAGATAACGACACCATAGAGACCATGAACAATGAATCGAGCGATTTGTGAGAGGAGCCACATTATAAATTTGGTTTTACAAGCTAGAGGAGGCACTAGTAGAACCATGAGCGGAACATGAAATAAAAGAGAACTATTGAAAAAACGATGATAAAAGCGAGTTTGAGGACGAAGACGGTGAGTTTTCGAATAAGTTTAAAATGGTAAGCGGAATCGGAAAAAAAAATACGATAAGAGATCAAACGTGTGACACATAGCTTTAAGTAGGTATTTAAAAACCATGAGTTTCACAAAAAATATTTTCGTGCTAAGGTTACGCAGTTAAAAAAATGTGATTTCCATCGGATTTCTAGCCATCGGAGATCAACGGCATTGCATCATTAAATTGCATGGATGTTAACGGGCATAAAAGATATGGTGTTATCTATCATATATGGTTTGAAATATGTCAGTGGGCAGGACATTTATATGTATCAAGGTTATATGGTTACCTTGGGTTTAAAAAATTCAAACAATGAAAGCATATAGTACGTTCTGAGGGCCAAAACTAATTTTAATGTAGGTACATGCTATATAATGTGGACTATTATATAAGTTTTAAGTAAAATTCGGGATTTATGAACGGTGGAAAGGTGGAAAGACGAATTTAACTCAAAGGTTTAAAGAACCCATACATATGAGTATTATGAATTGGGTTTGGTTTTGAATCAAAAGATTGAATTGGTAAAGCGTTAGAGATTTCGATTTATATGCCGAGGGTTATTTTAATCCGAGGGGCTTATAGTAAGACTTTTTGGAAAATATCATTGAGAGAGGGTTTTAAACTTTGCTTAAGCATAGTTATACAATATTCCTAAGTTTTTATCTGTCTGCGAAAGGGTTATTTAACAAAGTTTTATCAACGTGTTGAGCTCAAACCTTAATCCCGAAGTTTTTAACATTGGTTAAAGGCTTCAATTATTCATTTCAGACAGGTTAAACATGATAAGTTTCGAAGGGTTTTTAACAAGATCATTTCATGATGGTAAGTCTGCAAAGTAGATTTTGGCTATGGTTGGAACCATGAAGGTTGAAGAAAACTTTCGCATTGATAAAGGCTATGATTTAGAACATAATTTGGAAGCGCATTATACATGCATAGAAAAGCGGGAGAGTATGCAGAAATCTGTTACACTACGAGCTAAGAAAATACAAACATACGGTGAACCAAGAATTGAAAGGGTTGAATGAGATATATCCATTGCAAATGTAAATGTAAATGTTTTAATTAATTTTATATTACTAGATTTTTAGAAAGCTTCGTGATCCTGTCAATAAATTAAGCAACTTTAAAACTTATTCAAACTAACTTCGTTTTTTATTTTTATTTTTTAATTATTGAACTAACCGAATTTTATAGTCAAATTGGAAAGCTGATTTTACGGTTTTCTTTTCCATCTCCTACATCTATTTAAACTTAACGGTGATACGATCTCTCACCTAGTCTGATGATGAACCACACTGATTTGGTTCCGAAGCCTAACGTCGACTTTGTTCGCATGATAATGTGATTTTTACCGAAGATTTAACGGCTTAAATTAATTTTATATTGTTTTTGATGCGAGGCAGAGTCTCGCAGTAGGCAAAGAAAGTATACTTACACTATAATATTGAAATGTATACATATTGTTATATTTTTACTGAGAATGTACTAGGCAAACGAAAAAGCGATAAGATGGAAGGCAAAGAGTCATACCTATTCACTTCGAATTCCCTATGGAATACAAAGCAGTCATAGAGGTGAACTCTATAATCATATCACATAGATATGCATAAGAGAAGAGAGAGAGAGAAAGTATATGGGAGAGACGTATGAAGAAGAAGGAGAAACAGAGGAAAGCCGTGAAGATCGCGGGGAGATAATATGAAATGGCGGAATATGAAGGTTGAAAGGACAACAGCGAAGAAAAGAAAAATAGAGTTGATATCCAAGTAAATACGAGTATATGATTTTTGTGGTACAGGTGAGGGAAGTTGGTGCTTCTATATCAAGTTGTAGCTTAATAAATGTCTAGTTTTAGTGCTTTGGCTGAGGTAAGAGCCTCACTGTGAAGGTTGCTTAGCATGCTGGAAAACTAGATGGGAGTTGGAGCTTCCTTGCTAGTTGTAGCTTGCAAAATTGAAGGTTAGCAGCCTCACTGTGGGTAGGTGCCTAGAGAAAATGCTGGTCTTGAAGGGAGTTGGAGCTTGCCTTTGCATCTACAACAATAATAAGATGTGGTTTTTTTCTCTCTTATGGGTTTCCACTTATGTCTGTTGTCTATATGCATGATGATTATGTGTTGATGCTTTGTATTTGTTCTTCTTAATACTCAGCTGCTCACTTATCGAGATTGTTGTTCCATTGTATATTAAGTTGATCATGGGAATAATGATGTGAATGAGTATAAAAAGAAATTTTTAATACAGAACATGACTACATTAAATTGATTCATCACCCCCCCCTCTCGATTTTAACAAGGGTTCAACATTATCAATACAACTTAGTGGATTACGGTGACATAAATATTTGGCATTACTTAAATTAAAAGTTGGGATATTTGGTAGAAAGGATGTAACTATTGAAGACATGTGTGTCCATAACCCCCACCTAAAAATTTTTTACAAAAAATATAGGGGACACTCTATGTAAATTTTAGTTATATCACTCCTTTAGTACTTGGATTTTGTTAATTTTGTGAAGTTTTTCACTTTTCTACGGTTTTTCACTTTGATCACTTTAAAATATGTGTGGCTTCTCACCAAACTTTCCCAACAACTCTAATTTTTATGAGTTTCGACTTATAGTTTGAAAATAATGCTTGTTCAAGGTTGATTGATTTCCATTACCTACAAGCTTAAATGTATAAACATTGTATTTCACTTTTATATTATTATTTAATTAATTTATATGTAAATATTATTATTTAATTTATTATATTTAATTTAATTTCAATTAATTAAGTTCATTACAATTAATCTAATTAATTTTTAATATTTTTTTATTTTTTTTAATTATTAATTATTTGCTAATTATTTTTTATTTTATTTTTATCACTATTCTCACAAAATAACTTCGGATTCAAAACTGTATATATTGCAAAAAAATTATATAAAAATAAATATATATATATATATAACTTTACTGATCACTATCCCGCCTATGGGAGCCCATTTCGAGGATGATGTAAGAGGAGCAAAAAGGATTTAAAGTGGGAAAGGCTTTATAATGGATGAATTAAAAAAAACGAGTGGAGAGATGGTCCCACGTAGGGTCCCCTCTCCACTCCCATGGATCCTCTTATACATCTTGGACATCTTAGTGTTTGGAGGTAAGTTTTATTTGTTTTATAATATTTAATTCGATGCATTTTAAATTATTTTTTTATGTATTTGTTATAATATATATTTTTTATTTTTTTTATTGGGTTATTTAGAATTTATTTTAATATTCTAAATATTTAAATTTTATTTAAAAATCAAATAATAATAAAAATCAAAACAATAATAATAATAAAAATTAGAAAATTGTTCCCAAATTTTGCATTTTCTAATATTTTGACAATGTTGGGACTTGGACTTTGAGGCATTTATCTTGAGTTTTAGTTGGCCAAATGAGGCACAGGGGATGGCTTGTTGGAATATGGAGCAAGAAAAGCTCGAACATTTAATGTGCCAAAAATAATTAGCGAAGTTGGAGCTACAAAATTGCAACAAAAAAAGCAAATTCGAGGAATTTGTTTTGGGAGAGTATTTTCTGAGTTGCCCAAAATGGTTTCCTGCTACAAATTAGATTTGAGATATCAATTTTTAAGCGGGTGATTATCTCCGTAGGAAAGCAATATGAGCTTATAAATTTGGTTTGATTTATTTGCTGGGAATCATGATTTACGTAGAGTCAAAACACCAAGTGTTAATTAACGATCGCATCGCCGGAGATAAGGATCCACAAGCGGATTTACTCCATGTCAAAAGTGAAACACATGGGGAGCATTTATTGAATCCTTTGCTAAAGCGTGAGAAGGGGGGGTGAATCGATTTAAAGAATTCATAGTCTTGTAAAACTTTTCATTAACACTTATTTACATCTTCATTTCATGATTAACTCAATGTACGGTGAAACTATAATCTTAATTAGTGAGCTGAGCAGGTATTAAGTAGATTAAATCGCGAGGTATCAACACATAATCATCATGTACATAGACACCGCGATATACGGGAAACCCCATGAGGAGAAAACCACATCTTATTATTGTAGTGATGCAATAGGCAAGCTCCAACTCCCTCTCTATGCATGTTTTACGTACGAAATTTGCTTTGAATAATGATTAATTATCCATGAGACTATCACGATCACATACAATTCGATTGTTATATGCAACATAATCTCTTCCACTCGGATCATCAAACATGCAAAAATAAAATCAAGCGATAACACATCAAATCATCATACACATTAACACGGTATGTATGGGGGAAAGCTTATAGCTGAAAACTAGCAGCTATTGTGTATATTATAATGGAGAAATCATGTAACAAACTCGATACAATACTCCTCACAAGTACTAAGTACTTTCTCATGAAGTTACACACAATCTAGCTCGGTTTTGAGCAGTGTCACTGGTTTCTAAAAACTCACCGTCGGTGCCTTGCCTCTATTGCGCAATCCGGGCATGTCTATAGAGATCAAGATTCGAATCTCCCTATAAAACCAGCGATGCCAATCATCGCGGAAATTCCTCCAAGTATGGTGCAAATCTCAGTGCTGGCCCGATGTTGATGTGATAGCTATCCACCTTTTCATCTACCTCTTTCAGCGGGTCCTCCTTCAGAGTCCAGTCATGCATCGTAGTGAGCCCGGGTGTGTTCTTGAGTTGAATAATGAGTTACTAATTAATGAATTAAATAATATTTAATTCACTCCACTCATAACTAAGTGATTAGCTGAGTTAAACTAATCTCAACTAGTTCAACTAAAATAAACGAACACCAACTCCACTAGCTCGTCTCCGTAACTCACTAAAACTTCGCCACGAGTCCTAACGGAATTCAACACCGCATGATGCCATCAAACCCTTGGGAATAGCGTAATTCCTCACGCTCGCGATGCATGAGCCACTACATAGCTCGAGCGAAGTGCTCAAGAAAGTAGCTGCGATTTAGAGTCCAAATATTACGAGGGTAAATAATATTTGACTTCCTATTTTTGGGATAGGCGGGTCTAAAAATAGACTTCGACCTCTTCGACCTATAGGTCATAAAATAGAGTCCCATCTATTTTTACCAACATGACCAATGCTCCAAGAATCTCAAAGCTGGAATCCCCAGACCATGCTCCATATGTCTAAAAATCGACTTTGCATCTGATTTGCTGCGGGCCCACTTAGTGAGCGACTTCATTTCACTAAGCTCCATCATGTTCTTTGAGTTTTTCAACACTCCCTCTAGACAAGATATGGATTATACTGCAGCCCTATCCTGCCCTCTGTGGAATGTCGAACTTGCTCTGAAGTGAGCGCACTCCGTCGGGGATGTCGGCATCTCGATCCTCGAGTGGAACATATGACGCATCATGATTCTCCAGCTGAACACAATCTACGATATGATGGTACCCGAGTGTCGATATGTTTGGACCTATCATGAAATCTTTGGATTAGCGAGAGCTTGATACAACTACGCTAAAGGATTTATCACGATGAGATCATTATGAGCTCCAAATGCAACCCCTGAACAATCCTGAGAGATCTTCCTCATCCAAATAGCCTCGCATGCGACCCAAGCTAGACGCCATGTACTCGGCGCTCTGTTGGAGCGAGTGCCACGGATCTACCACTTTCTGTTGTGCCCGGAAAGCGCATGTCGAGCCCAATCGCGTGAAACTCCTCCAAAAGTGCTCTTACGATACGTTGGACTCCACCGCCGTCTGCATCGGTGAAGCGAAAGCTTCGCTCCATCCTCTTGTACGTCTGCACCAGGGACCATATCCCGATGTGCCTACGATATAGCACAGTACGCAGCTTGCTCGCCTTCCAAAAAGAGCTTGGTAGGCAACCATAACCTGCAAAAGCGGTTAAGCCCTAACATATGTCGGGTGGTGTTGTTGACCGGATACATAAGCGACCCCGTACTAGCGCCGATGGACGGTGGCATCCACTACCTGCTGAAGTAGCATCCTCCTTCCTCCAACCACCCGGGGGAAGAGGAGTGTCAGCGGGCTGCGACCGCTGCGTGTTGAACCTCTCCGAGATCTCCCAGAGGCATCACTTTCACGAGAAACAAATGGTCCTCCGTTGCTGCTGCTAAATCTCCAATCCCGAGAAATAATAGAAGGATGCCCAAGTCCTTCATCTCAAACTCTCGTGCAAGATCCTCCTTGCATGAAAGTATCAAGCTATCATCGCCAATCAAAAGTCGGATCATCTACATACGAATACGATGATCAGCCGAGCTTCCCCTCCACCACAATAAAGTACGAAGTTAGGATCCGCCTCACTCTTGGAGAGTCAAGCCCAAACGAAGTAGTCGTGTCTGTCCAGAGTGTCACCAAGCACGAGGTGCTTTCGCTTTAGCCCGTATGGGTGCTCTCTTGAGTCGGCACACATGCGACTCGCTCTGAAAATCTCAAAACCTTGAAGTTTAGCTCTGTCTACTACCTCCTCCTCAATAACTCCATTGTGGAACGCGAGTCTTCACATCCATACGATGAATGTGCCACCCCCCATGCGCGCTAAGAAAGCAAGGATCGTCCGTGTGGAAGAGTACCTTGTGACAGTGCAAGAGTCTCCTCATAGTCAATCCCCTCGATGACGTGACAGCCACAGGCGACAAATCTCGCCTTGTACTTCTCCACACTCCCCGCGTGACCGCCGCTTCACTTTGTAGATCCATCTCGAACCCACCACCGATTTCCCCACCGGTCTTGGGACAATCTCCCATGCTAGTTCCACGAGAGATCGAATCATATTCTTCGATCATGGCATCAACCCATGTGGGTTCCTCCACTGACTTCCTCAAAGAGGATGGCTCCGTCCCGCAACACATTGACTCACGAAGAGCCATGCTATCCAGTGTACCGATCCGGTGATTGTAGCTGACATGCACGCTGTCGTGGGTGGTCCTCTGACAGCTCTGCATCCGGGCAGGTCGTCCAGGGCTGACGCGAGTCGCAGCAGTGCGCCACTCACGAAAGTGGTTGGCGCCTCGCTATGGGTGGTTTCTTCCACCTCACGAACTTCCTCTTGTGGGCGGTCACGTACGGAGAAGCTCCTCCTTAAGGAACTAATAGCTCCTCATCCGCATGCGAAGTGTAGCTCCCTCTCAGCCAGCTGCCCCCCGCATGGCTTTCTCCTCCTGAAAGTGTATCCCGCTCGCACAACGGTCTTGCGACGTATCGATAAATACACCCCGGTGAGTTGTGAGGTGTATCGATGTACCCACAAATATTCCAACACTCGGCGGTTGGATCCGGCTTCCTGCTACATCTTCGTCACATGCATGTGAACGGAGAGAACCAAAAAGATCCGCAAATAGAAATATATCGGGGCCTCTTGCCAAAATAAGCCTCCTCTCGGTGTACTCATGCCAAGAACCTTGTGAGGACAACGGTTCTGCCCTACCTGTGCATCATTTGTTGTGCATGCCTCAGCCCACAAGTGAAGGGTAGGCCACGATCATGCAACATCGCCGTGTAGCACCACGATGCGTTCCGTTTCTTCCGCTCGGCCACACCCCGTTACGCTGCCATGGGTTATGGGGTGCGATGAGCCATCTCGAATCATGCACTCGTGTGCGAACTCCTTAGATTCGGCCGAGATGAATTCACCACAGTTATCACTCCTTAGAGCAATCACCTTCTTCCCCGACTCCTTCTCGACCGGTGCTTTAAACTCACGGAACTTCGCGAATGTACGCTTGGCTCTATCCGCACGCAAAGAAGATCCCGACACTTCCGAGAGAAATCATCAACAAAGATGCATATACTGTACTTTCTGTCGTCAAACAGCGAGAAAGGGACCACTACGTACGTGTGAACTCTCTCAAGGATCGGGCACGTGGCGCGACTATCCTTCTGCGTGAAAGGTGGCTTTCACATACTTCCCTAAAGTACACCCCGCACCTTTGATGTTGCGCAAGGGTGCCCTTAGGAAGCCCGGTGAGGGAAATACGCTGCGAGAAATCTTCAAAAGCTCCATGGTGAAGGTCGGCCCAATCTCCTGTACCACGGTTCGCCCTCATCATCCCGACTCCACCCTTCTCCCGCCTTGCACTGCTGCGTGCGCATCCATCTACACGCGCTGATAAAGGTTCTTGATCCGAACCCCTATCTTCAGGTCTCTCGGTGGTCTTGCGGGACGAGAAGGCTTTTCCTTCGTTGAAGACCACATCATACCTTATCCTCCCAACATCGCCCACCAGAGATCCAGTTGCTTCTTCAATCCCGGTACATGCATGACATCCCTCAATACAAAGGGGTTTAATAGACTCCCTGCGAAAGGATATGGATGCCGATACCGGTCGCCTTGTATCTACCATCATCGCCCATCTCGATGTGCACACCCAAATCTTTGTCCTCAGATCCGAGAACAAATCCCAATCTCCCGTCATATGAAATGACGCCTCTGGCCCATCAAGAACCACACCGATCCCAACACACTTGAGAAACCAAGCATGCGATCGGTGAAAAGTCAAGCTTGAACGTGAAGCCAAAAGCTTCTCCATACTGCGAGATCTTCCCGCTTGCTTGTTCTTCTTCTTTGGACAATTGGTAGCATAATGTCCGTGCAGTCATGGCAATGACTAAACACTTCACTTTCGCTATCATCGCTCAGCCTTCTTGCCCTTTGCACGCGAATGAGAGGTTTTCTTACCTTCCCCTTCTTTTCTTTAGCGACAAGCGCAGTTTTCTTCATCGACTCCCTTTGATGAAGATCCATCTCTGATAGTCCTCCCTTATCTCCTCACTGCATAGAGATCCGCCCAAAGGTGCTCCCATCCCGGCCGACTTCTCCCGACCATTGACACTATCTTGATATGAGTGCCGAAGCCTTCGGAAGACCAAGGAGAGCCGGAGTCGACCATGTCCTCGTCTTCGACGGATCACCCCCACACTTCCCCGACTCATCTCTTGCACGCGGGTGAACTTCGTGAGGGTATTTGGCGATACTATCGCCCTTCTCCATCTTGATGTTCTCGAGCTTATCTTTGAGCGCCCGAGCTTCAACTTTGGTCGCTCTTGCTGCGGAATAGATCCGTGAAGCTTTTCCACATTAAATATGGAGTAGCCTTTCACATGCGGTACGGATACAATATGATCCTTGACGCCCTCCAACGGGATCCTCGAGCACTTCGCCATATTCTTTTGCCATGCTTCGACTTCGACGGTATCGGTGGGCTTTTGGACATCCATATCTACGAACTCCTTCAAACCATTGTCTTCTAATACTGCACTCCATGCGATCCTTCCATGCAACATAATTGAAAGCTGCCTTCAGAAGAGCATATTCGAGTCGCAAACTAGATTGAAAGACATTTTTCCAACACGGCACCAGAAAGAAAAACAAAACTATACGCAAAATTTTGAATTCCACCTCAAAGCTCAACCGCTCTAGATCTGTGAGAACAAATTATTTCTAGCACGATTGATTGCCAATATGAGGCATTTACAGGACCTTTCACTTTCCCAGAAGAAAGATGAATCCGGAGGCTACTCTCAGCCGCATGCGATTTCTGTCTACCGAAAATAAGTTTGTAATCACTCTGTGATGATCAATCTACTTAGCCCAATAGCTCAGATACCATGTAGAAATTTGCTGAATAATGATCAATTATCCACCAGAGACTATCACAGTCACATACAATGTCGAATTTATATGCAACACATAATCTCTTCCCACTCGGATCATCAAACATGCGGAAATAAAATCAAGCGATAACACATCAAATCATCATACACATTAACTTACGGTATGTATGGGGAAAGCTTATAGCTGAAAACCCCCATTTGACTATTGTGTGTATTATAATGGAGAAATCATGTAACAAACTTCAGATACAATACTCCTCACAAGTACTCGGTGCTTTCCTACACTGAAGTTACACACAATCTAGCTCATTTTTGAATAGAGTTCTTTGGTTCAAAACTCACTGTAATGCCTTGCCTCTATTGTGCAATCCCGGGCATGTCTATATAGAGATCCAAGGTTCGAATCTCCTTGGCCAGCAGTGATGCACCAATCATCATGGGAAATTCCTCCAAGTGTGGTGCAAATCCTCATGCACAAGCCGATGCTCGCCAACGATAGCTAACTCCACCCTTTCATCTACCTCTTTCATGGTCTCCTTCGAGCGAGTCATGCCTTTGTAGTGGCTTGATGTGTTCTTGAGTTGAATAATGAGTTACTAATTAATGAATTAAATAATATTTTAATTCACTCCACTCATAACTAGAAAGTGATTAGCTAGTTAAACTAATCTCAACTAGTTCAACTAAAATATGGACACAACTCCACTAGTCACGTCTCATTAACTCCACCAAACTTACGCTAGAAGTCCTAATTTGAATTCAACACACGCCTAGATGCCATCAAACCCTTGGGAATAGCGTAATTCCTCTGTCGGATGCATGAGCCACTTACTGTGGCTCGACTAGGTGCTCGAGAAAGTAGCTGAGTTTAGAGTCCAAATATTATTAAGGGTAAATAATATTTTACTTCCCTATTTTTGTATAAGCACAGTCTAAAAATAGACTTCGACCTCTTCAACCTATAGGGTCACAAAAATAGAGTCCCATCTATTTTTACCAACATGACCAATGCTCCAAGAGATCTCAGAACGCGGAATCCCCGAACCATGCTCCATATGTCTAAAAATAGACATAGTCTAGAGAAATAGACTTTGCGCCCACCCGAGTTCGTGGGCCCATAGTGAAGGCGACTTCATTTCACTAAGCTCCATCATCTTCTGCTGAATTTTCAACATTCTGTAGGCTCCAACCTACATGAGGCAACAACCTCGATTACGTAAGCTACAACTTGCAAAGACTCCAACTCCCATCTAATTTCTCAGGGCTACAACCTCACAGAGGCTCCTACCTCGATGAGCTTCTGGCCCAGCGCATCTATCAAGCTACAACTTGCATATGACAGCACTAACTTCCTCACTCTTTACGAAAAAAAAACACATGTTGATTTACGCAGATATCTGACTCACCATGTTATGTTCCTTCTTCTCTGTTGTCCACATCTAGACCTTCATATCCTGCCTTATATCATCTTTGAATCTTCACAACTTCTCGTCTACTCCTCCTCACTTCTTACCCACCCTCTCTCCCTCATTTCTCCATTCCCTAACCTCCTTATGTATATATATGTGTATGACATCATTTATAAAGTTACCTTATGACTATTTGTTTTCCACGGGAATTCGGTGAATAGGTATGACTCTTTGCCTTCCACCTTCTCGTTTTCTTGCCTAGCACATTCGAGAAAAAATATAACAATATGTCATACATTTTCAATATTACGGTGAGGTATTTCTTTGCCTACGGAGACTTGCCTTTGCATCACAAACAATATAAAATTAATTAAAACATTTACATTTACATTTGCAACAGAATATATCTCATTCAACCCTTTCATTTCTCGACTCAACGATATGTTTGTCTTCTACTACTGCTTGTGAGATATAACTTGATTCTGCTTACTCTCTCACGCGCTTTCTATGCATGTAGAATGCATTTCCCAAATTATGTTCTAATCATGGCGACTTTATCAATCACGAGGCTTTCTTCAACCTTCGATGGTTCCAACCATAGCCAAAATCTAGCTTTGCGGACTTACCATACTGAAATGATCTTGTTAAACCCTTCGAAACTTATCACGTTTAACTACTCGAAAATGAATAATTGAAGCCTTTTAACCAATGTTAAAAAACTTGAGATTAAGGTCGAGCTCAACACTTTGATAAAACTGCTGCCCTAAATAACCCTTTCCAAGAACAGTATTAAAACTTTAGAGATGTTATATAATTACGCTTTAAGAAAATTTTCAGAAAACCCTCTCATCGACTTAATATAATAATAGACCTTTTGTAACATAGTCAATAACCTTTCGGGCCACTTTACGAACTCTTTCTATCGCTCGATGTGATGAAATAACTGCGATCGCGAAGAATTCTTGACCGATGCAATAATCCGATTCGATGAGCTGCTGCGATGACTTCCAATTCGATGACACGCTATGCTAGATGATTCCGATGCCATGAATGCAATCGCGATGGCTGTCGATCGGATGGTTGCGATTAAATCACATTGTCAGCAATGGCAAAGTTCAATGGCTTGTTCCATTGCATGACGCCTCCATATACGAGTGTGAGTGGCTCACGTAGTAGATCCAATAGTTTGTCATTGGTGGGATCGGGATGGTTGTCATTGATTTACCCTGGATATCAGCTCTTATTATGTTGATTTACCCGATATCGACAATGCTCAACGTCTGCGTCTCCTCAACACTTCTGTACTTGCCGTACGATAAGATATCGTCGATGCAATGAGATCTCCACCATGTCGATCTTCTATCTTCGATAAGATCTCCGCCCGTCAATCTTCAACGCTTTCCACTTTAAGCCTTCACATTAAGACTCCACCTTTCGTGTGATCTGCGACCACCGATAGATCTTCGATGACGTCGATCCGACGGATACTCGCATTCACAATATACACGATGTTTAACATTTTCAAACGTACATGCACTTTTCCCCATCACGATCACCGTTGGATCTTCGCGCGCATCAAATCAGGACGGCTATCCGTTACTTTGACCCACTTTGACCTTTAATTCTAAAAAAATTATGCGAAAATAGGCGGTTTTTAGTATTCCAGTCGACGCGTCATAATATGATCACGATCAGCGTTCCAAATGGAATAAACTAGCTCATGGCCCAAAGAAGTTGTGCGAAACCCCGATTGGTATGGTTTTGAAAAACCATAACCTTCAAGCCTTAGTTTAAATGCAATTAAGTGCGCGAATTCAACGCCATTTCTTTAGAGATTTCGCTCAATCTCCTGTGCTCTGTTTAGCCTTCTACTCTCGCCTTCATTCGAAAATGGTTTCCTACCATGTCCAACATATCTCTCACTTACGCCTTTTCTGCTTGTTGAATGAAATTTTGTTGTGCCGTTACTTCACTCCATCGCTTACGGATCTTGCATCACTACTCTTGGATCACTGCGAGATCTCATAAAGAACCCGAACCTTCCTTTTCTTTAGCGCAACTCCCCTCCTGAGACTTGTTACCGTATGCGATATTTGGCCCTTGACTTGTGTCTCTTGTAACTCCGCTACCTCTGTAGCTAATGTCGTAAGAGTCTGCTACCTCTAGTCACACTATCTGCTTCATCATGTTGCCTCTCTGATTCTTGACATCTAACTCTCGCTCTCTCTGTTGCCCTTTGCTTCTTCCTAGTGTTTGGGCTTCTACCTCCTTTTGTTGCCTGTTGCCCTCTCTGCTCCTTGTCTGTCTCCTTTTGCCTTATGTTGGTTCTTATTTGTTCTTTTGCCTTAGTGCAATAGTAGAAAATGATGAAATTAATGACTAGGTGACTAAAAAAGTTAGTCACCGCAATTATTTCAAGTGAAATACTACTAAATTTGAGAAATTTTAAGTGACCGAACTAAAAATGACTAACTTAAATGACTAATCTAGTCTAGGGATAAAATATACGACTAGATAATAGGTGAGTAAACTAAAAGCGACTAACTTAAATGACTAATTTAGTGCTAGGGATAAAATATACGACTAGATAATAAATGACTAAAGTAAAAAGTGACTACTTAAATAACTAATTTAGTCTAGGATTAAAATATATGACTAGATAATAATTGACAAACTTAATAATGATTAATGCTAAAATGACTATTATAGTCCAAGAATAAAAATATGACCAAATAACAAGTACAAAAAGTATGTGAGTTAGTCATTTATGTTAGTAATTTTTTAATCGTATCACTCCATAAATGAAAATTTTCAATTTTGATACTAAAAGTGTTACATTTCACTAAACGAGGTCTCTAAATCCATACGCTAGTGTTAAGATTTGAAAGACAAAGAAGTATTGAGTCCATCTACATTGTTAAAATTTCGAATACTCTTTTGTCTCTAAAGTTTAACACTGAAGATGGATTCATCTACAATTAACATAAATATTTCATTCATCATCTATCTACTTAATATGTATATTTATAGTTTTATAGTTTTAGTAAAGGTAATATTTATATTTCTTTAATATTAATATGTATATTAATATTTCTTTGGCCATAAAGTTTAATCTTTAAACTTCATTGATTTATGTTAAAAGTGTGACTCTTGTTTTAAATCTAAGTTCAAATCTTCATATTTACATTTAATCAATAGATAAACATAACATTTCTTTTTTTGTAAGTCGATATTCATTCATGTGGTGAAAAAAATGTACAACCCATGACAAAGAAAAAAAGCAGTGGTCTCACCCCAACTAGGTTTGTTGACCAATGTTTGCAACAAGTGAAAAAAAATACAAAAAAATGAGAACTAAGGACAACATCCATAAATGAGAGGGTCAAAGACACCAAAATACATATAATACATATACACGAGGAAACATACTAGTCATCGAGTGTAATGGAAGCTAGGTTTTCAGGTTGTCCCTAGAGGTTGGTGGACGAAAGTTACAATGGATGTGCCCTCGAAGTGTGCGAGCCCAAGTGTCCAACTTTTCCCACTTTTTTCTACAAGGTGGTTTTTGGCCTTGCTGAACCACCACTGCAATACTTGCTCCCACGACACCAGAGCTGGAAGGTGCATCTGTCCAAATTTGCCATAAACTCAACATGCTCCTCCCCTCACGAACTCATTCAGCCGCATCCACAGATCTGTCGGAGGTTTGAATTAGATCTCAAAATTTTCTAGAAAACAATGTTGAATTTACCACGGGTCGGGAGCTACACACCTAGAAGTTCCCCATTTAGCTGTTCCTCCTTTCTTTCCACCACCTCGATGCTGCATTTGTTGCGACCTTACACTTCCACCACCATGACCGCCTCACGTTCCCACACCAACAAGCTAGGAGTGACCGACAGTCTTACCACCTCGATGCGCTCCTACCACCACTATTTCCATATCATCTAAGCCAACAGATCCTTTCTTGGGCGAAATTTGAGGATTTCCCAGCGCCACTATGATGGTCATATTGTGATAAAACCGGGAGAGCCAACTCACGTTATCCAATTCCGGTCTCACGGAACTTTCCCCTACCACCACACCCAAAAACGAGATCTCTCTTCACCCTTAAATTTCCTCAAGAAACCACACACTATGTCCCGATTACCATCTTTCCACAGTTGGGAAACTCAGCAATAACTTGGGAAACAACTAGAGAAGGAGAAGGTGGGAGGAACACGCTCTAGGTGGCGCTTCCCCAAGAAGCTTCACACAACCCACACTAGGATATCGAATCTATGTGATTCCAAAATGGTGACTCTCCTGTCACCACTAGACATCATGAACCACCCACCAAACCACCATGCACATCAATTTCACGGGACCCGAGCGCGAGAAATGGAGAATTCCCACCCACGAGCTACGCCACCCCCGCCGATAGCTCCCTCGATACCACGCTTCCTACACCTCTGTCATACCAACAACTCACACATACTAAAAAACACATAACAATTTCCCCCCGTGTGACACGTCATAGTGTTCAAGATTTCTATTTCACTGGGCATTCAAATGAAAAATAGAAGTGGAAAACATGAGCGAGGGAGGATTTTCTTACTAACGTCCTTGGCACCTATAGGTTTACATATATCTATCTACATTTGGGGTCATCACAGACAATAGAAGAGTCATGAGAAAATATATAGAAAAGGGAGGTTCTATGAAACATTTTTGGCGGTGTTCGACATGTTCGAGATTTCTATTTACTAGGCATTCAAATGAGAAAAAAAAGTGGAAAATGTGAGCGAGGGAGGAATTTTCTGATGTCCTCGGTGCCTATTGTTGCTATAAATATCTATCTACATTTTTGGTTGTCCCCTTGTAATAAAAGAAGTCGGGGAAAAAGAGATAGAAAAGGAGGTTTGTGAAAAGTGGTGGTAGGTGTTCATGAATGGATAGTAATGAGAAAGTCCAAAACCCAAGTCCATCCCAATGATAAGCTGGAGATGTGAACCCCAACTCCATATGTATGCTCATTCTCATTCTTCTAGTTATCCTTCTATCTTTCATTTATTTCTACATCTGCTTGTTTCTATTAGTAAGGCCTCCTTGATTGGCAATTGATTGAGTAGAGAAGTTGTGCATGCAAGAGGGATAGATCAACAACACTTATTATCATTCTCTCCATGTTTCTTTTTAGGGTAAATGACAAGTGATCAAATGTTGCAATAAATTCTGTATTTCTTCCTTTTGTGGGTGTGTATCAATAATTTTTAGAGTTTCATTTCAACTCTTCCTAAGATGTGAAAGTGACCATCACTCGTGGGAGAAATAGCTTGGAAGGATGCATCACACTTAGTTTTTGGTTAACCCATAAATTGCACTACTTCCCAAACCTCTTACTTATGCTGTGGATAAGTGAATCTTGAGTGGTTGGCCTAATGACATGCCACCATATTCACTAGATAAATATAATCAAATTAGATTTTTACTTATTTTGTCAACTATGATCTACCATTTCAAAATTGTATCATGTTCCCTACCTCTATTATGACTACTTGGGCACACTAGTACCCATGAGGTTTATGCAACTATGTGGTAAAATTATGGATGTTAGTTTTTTTAGTTATGTTTTTAGTAAAGAAAGTAATTGATAGAACCACGATGTCCCTCACTTTTAGATTTTCTTGATTGACAATGAAATGTGAAACTTTATCAAGGGAATTTAAGTGCGGTTATTTATATTACGGATGGAATTATTACATTAGATCAAAATTGGGCTTTTTATTATCCACATATGTTATAATTTTCTCATCAATATTATACTTATTCTCACAATTCCTTTGAAGTATATATCATCATTGGTTTGATTCTTCTTCATGCACATATGTGCAAATGTCAACGATGACAGTGAGAAGTAACAACATACAATGAACTAACTCTACATCCAAATTCAATTATTTGTTGGCTATTGATTTTTTCTTTATCATCACTTATGACAATGAGAAGTAACTACATATGATAGGATGCAAAGCTATCTCCTCAAACCAATGTAGAGATGCAATTATTTATTGGTTGTTGAATTCTTATTTGTCATCACTTAGAATAAGCGACACTATGTGGACTCTCTTAAGGAGAAAAAAAATATTCACTTTCATAACTCGTAGGGACTCCTCAAAATATTTTCACTTCCGTTAATGACGATCCCTTTTCAATATCAATGTTTTATGCGTTCCTCCAATCAACTCTTCATAGTCTCTATCTCTTGTTTCTCCTAGAAAAGACATTCATATTAGCTATATCCAAGCCCCATAGAACATACAAAGACCTACAAGCACCAAATCTAATTTTTTTAGTAATATGTATCTTGCTCAACAAGAATTTATTGCATAGGCACCGTTGAGCCAAAGAAAATACTACATGTGGTTTCCAAAGAAAGACTAAAAATAATCAAATTAAATAATATCATAGTCTAAATGTAGTTATATGCAGGTCAACTTGAGATTCCCAATCTATTGTGCATTCTCAACTTTAACCAAATCATTAAGATATCAAATATTGGAACTTAGTCATGGCAAACTCAATATTCAGAATAGTCGGAGCTTAATGCAAACTCAATATTCAAAATAGTCGGGACTTAATATTGATTGGAATAGTTAGAATTAGATGAGTTTTTGATAGTTTAATATTCCATTTAACATAATCTAGAACTTAATTCTTTTGATTATAACACCCAAAAAAATAAAATAAATTTTTTTTGAACGGATCCCATAACATCTACCGGTATTCGGCTGCCTCGAATATTTTTGCGAAATTTTTATTTTGAATGGCGGCAATATTCAACACCTCGAATTTTTGGGAATTTTTTTATTTTGAGTGGCGAGAAGCATCGTATTGATTTTCTAAAAGAATAGAAATGAAATTTTAATCTCACTTCCCGAAAATCGCAGTGGGTCCTCGAAAATTAGCCTTCAAGCGCACGAAAGGCGTCGAATTTGAGAAATATGTAGATAGGTCGGGGGATCAATCCTCTCGCCTCAATGCGAACGGAAGGATATCTACTCACCCAATCGAAATCTTGTGCGTCAACATGCTCCATCTCCCATGACTAGTTCTCGGCCCGGTGGCCGCCTCTCGGCTCAAACCCCTTTGATTGCACCTCCGATTCGACGTCATGCGATGAATCTTCAATTTCATAGGAGGAGAGGGTCATTACGGAGAAAGGGATTCTATTTCGACCCTCGCCTCTTCAAACGCCAAAGGAAAAAGGGAGCGAGATCTTCTCTTTTTGGTTCGATGTGAAGAAGAAAACGAGCACGACTACCAACTACGACAGCTCTGAATTTTTTGGGTGGCATCGTATGAGTTCTCTAGGGGATAGAAACGAAACTTTAATCTTTTCAACTGCTTATGAGTCCCCTTTTATTTTTCTGAGTAGAGCTACATTCTTTTTACTAGCTAAGACACACATTTACAAGTTCTCGATTACGGATTTGAGGTTGTTGGGCCGCATCTACACGAGCTTGAGGCCAATATTCCACATTCCATCTGACGGATGAATATGCTAAGAAGGGCTAAGTAATCATGTTGATTGCGCAGGTTTCCTAACTATATACGATTTTGCACCCTTATAGCGACCAAGAAAAATTACTCTCTAAAGGGCTGCGTATAAGCTAAATCAGTCACGAGTTTACACTATCCGAGTCACGGCATCACTAACTCGTGTGACTACTTTGTTGCTCACTAAAGGGAAACATGAGTTCCTTATCTCTGGTATGGGTGAATGCAAACATTTGGGTATAAAATGAACTCGGACTCTTCATTAGTGTAGGGACGGTCATCTGGAAACTAACAAAAGGAACACACCGGTCTCGGGGTTTCTATACTCAATGTCCCTTATTTACATGTGTTTATTGACGAGCATAAAATATTGGTAGTCTTAGCGTTGTAGTGGATGTCATTCAGGAGTGTAGTATGAATACTGCGTTACTCCTATTTATAAGTTATATTTGGCTATCCTGTGTGAATATTATTCTTGGAATATGTTGAGTTTGAACTTTGGGTGGTTTATTTTCGGTGCATGTCATTTAATATGAGTATCTACGAATTAAAATTGTTAGTAAAGCGCTTACATTAGTACCCGGACAAATTGTTTGACATAGAATATGGTGAAAATTTCACATAAAACCGGAAAGCTATTACAGCAGATTCTACAACCAAGGCGATGGTGGGGATGATAGTGCACCCGGAGAAATTGTTTGACATGTGATATTTACGAAAAATTTCGACTTAAGCAATCTGTTGCAAGGAATTTTACAACCCGAGGGCGATGGTGGGGGTCGATAGTGCGTTAAATCTAGGCATACATTGGGCACATTGAGTAGGAATACGGCATAGGTCCATCTAACCCTTGTCATGATATGGACATTGAAGTTGCCAACCTCCGGTGCATTTCTTGAGTTTACCCAAATGGTCATCATATCGAGATATTGGAACTAACCTATGCACTCTCTAGCTTTACAATCGTTGGGTTCGATGTCGAGTTGAACCTAGTATGTGCTAGGTTAATTTCCCCACTTGACCAAACCTAGAAATATTTTTTTTTGATTGGTGGGGGATTCTCCCTGTAGTTCTTATTTATTATCTATTTTATCATATTTTCTCTTGACTAGATCTCGAATCAAGCTTCATTGTGGAAGCAGGTGGAGATGGGCTAATTCATTCAAACTATGTGCGATGGTGTAATGCTATACATTGAATATGGACACATTCACGTTGAGATTGACAATGCGAGTGCATTTCTTGAGAACCCAAATGCTCAACATATTAATATTACAACTCGGGAACATATGCAAAACTCAAGCTTTATAATTGCCCGGTTTTGATATCCAGATAGGTTTTGATATACCTCCATGTTTGATATTGAATGCGGAATAACTTACAGGAGCCTATTAAATGTCAATAATGAACTTAACTTAGAATTATGCCAAGTAATAACCATGCACAATAGCACTTAAAAAAAACATATACTTTGGGAAAGGGATAGAGGATGTGTATGTTGATAAATGGGAAATGAATTGACCCAAGTATATTTAATTCTCCTTTCTTAAAGTATTCACAAGTTATATATGGTGCAAAGGGAAAATCGGGTAGCCCAATGACTATAAGTAGACAAGCACACCAATGCAGAAGTCATATGTTAATTGTTATATGTTTTTCTTGTCCAACTCTAAGCTATATCTTGCTCTTCAACAGCATTAAAAAACATATCTAGTTTTTACGATTCATACGGTTCTAGAATTTTGGAATCGATCCCACCACGCATTACTAGCTTGTTTAGCATGCTAGGGGGTTTGCGCATAGTTTGAGAGTTTTCTCGGAAAGGCTCAATACATAATCATGAAATACTTATCCACGATAGCCATTTATATGTAGTTCTTGACTTTTCATAATGAACTCCTTGACTTTTACTCCTTGTTTTTTATAAACTCTTCATCAAGGATTGAATTGACCTTGTTGTGCAAAGCATCAATTTCTTCCCTAGACAATTGCATCCCACGATCTCTAGCTACGATGATGTACTGTTGTTTTCATGCAATTCGTTTGAAATGCAACACCATGATGCTATTAAGGCTCTTAATATCTATAAAGCGAGTTGTCAAACAATGTGTAGTTGGAAATCTACTATTCCAAAAGTGTTGTAATTGATGTCTTCGAGTTTCAAATCCTTTCAAAAACGATTGCATATACCCCTGTACTTTTTGTTTTTTAAGGATGATTGTGATCCGGCCATTACTTTTTTCCATGCTTGAGTGGCATTCCCTCTTAACATGTTTGAAGTTTTTTATCATTATTTACTTCCTCTCATGATGCATATACTATACTTTCCTATTCATTTTCAAATGTTTAGTTTACAAAAACAATTTTTGTGGCAACATTTACGGTGGATTCATTAATTCATTAGATGATGTAGATGTCTCATTAAGTCATTACATAGTAGGATAAGAGGAGTACATTACAACATCTTGAATTGCAAGTTCCCCAGAGTAGGACAAATGACAAGAACAAAAATAGGTGGTCTTTTATGATCTCGAAGGACTAGTGACTTGACTATCACCTCAATAGAAGGAAATAGTAATGCTACTATCATCTGTATTTCTTTGTGTTTGTCAATTGAGCCATCTACTTTGAAATTTTTCCCACGAGGACCCATTTAACCATTTGCACTTTTTCACTTTAGGCATATCCTCAAGTTCTAGTGTTTCATTTCTCTTGTATGGAATCATTCCACCTACCATTACTTTGTCCCATTCTTCTTTCCATGTGCATTGAATCACATTGTACGGAGTGTATGGTGAGTTGTGATCAAAAGCCATATATAGCTATTTGTACAAGCGACTACACTAATCTTTTTTGTTTCTTGCTTCCTTTGTTGCTTTCGAGGTGGTTCACTAGCTTTGAGCCATCTAATGCTTCACAAATGTTGTTTCGAGAATATTCTTGGGTGTTGATGATGTTCTCACTACTATCATTCAGAATCTTCTTGGGCTTTGACGATGTCCTCACTATTAAAAATTCCCGAAATCTTCTTGGGCTTTGGTGATGTCTTAGTACTAGCTTTGACATCATTGACTTCATTATCAATTTGGATTCTTGATTGCTCCTTTGTTCTTGACTTTCGAGATACTTTCTTCTGCTACCTTTTTACCTCTTTCTTCAATAGGTCATGGCACTTCAATTTCATTTGAATTACCTTGGATATAGTTGTCCTCAAATATAACATCTCTACTAAGTGTATCTTTTTCAAATAAAAATCTGATATCATATACTCTCCATTGTACCCTATCAAAAATACTTCTAACCTTTATCCTCGTGTATGCACTTTTTGATTTTCGATGACAAGTCACACGGACATTTCAAAGAAACACTTTGGGATGACTCTCCCCTAGTTTCTCATCATTTCATGCCCTCATTAGGTGTAACATTCATATGCGATTTTCATTGTATTTCTATCAACAAAAATACTGCGATGCTACTAATGCTTCAACTTAAAATTTATTTGATAGATTTTACCTTTTATCATTCTCTGTCGCCATCTCTACATCTATCCTTCCTTTGCAACATTTCTTTCTCTGTGAATGCGCATGAAACTTGTAATACCTATAAAATATTGAAATGATGGTGTAATATTCACTTGTGGCCTCATCTGTCAACCTTACATGTAATCAAGGCTATAAGTCTACACCTGTGCAACCCACAACATTTTATTGTATTTTTTTGCAATATATACTATTTTTAGGCTAAGGCCAAGTTCAACTTCCTTGGAGCTAGCACACTACTAGCACATCTCTACATCTATCCTCAATTTTTTCAAGATATCTGACTATTAACATTCCAAAATCTTCTTGGAAAGCTTTGGTGATGTCCTTATTACTAGCTTTGGCATCATTATTTTCATCACAAATTCTTTTTTCATGAGCTAAGTGTTGTCTTATGTGATTCTTTAGCTTATGGGCACCTACATCTCATGTTTCTCATGTTCATGGATTCATCTTCTCTCCTCTTTGTGTTTATGCTTTTTTTATGGCTTTTCGGTTGTTTACATTCAATCCTTGTTTATCTCTTGTAATATCAACACGGTATCAGAGTAGGTGTGAACTCGCCTCTTTGGGTTATCTCATTTGTTCAAGGGTTTTCTAAAGTTTTTCCTCGAGGTTTCACCCATATTCAATGTTTTTACTACAATGCTGATCCATAAGTGGTTCAAAATCATCTTTTCTAAGGTTTCTTCCTTTTAGAGCTTCCAAGTGAGGCTCAATTTTTACTATTTTGATCAAAGGAATTGCTTAGCGATAGATTTTTTTTTGGGTTAATTAGTCGATCGATTAGACTAATAGTGCCAATGGCATTTCCCCAAAGGGTTCCGAGGACTAGGGTTTTTAGATCATCTTCATTTTAGAGTTTCAAACCCTTCTTTCATGCACACCTTCTTAGGTGTATGCGAGGGATCTCTTAACCCCTTTTTATCTTTAAATTTATACTTTTCCCTAATCAAAGTGGTGATTATTCTTGGGTAGATTTTATTTAGGATGCTACTAACACACATTTATATGCACATATTTTTACTCGCACTCTACATGTTGGCATCTACCCATTTCGGGGAGATGATGATTTGGCTCTCATTCATCATTGGAGGTTTTCCCTTATTTTTTTAGGAAATTATTGTTTATAGTAGAAGCCATAGTTGATGATGTGAGGCATATGTAGAAAAAATTTAACTAGCGTGAAACCTTCACGGTTTTAAGTTTTTGCTCAAATATATTTCCGACGAGTACCAAACTAGAAGGTCTGATATACTTGAAGTAAATAGAAGGCTCTAAAATATTCTTGTTATACAGCCTATTAGCTTTGTAACATGTCATATTTTTATGTGCTTGAATTTCAACCTTGTACTCATGTCGGGTCATTGTTAAGCTTTGCACTAAGCGATAAGAACCCTCCCTTTTGTCATCTATGGGTCTTATTCCTTTTTTTTCTTGCAAGATAATGTGTTATTAACTTATTTATAAATTTGTTTTATATATGTAAACATATATGACATTCCCAACTAGTTTGTTCCAAACTTGTTTTGTATCGATAGATCGTGCAAAAGAAATTTTTTTAGGACCAAAGTAAATTGATCGTATAGTGCCTTGAAGCAATTGTTAATTTTCTTAAGGATTGAAAAAAGGGTCATATAGATAAGTTTGTATGTTGTATAGAGGGTTGAATAAATGATCCATAAGTGACAAGTCCGTGTCACTCATGGAAAAAACCAAAGTGGTTGAAATAAGGGTCAAACCCATACACTATAGGAAAAGAAAATTGTGCGAAGAAGGGGTGGTCGACATTTCGGTTGGTAGAAAAGGATCTACTAGTATCACCTCAAAAGAAGCACACAATTTTGAGTGTATTTTTATGGGAGAGGTGGGAAGGTATGGTCAACGGTCGTTGGTGGAAGAGCGGCTGGCTAGCATTCAAGTACGCACTAAACAAAAACAAAACCACGAAGCATAAGGTGGCAACTCACTAAGAAGGAAGCAACACGGGCTAGACTAGTTGACACCACTCAACTATTGAGAAATCACGAGGAAAAAGACACAAAAAATAGCTGATAGAAGAAAGTATACGCATAGTTTGTGGATGGAGGAGTGCTATCGAGCTAACTTGACTTTGTTTCGGTGCGAGTTTTAGTAGCCACCACACGTGGTCGAGTAGCCTGAATTGAAGCAAGTAGCGATGGGCGCTTCGAGGCACAATCCGGCCAGAGATGTGTGGCAGCTGCATTTGACAAGCGAGGGGAAGCACATAGATCGTAGTCATAGGTAGCGGGGTGGGATGTCGGGTCGGGTACGGGAAACTCCATCAAACATCCGCACCTACATCCAAAATAGTCTTTCCTTCAAAGTGGTGAATGTTCTCAAACATAGTTGTTTAATAATATACATCCTCACGTGTCACATTTGGAAAAGTATTGTGGGGAATCTCCCACAATTCCTAGATTGTGCATGTCTTTCCTTGTACTGCAAATCACTGTGATGCGTGCATAGACTTTACTAAATAGAAGATATTTTCTCTCTTCAACACCTCATAATTGTAATGAAAAAAATTGCCTCAAGATTTTGATTATCAACGAACTTTTCCTCATGAGAAGGTGTCTTATCTTGAGGAGCAATTTTTCTCATCAACCGGCCATTTTGAGGTAATTTATAAAAGAGGATGATAGAATAAATTTAAGAGAGATAGTTAAAGATGACTTCATATTTCCTAGTTTGGTAGGGGAGGTGGGTAATGAGGCATTGATGCATCAAATATAAAAGGAAGAATTACAAACAATTTTGCATTCTTTCCAAAAGTATAAGAACCCTCGAGTCACTTAGGTGGGACAATAGAATTATTCTAGTGGTTCTGTGACTTCCTTCAAACTAACCAAGAAATTGCTAACAAATTAAAATAAGCGAGGATTTGGGAGCTTTCAATTCAACATTTCAAGCTTTAATCCGAGAAATTGAGACAAGAGATGAGATGATCTCAAACCCATATCACTATGTAATTGAATCTAGAAAATCATTGCAAAAATTAGCTTGCATGTACGGTCAAAATCCACTAAGTTGATTCCATGTCATGTAGAACAATTTTTCATCCTTTACGGGAAACAAATCACATTACGGAATAGGAGTAGCCCAAAGAAGTAATTTTATAACATCAAACCAAAAAATTACAAGCAATGTTAGTGATTTTGTCTTTCCAATGCATATGATAGAAAAAATTGGCTTTATTTAGGGCTACTCATTCATATACGGTTCAATGTGCAATTGGTTAACAGGATAATGAACTATCTTTCCTTAATATCTTTGCAATCTAATTAATGGCTCAACCTCATTCTTCTATCATGACCTACAAGAGACCATGGGTGAGGTGTGAATAATGAGCTTCTATGCTATGTGTTGTAGGGTAGGTGGTCTCAGCAAAGTTATTAATAGAATCAAAAAAGAACTATAAGCTTGACAACTATACAAATAGGAATTACCCTAAACTTGACATATTTACTCTTTGTTGATTAAGTTTTTCTTTTGGATGATAGGATCAAAAGGTAGTTACAATTATGTTGAAGGACCCCACCCTTGAGGAACTAAAATTCCTACCTTAAAAACTACTAGGTCAAGTACTCTATAGAGATCACTTCCATTGCATACTTTTTGTTGCACTGCAGTTGAACCTCAAGGCTAAGAAGAGGCAATCAGAGGTAACCACAAACCAAGATTTTGATCGACACCTAGCCACCCGAGACCAAGAGGGCTCTCTCTTTCTATGATGAAGGGTGGTTGCAATAAGTGAATCTTAGGCTAGCTATGAAGTACGTGGGATTTGATTTTGAAAGTTTTGGGTCGAAACAACAAGAGATAAACAATCATTGGGCTATGGAGTCGAGGTGCAGTTTCTGCAGAAAACTTGGGGCAAAATCGACGTATGCTTAGCCAAATAAATGATGTAGATGGGAGCGAGAGAAAGGAGAAAGCTCGCGCCTGCGGGACATCAATCAATGGATGAATCTCTAGTAGGCGACTTTAGCGAGAAAGGAAAACCAAGGGGTTATTAAACAGAGCAACTAACAAAGGATGGATTACTGTAAAAACAACCCTACTGCATTTAACAACATATTCATTGTAGAAAGAGCATCATGTGTGGATGGATTCCTAACACTTCCTTTAGAGAATGTTGTAACAAAATTAGTAGAAAAAACACAATATGAAAATGATCTTATAAGGAAAAACATGTTGAACATGAAACACAGTGATGGATCCCAAATTTTGAAAGGGCGAGCTGCTTCATTAACATAACATTCGAAGAAAAATTTACACAATCCAAAAGCGATATTCTCTCGTTGAAAATCAAACCATTACATCCTCAAAAATATTCCCTATATATACTCTATTACAAATTTACTTTTGATTCCTCTACATAGGAATCAAAATAAAATATATTTAATGTTTCAGCAAGTAAAATAAATTAAATTACAACTAAATAATTTAATTAAATCATCTAAAAATAAAATGAGTTTGCTACAATATGTCGAAATGTTAGAAAGTTTGCTGAGTTTTTTCATGAAATCTAGGGATTCATTTCTTGCTAATTTGAGCCTAAAAACTCTACCTCTTGAATGCCATGTTGCACCTTCCTGCTAGCTGCCCTCAAATTACGGGAGATGCATTTGCCACTTTGCAAGAAATTGGGAAAAGGTCTCCAATATTTTAATGCTAAAAAAATATGAGTCAAATGCTGCCACATATGTTATTTAAATCGAAAAGATGAATCGAACGCCCAATTATTGCAATGAGCGCCACCTATGCCATTTTTCAAGCCTTTTTTGTTCACGAAGTTTCAATTGTAAAAGGGATCTAGAAAACTCTTGAGAAATACGAATAATCATGATCAATAGCACTTTGGGGGATCCCCATCACTCCATCACATAGCAGACGAGATGGCTTGTAAGAAATTTACTGTTATAACCTCCATTCCATTAATAACATCATTGTTCTTTCTCAAAATTTGAATGTGTTTTCACTACTTGTTTAAATGAGTTCTCCGACTTTTTTCAAGACGACATGTAAATGGGACCTCCATAGCACTAGAATATATAAAGATGATAACAAAGCATCAAATGCCACAGATGGTTTCAATAACTTATCTGAGATGCCATCCTCGATAAATAAAATTTTAAAGGAACATACCCATTTGGCCCTGTCAAATTTTAAAGTAACATTATCCCATTTATCTTCGGGATAAAGAAACCCATTTACGAGACAAAAAAACCCTTTTTTTGCTTTCAATGTCTCTTCATTGAAGTCAATATTGAGGCTCACAATCCATGCGGCACTAATGCTAGAACCTTCTAAATACTGGAATGTACATGCTCTCCTTGCAAAAGAAACGTGCGATATTTGATCTCGGGATGTAGAGACCTATCAATATCAATAGGGTAAATAGCTCACGGACAACAACCTATGACTTACCATTGAGCGAGGAAGAGCTAGTTCTCATGCTTTTCATGCAAATCCCACTCAAATAATCTAATGACACGCTATTTCTACTCTCTCTTTCCATGACTGTAAACATCTATGTGCATGTGTACGGGTCGGCCCTCAAGTAAATAAATCCATCGGGAACAAGCACAGAGGTAAAAACAAAAACAAAGCACGGATCAAACCATGAATCATAGAGTGCTAAGCTCCATCCCATTCATCCGCTTTGTCTCATGAATAGCTCGCACAAACACCATCCAATACGCTGAAAACACTTCTTTCCATGAGTCGTAGAGGGCTTTAATCCACTACGGAGACTCTCTCTCTTTGCATCACCCTCATTACAAAAATGTAATTCGAAATGTGTAAGCATGCCGTTGAGGTTCAACATAGTAAGCATCAATATATTGAAATGATCGAGCCCAATGTCTTGCCACTTAGAAATAGGCTTAGTAACCACCTCTACAAGGTCACGTAACTCAAGTGTCTCATTCAAAATCCTGCGTAGAAATGTTTTCCCAGCAATAATATTACCTTCCACACAAAACGCGTGAGCCTCTTTTTTATCTGCATTTTTTTCTCTTTCCATCTGCACGGTTTCTTCTTCCAGCTCTTCATCCACACTCTCCTTGATGTAAGAGTTTATACTCTCTGTGTGTTTCTTGTGGATGATCCCAATGGAACTACGTAGAAACTCAACCATCTTTTCTCACTACCATCTCCAAAACTACTAATACAATGAGTTGATAGACACTTTGGCCAATTATATTCCTCCACTTAGAATCAACGATAAAACTTCCGATCTCTTCCTACGGAGTAATCTTTTCATCAAATCATCATTTGGAGGTTCTGTTGCGAGTGCCAAAGCACCAAGTGTGATCCAAAATCAAATTGAACAAGCAAGCGAACTAAAGTGAGAAGGGATTCATGTTATACATGTAGAAACAAAATTCAAAACTGGAGCAACCCACATTAACTATAAATACGAAAATTCACAGAATTTTTGAATGTTTACATATCTTTGAACACCCCATTTTGCTAAATTTACAATTGTTGCAAAATTTTCATCTAAAATTTCCACATACTGCGCTTTCCTTCACAACCTCGGTCCCAACAATGCCCATAGCAAGCCCAATGTTGGCTTCATGCACATGCTAGTGCATCATTTGTGCCATCTATCATGACAACAACTTCCCCTAGTTGTGCAGTATGCTCACTCAGGTGTGCTTGTCCAATGGTGAATATCGTGCCATAACCTAAATCTTTAGTGTCAGAGTATTCATCTCTTCTAAGCTCTTTTCACGAAAATCGAGTCCTTCAGATGCTGCTACACCATCATCTCGTTAAAATGCCACACTCTGCCTGTAATTTCTTTTGTTGTGTTAATATTGTCACCGGTGACCATCCTCAACTGTAATACCCTAAGACCCCTACGAGTTCAACAACTTCTTTGACACCAAGACGCATAGGATCCTTGATGCCAACAATGCATATACATGTATAACCATGCATGCAGGAATGTTTTGTCTCCACTTTTGACACTTTAGCAACATCATAGCAAGATAGGTCAATGAGGCTAATGATAGCGCAAGAGGATGTCCCTGGGGATCATGATTCATATTTGCAAAAAACAATACTTTTATAGTTACTCTTTCTCTCTACGGTGCTTTTGTTGCCTCAAGTTGTCGAATTAATCCTCACACAAAGGTGTGTCTTTGCTTTGTATCTCTTGTAGAGTGAAAAAAGTGAAAAACTGACTTACGAGGAACATGAAAAACCGCCATATGTGATTAGAAGAATCAATTTTGTACGCTTTGACTTATCACTGGAACCCCAAATGCTTTTATGTGGAATAATCAAAGACGAAATACGAGGATTTTCCGACGGATGAAGTGAGGCACTTTCTAATGTATATTGTGCACCTTGAATTCTTTGCATCGGAGGGTCTTCGAAAGTTTCGTTGCCCAATGCGGATATATTATCCAATTTACTTTTAGAGATACTGAGTAGATGCTACTACCACAACATTACTAGATTTTGTAGCTTCCAATGAGCATATGTTTCTGTCTACACTACCTTCCACATGGAAAGTAGAACCCGTTTGTGCAAGAAAATAACCATCTTTTGTGGCTAGATACATATCAATACCTTGAAGGTCAAATTGCATTATGATGTTTGTTAAACTACTCATTGGCACTCCTAAAGCCACAACACTAGAAGGAGCTCCATTAGATGAATATTTAATAGAAGCCAATGACAGGAATAAGAGTTCTTTAGACTAACCAATTTTCAAACCCAAGTAGTGAGTCCATGCTCACTATGAAGTGCATCTTGAAACCATTTTGTTTCCCAGAAAGCATATGCACTTGTTGGAATCGCCTCTCTGAATGGTTGTCCTGTGCTAAAAGTATTTGACTGATGATACTAGAGATATCCTTGACTCCTTTCAGCTAATATATTTCTCTTTGAATTATTGGTTGTATTTGCAAACGAGATGAGATGTCTCGATAAAATTTGAATAGTAAGAGATGAGTAATCCATTTTTTTCCCATGAAGAAAACTTGTGTTGTGTATGGATTATTTGAGTATACTAGGAAAGTGCGAGGCTTTACCCACCTCTTCTTATGTACGAATATGAAGACAAGCTTCCCTTTAGTATAGATAACACCATTAGATTAGCTCAAAAATGGGTACAGAGATGCATTGTTTACCTCAAGATGCAGTCTTGTGCTTGCTGGCATATGTGAACCACTCACCACAAAGATTATTAGAAAGCAACGAACTGAATGTTGAGCATGTTTTGATGCAAAAGACTACGTTATTATTATTATGGTTATAAAAATTGCAATAAAGAACACCTTTAAATAGTAAATCATAAGCAATATTTTCAAAGTGACATCAAGAAACATCTTTTGTGACTATATAGCCCAATATCATAAGCTCTTGGGAAGAGAGAAGAGCAGATGTCAAATTGTCAATACCCACTCTCTTGGCATTCAATATAATCAGTGAAAGTCTTTTTACAACAATGAAGTAGTCACCTCGACCATAGCCCACTAGATTTGCAGCTATAAACCATGAAAAAGGTGAGAAGTTTTCTGATAATGTAAAATTATAAGGACACATGTTAATCTAGGTTGTCATTGATGATGATAGATGGCCAAGATGGAAAATATTCTTGCATGATCTAAATACATAATACTCTAGAAGATGTCTTAGCCCTAACACATTGATAATACTAATGATGCCCTTAATATACATGAATGAAAACCTAAGTGTATGGAACCTAAGCATATGAAGAAGGAGCCCTAGACATAAAATTTTAAGAGCACCATGTGAATAAAATTAGAATGAAAGCCTTACAAATTTAAGTTTCTTGATGGTAAAATGACCTTACTTAAATTTTGGAGACTGCCATAGGCTTGAAGAGGGCAATTTTCCCTTTCTATGAGTTATCACTTGCCCTCTAACTCCTTCTAGTTTGAGAGAAAATTGATTTTCAAGTTTGAATATAATATTTTTTAAAGGCTAACCGACCTAAGCCTACCTATCCACAGCGGCCTCCCTCCAAGAGACAGTGTCCCTTTATTAAAGGTTGAAGTCCTATATAAATATCATGTCCGGCACCTCATTTCAACCATGAATTCGGTCAAAAATTCGGAAATGGAGCACGGGAACTAAGAAGGAAAGTTTGAGAAGGACTTTGGCATCATGTTTTAGGCTAAATATTTGTGATTGGAGTTACCTCAGAGCTAGTGGATAGACTCGAACTAGGAAAATCATCTTGAAACACTGGAAGTATACATGTGTTTGCGGCATTGGATTATGCTCATTTCTTGGAGGATAGAAATTTGATCTTTGTTCTGATTGCGGTCCCATGGAGGCTAGGCTCTAGCATTGGTGGCTTGGAACTACAACTCGATATGTCAGCTTAGCATTCCCATTGAATAACTTCGGACCAATGATCCAAGGCTTATGAGAGCTCGGATTGGTCAGCATTTATACCTCGGATTGGTGAAATAAAGCCATGGGACTGTGATTATATTAAAGCGGAACATCGGGTGTATTGCGACCTATTTGAGGCTCGGGATTAAGCTCGATCCTGTGGATGAGTTTCTCCTTAAATCGGACTTCGGTGGCGCTAGTTACTATGTAGTTCGATCTACATGGCGACTTTCAGTGTGGAGAGCTTGAACTTGCCTCCTATAAGCTAGAGTTATAGAGGTTGTCTCGGATTGCGGGAGGGATTATTTGGATGCGGTCTTGGACTATGTCAAATCTATGAGTTATCTTGTCTCAATTATTCAAGTTATTGGCTACAACGAGGTTCATTATCTAAAGCGGGTAAAGTAGGAGAAGTACGAAGATATTCTTTTCTGTCATTTAAGAAGCAATTAATAAGGACATCATTATCCTTTGTTAGAGAATGTGACCTACAACGAGTTCAAGAAGTAAGAGTAATATTTAGCTACAACCACATAATCAAGAACGATTAGTAATCACATCATCAAGGAGAAGACACATTCAGATTCTCATAATTGAAGGAATAACAAATGCATCAGTTTTATCATTAGAACGGATCTTAAGCATTGAAAATACAACATAAAAGATCTTGTTTGAATGAGAATCTTTGGAGCATTGTTGTCATGAGCAACATTATAATAGCGAGAATACTTGAAGAACACAATACTTGCGACGTAGGTAATACTTGAAGAACACTAATACTTGCGGCGAGGTAATACTTAGAAGAACACAATACTTACCGGTTTTGGACAGGACACTTGTAGACTTCTTGTTGAGCTAGTGTAGAAGCTAATCTTGGTGAAGATATTTTGGAGACCTTGATTGAAAGCCCTCATGGAATGACCTTGGAAACAGATTGTTTGGGTGCCATAGCATACCCGTGGGAGACACCTTCATATGAAGAATAAGGTTGTCGTTGATGACATAATGTGGAGAACTACAATGAAAGACTACGTGAATATTGACGGGGGCTCATTGAAGAAGACATTGGGAGCTGTAAGTATAACCAAATATATCTTGACGAATGAAGCAGGAGGTTGGAGCCTCATATAGACAAGGTTGGTGCCTTGGTAGATAGGGTTGGAGCCCTTGATTGGTGCCTCAAAATTGACAAGAGTTGGTGCCTTAGAAGATAGGGTTGGAGCCCTAGAGGATAGGAGTCCTCGAGAGACCGAGGTTGGAGCCTATACATGATATAGGGTTGGAGCAGCTTTAAGGTTGGTACCCTCGAAAAGTTGACAAGGTTGAAGCCTTGGAAGTCCAATTCATTGCTTGGCAAAATACGAGGTTGGAGCTTGGGAGATTGAAAGGTTGGTATCTTCATCTAGGGTTAAGAATACATTTTATGTACTTGATTTATTGTAAAGAAGAAATTAATAAAAGCATTTATTTTTATTTTTCATTTTGTGCTCTAAATATAAGCGATCTAACTAGTAAAAATAACAATTGAAAAGAATATTGATTCACCCCCCTCTTAGTATTTCCAACAACATATGCATCAGGCATAACTAAGAGTCAATAATTCATTTGATCATATATTTTGATCTAGAAGCCGGTTTTGGGAGTGTGATATACCGTTGGAAAGCTCTTTCCGAGCTGCTTCTAATGAAAAAGTTTAGGACGTGATTTGCACTGAAGCTTATGTGGAAAATATCTGTGAAAACTAGACATAGTAAGAGTCCAATTTGATCAGCGGTGACGGTGCAAGGCGGAACTAACACTTTCTTCCCATTTACTGGGTTGTAATGATGTCCCCAAGACAGGCCAAACATAAGAATCTCATTTTGTTGTTTTCAATCCAGCTTTTCCAACTGGTCCATCTATAGGACCATCAAGCACCAGAACTCTAGTGACACTCAGTTGCTCAACGGACCATCATCTCTACTTTAAGTAGATATTGTTGGATGAAAGAGAAGTTTGCTAGCATTGATGCTTAAGTAATAGGGTTGGTTCCTCGAGCTGACATAGAAGGAATTTTGGCACTACGAAGTTCGAGTTTACTACTTGTGATATTTACAAAGTGTTGTTTGAGGACATGAAAGTCATCATCTGGTTGAACACTTTTGTACTCTCCTTGATTGTAAGTTAGATATCCTACAAACCATCTTATATGAATTTAGCCTCCTTTTAAGTGAGGATGGGCTTCCCATCGAGCCTCTATAGTGATGTTTACAATTTGAGGTAGTTGTAGCTCCCAGAACAGGTATCTTGGTTTAATAGCGGATATTGGATCTCATGTTTGATTTTATGGATGAGGCCGAGTTTAGAAGATCATAATATGATTTGGAGCAGGATATCACCACCTCCTTTGTTTTGGTCATGTAGCAATGAAGATCACTTTGACATTCCTTTTCCAAATTTGTCCTCCAAACAACTCCTAAGGCCTCCTCCAAAGGCTGCCCGTAGGCGAGTCCACACAATAGTCATCACTTTGACCCAATACTCAACAAACTCTCACTCAAGTTTGTTTGCCCAATCATCGTGGCAACTATCACTCGGTTTAGGGCATATAACCATGAGATTTTTCCCCCCTCCTCATTGACTTCCACATGCTTCCCTATCACGATTTAAAGCTGATCCACAAGTTAGGATCCAACATCTACAAGAATGCACTAAAATACATACCTTAAGTTCAACTGTTTTGGGGTCTCCTTCATTGCTACAATCTAGGCACTGATTTCAGAGAATCACACAGTCCATTCTTCTGACATTGCAGTTCCCACGAGAATTTCTCTAGATGAAAGTGGTGCACCTTTAGGAAGTACCCTCCTCCTCAATTCTATCTGTGCGCAGGCATGAGTACATTCCTCTTGGATTCACAAGTTGCAAATATTTTTACAAAGCCCCTAGCAAATGCAAAGTTTAAGATGCTTTTGAGGGAGAGACTAGAGTTTGGTGAAGATACTTTCCTTGCAGCATTTTATAGTTTTTATCTATTGCTCAATTAGCTTTCTATAAAACTGATAGCATATCAATAAGACTCGATTTATACCATGTAATGATATGCTCCAACGGATCCATCTTCCTAGTTTTCCTATGTGCAACAAAGAGAGCAAAAGTGATGGCTGGACACTAATTTTTCGTGGAAGGAAAGTGGCAACGATGCGAGAGAGAGAAAGTGAGGGGCACATCCATACTTCCAATTTGCATATACACGGAGCTCATCCTTGTCCCAAATTTAGAACTATTGTTCATATTTAGCATTCCAAATAGCTAGAGGATTTTCTTTTACCAATTGTAGCATGTAATATCCCCAAATAGGGATAATAGAAAAATAACAATATTTCCAAAACTTGGGCACATGTAAAAATCTGAAAATTTATTGGTATATAAAAAATTCTACACTAAACTCGGATTTATATTCAAATCCTATGATCTGATTTTTACGCACAAGAAGTAAATTTCTAGTATTTATGAACTCAGAAAAGTAGTAACAAATCCCTTTATTTACACTTCCCGAGAGAATTCCGGAAATGAAATACAATGACTTTCTTTTAATTTTTCTAAGTGTAAAAACGAAATTAAGTATGTACATTTAAACACAAAGTACCTACGAGGCACTATTTTTTAAACCACTAGTCATCCTCTTGAATGTTCAAATTATTAGAGCTATCATTTGTGTGAATACAATTTTTTTCGGTTTCTTATGATTAATCATTAACCTATAAATCTAACAAATACTGTATATGCCCATTACTTCAATAGTTTTACGGTAGTAGATGGTATGTGGTTTCATATTGTTTAGTTTTCATTTATCATTCGTCTCATTTGATTGTACGTCTTTTGGTAGGTTATTGGCCATGTTTTTCTTGTAATAACGTTTTTTGGACATTTTCCGGTTAGTGCACTTTCGCAGAGGTTTCTACCGACTACAAGAACCAACTTAGAGGCACCAAAAGTTTTCAGCATTTGTTTAGATAGCAGTTTTCCAAAAAAAAGGAGAATAAAAAGTTTTTTTTAAATGTTTCTTGTGAAGAATAATGTTGCAAATATTGGTGATGTCGCCAAGGTAGTTTTCAACAACAAGAAGAAAAAGAAGATTTATATAATGCTTATAAGGTTCGAAGAGAAGAGGAGGAAGATGTGAACCTTCCAGAACCATCAGAAAGTGTGTCCCGATGTTGTCAAGGGTAAGAGATTCACTCCAAAGAGCACGAGAAGCAAGTCACTAGAAAGAAGTGGATGACTAGGAAGATGCGGTCAGAGCTTTCAACTCCTATGAGTCAAGTAACTATTTTATTTACTAAATGTTCGGGAGGCAGAGAAAGTACTCGAGTGAGTTTTTTTGACAATCAAGGATCGGTGTAAAGATCTGCAAATCATTTTGAAATTTGTCCCAGGACACTAATGAATTACTTGGAAATTCCCAAGCACTTGCAAGTCATGTGGAGAGGCTAATGCATTAGCAATAGCTTACCAAGAGGTCTTGAAAAGCGATAGAGTAGAGAATTATCTACTTGAACTTTGTCGGGAGAAATATGGCGCGGTTGGATGATGATAGATGGGCCAAGCCGGTGGATGCTTTTCTTCTCTAAAATGTTGTGATATACTGGTGGATGTGGGTCTAAGTGGTTCTGTCTTCTGTGTTCAACTTTGCTAGAAGTTATAATACTGGCTTTGCAAAAATACTTGTACAACACAAATAAGGTATGAATGGCATCCTTCACTGGAGGGCCTTATGTGTACAAGCACCATTTCCACAAAGTTGGATCCAAGTGAGAAATAATTTTGATGTTGATAGGTGGAAGCATGCTTCTAGTTCACGAAGGGTTTGATTCCTCCTCCACCGGCCTTCTTTGCCCACAATTCATAAATCATAGAACCGATATAAAGTGGGCAAGGTTTTTTGATGAGGATCGGTTGAAAAATGACAAATTAAATCTATCCTTAATAGAGAAATTAATGTTGTGTAACCAACTGCTAAAAGAGAGAAAGAAAAGAGATATTCACGCCTTAAGAAATGAGCCACTTCGAGGGGGCAACCTCCAATATATTACATGAATGAACAATTCTTGGATGATACAAATGAACAAAACTTCCTTCTATATATAGGAGTCCATGGGGCCATAATATAATCCTAGTGGGGCCATAATGTAATCCTAGCCGACCTAACAATAATAATGTAAGGGCAAAGCAATAATAACAATATGGGGGTCACGGTACAATAATAACAATAAGGGGGGCTACACTAACATAATAAGGGGCTACACTATTAATATAGGGACTTAACATGCCCCTCTCCTTCCTCATCAAGGAGAGGGGCATGTAGTTGTCGAGTTCTTGTTTCCATGACCGCTTCAGTTCGACTATGATTTTCCTTCCTCATCAGAGTTATGGTAATATTGTTTTGAAGCTTGGAGAAGATTTTCTCCTATAACCTTCTTTAAGCATGAAACATGGAAAAGCTGGATGTACTCGCGAAGAAGTAGGAAGCTCCAATTTGTATGCCATGAAGTACCAATCTTTTGCAACACCTTGTAAGGACCACTAGTACTTTGGCGATAATTTATTATCCTTCTTAGCTTGCTTGAGGGACATTTGTTTATATGGTTGTAGCCGTAAAAATACGCCAATCTCCTATATGAAAACTGCTCTACACTGCGATGTTGATACGCATGTTGTTTCATTCGATTTTGTGCTGAAATTCGAGTTTATCCTTTTAAAGTGGAGAACTTCTGTTTGATGCTCGGCAATGATCTTCCATTGCTTGAACCTTGAATTTTCCCTTAAAGATGATGTGATCGATGGTGGATGATATCCATAAAGTGTACGCATAAATGGGGTCATTTTTCATCACAGGTATGGAAGGAAGTGTTATACCACCATTCGGCCGAGAAGTAACCACTTGAGCCCATTGTGTTTGTTGTATCGGATACAAAACAACGAAGATATCCTTCCAAACATTTATTTACTGTCTCGGTTTGACCATCGGATTGAGGATGATAAGATGAGCTATGAGCTAATTTAGTACCCAAAGCGAGAAAAATAACTACTGTCCCAAGAAATTTCACAAGTAAAAATGGGATCTGCGATAAACTCACAATAACCCTTGGGCTTCCATGTAGCTTTTTGAATTACGTCCCACAAATGTAGTAGCATAGCTGTACTTGCTTTAAATGGATGAGATAATGCACAAAAGTGTGCATACTTGGTAGAGTCTATCAACTACCACCATGATGACATTCTTTCCTTCGGACTTAGGTAAACTTTAGCAGTAAAATCCATTGAAATCTCCCTCCCAACAACGACTTGGAATGGATAAAGGTTGTAGAAGTCCCAGAGAAAGTCTTAATTGTCTCCACTTTATTCAAGCTGGCAAACCAAACATTCCGCCACAAACTTTTGAATATCAGATTTAAGGGCCATCCCAAAAAAATTCTTTCTTCACCACCAGCAGTGAAGTTTTTACTCACGAGTGTCCTCCTAAAGGAGAAGTGTGCAATTCCGAGAAGAATCTTTTGTTTTGAGTTGGGAATTCTTACAAATATATAAGCGATCTTTGTACCATAAGGAATCATTTTTTTCCAATTAAATGTATCGGATGTACTAGGATCTTGCTGCAACTTTTGAATGAGTGTCCATACATCTTTGTCCTTCTTCCATTCATCTCTTGCTTCGGTTATCCAATACGGTTGGATAATAGAAATGGCACAAAGCAATGCTTCCACCTCTTCATTCTTTCTTGAGAGAGTGCATGCGCAACAACATTAAGCTTTCCTTTTTTGTAGATTATTTCAAAGTCACTCAGCTTAACATCTTTGTGACCCATTTCGTTTGCTCTTCGAAGATAGTCTTTGTTCCAAAAAGTGTTTCGGACTATCATGATCAGATTTTTACCTTGAAGTGTCTTCCCATTGAGTAAGTTCTACTCCCATTTCTTTAGTGCATGCGATGTGCTATACATTTCCTTCTATCATAAATAGGTTTTGTAAATACTTTCCTTTGATTGGACGACTTTCAAAAGCAATGGGGTCTTCCTTCACGCATTAAAAGCATTTGCACAATTCCATTTTCACGAGGCATCACATTCCACAATAAAGGTTTTTGTGAAGTACGGCGTAGCTAAGACCGGTGCTAGGCACATTGCCTCTTTAAGATGTTCAAAGGCCTTAGTTGCTTCGAGTCCATGAAAATGCACATCTTTCTTCAATAATGTTGTTAGAGGTGCTTGCTATTCTTCCATAATTCTTAACAAACTTACGATAATAGCTCAGTTAACCCTGAGAAATCCTGTACTTTGTGCTATTGTCTTAGGGACTTTCCATTCCTTAATGGCTTTAATTTTGTTAGGGTCTACTTTAACACCTCGTCGTGGGATATAATATGACCCGGATATTTCCACCTCTTGTACTCCAAAGAAACATTTGGATGATTTTTGCATATAATTGTTTCTCTTGCAATCGAGATCCGAGCACCACTGTCAACATGCTCAACATGATCCTTCCAAGACTTGCTATAGATTAGTATATCTATCAAAAAAATATTAGCACAAATTTTCTAAGGAAAGGGTTTGAAAATGAAATTCATCAAGCCCTTGAAATGTAGAAGAGTGCATTGGTAAGGCCAAAGAGGCATGACCAAAAATTCATAATGACCCTCATGAGTTTGAAAATGCTTTGTTTTTGGAATATCTTGGGTCTTCATTCTTATTTGATGATATCACGAGCGAAGATCCAACATTGGTCAAAATAAATTGCTCCATGTAATCCATCCAATAATTCATCAATCACGAGGAGATGGGAAATTTATCTCTTTAATGGTGAGCTTATAAGAGCTCCCTATAATCCGGGACACATTCGCCATGATCCATTAAGCTGCTTGTGTACACCAATACTACGAGGAGGCGAGAGAAAGAACTTTGACTAGGTTGAATTATACACCCGCCTCATAACATGCTTGCAATCATGCGTTCAATTTCGCTCTTTTTGAAGTAAGGATATCTATAAGGCCGGATGTTTGGAGGAACACTTCACGGAATCAAATGAATAGCATGATCATGATCACGAATAGGTGGGAGTCCTTTGGGAGTTTCAAACACCTTGGAATGATTGTCCAAGACTTGTTGGAGATGCCGAAATGGATGATTTTGATGTTGGAACTTCTAGTGAGGCATAATTGTACAATTACGCTCTCGTTGATTTCTTTCTTTAGAAGCTTTGTCATGCCATTAGGCTTATTATCCTTCACGGCTTCCCTTTCAATACCCCGCGTAATTCGACTTCCTTTCGTACGAGAAAGAATTTCTAAAGAAAGTTCTTGAAAATTAAAAGCTACCGTCCCCAAAGATTGTAACCATTGTACTCTAGTACAACATGATACCTCACATTGGAATGGAAAGCATTGGACTAGTCAACACATATTCCCCCATGGTTAGCTTGATGTTATTGCATTTTCGAGGAGCAATTTATAGTTCCTCCATTTGCAACCATCACTTCGACATTAAAAGTGCTTTAATTTATAGGAAACAATTTAATTCCTTGGCTACCTTACAATGAATAGAAATTATGGGTGCTTCCACCTTATCAATCAACACTATTACTTCTTTCTCTTCTTGATTTGTCCTTTTATCCTTGAGAGTTTTGAGGAGTGGTAATTCTCGCATGGGTGCATTACACGATATGGTTGGATTCATAATTTCTTCCTCTTAAGAGTGCAGTTCCCGGTGTGTATCCTCTTCTTGTTCATTTTTCTTCTTCCTGCTTCACCAATCTATGTAAAAAATAATTTCTTCTCGGCACACACTTATGACCTTTAGTGTATTTGCTATCACAAAGCCCTGTAGAAAATCCCTTTTGCTCTTTTTTCTTTAATTGTTGTGGTGTCAACCTGGTAGGTTGTGGAAATCTAGATGTAGCCACACTTCCCTTCTTTGTAGATTGAGTAGTAGACTTCACTTGTTGCCCATAATTTTACATTCAACTTTTCTTGCCAGCTTTGAATGCCTTCTCTAATGAATCGGAGTTCCAGTAATCCACCAGACTTCATGTTGAATGTTGTCAACCTTTAAAGCTGCTGAGAAGAGATCAATCCACCTTGGTCCTACGGCAGAATATCGATTTACTGCATATACTCAATTTTTTGGAAGTCCTCAATGTGCTGCCCTAAACCCTTTTGTTTAGAGATTTATCAATTGGGTAAAGAAGGTGTTGCCTCTTTGTATCCCTCATAATGTGCTATCATTTCCTCGTCAAAAATTGACCAAGTGACAATTTTTACGGGAACAAAGCCTGTCGATACCATACAAGCTGTATTTTGTTCTAAATGTAAAGTTGCAATGTCGTACCTTTTGTGTTTTTTGCGATGTATATGGAATCAAAATATTGCTCCATCTGTAGTATCCATGTTACTGGGATCCTTTCCATCAAACTTCCGTCATATCCATTTTTGGAATATGGTGGTTCTTCCCTACCAACATTAGGAGTTTATGAAATCACGATTAACATTTATTTTTGTTCTCATCATGAAAGTTCTTCTCCTATATTTCCGACATTAGGAATCATTTACTGGTTTTAAGCTTGTCATCAAGCCTTCCATGTATGCTTTTAGATCATTCTTCATGTTTTCTATGTCTGTCTTTACATGTCATCCATACTAGCTTCCCATGCTGCTGGCCACTTTCTTTATACATCTTAGCTTCCATGCCATTCATCTTAGCTTCCACGCCACATCCATCTTCAAGCACACCATCCATCTTATCTTCCACGCCATCCATCTTAGCTTGCCACCATCCATCTTATCTTCCACGCCTTTTCTTCAAACCTTCCATCTTCATTTTTGCTTTTGCTCTTCTGCGAGAGTGAAATTTGTTGCACTTGTTCTTGTAATTTTGATAGATCATGTTGCAATTCTTCATCTTCATAGAATGCATGGTAGAGCCTTGGAAAGCTTGATGGGTGTTGAATTCAGCTAGGGGCCATTTTTAGAATTCAATATTGATATATATTCTACAATATGCCACTTGGAATCAATTCAACTTGATTCTTCAAACAAGACTTATGCAATTTGGGGAAAAAAATACACCTTTTACTAGCTTTTAGGAGCTCGATATTGAAATTGAATTATCTCTCGACATTTGCGAAAATCTTCGATATCTGAAATTCAGCTCTGTAGTAGATCTCTGAAGCTTCTTTCAAATGCCACAGGTCTGACCTAGATTTTGGATTCTCCAAGACAAATTTGTGCTCCAATCTCCCACGATGACCTAATTCTGGACTGTAGTTCAGTGAGACGAGACACTTGGCCTCAGGTGCCACGTGTCACTGTTTTCTCCTTTGTCTCTGGAAATTGATAGAGAAGAAACTTCAGTCTGTGTACTTGATGACCACTTTTTACGGCACTTCAATCCAATGCGAGAGAGAGTTATTGAATTTTCCCACGATCACCTCTTTGAGATGAAATTCGGGGAGCCTGAAAAAGCACTACCTTCCACGAGGTCATATCTCCAAAAATATTGCCGAACCAAGCTCTGAAATTTTTTGAAGAATTTTCCTCAGGATTTCAGCTTCGCACCATATGAATTTCAGACTCTGAAACTTCGTATAAAAAATTTATAGCGCAATTGCCACGATGACCTTTGTTTATGAGCCTTTGAAAAAATACTAACTTCCAGAGATGATATCTCCTCAAATATTGTGAACCAAGATCTGAAAATAGAAAACCGTTTCCTCAAGATTTTCAGCTTTCGCACCTAGAAAATTTCAGCTTCTGAAGCTACATAGAAAAAAGTTATACAGCGAAAATGCCAAAGCGACACCGTTTTGGAGCAGCGAAACCCTAGAATCCCAAAGCTCTTGATACCAAATGTTGTGTAACCAACATTTCTAAAGAGAAGAAAAAGAGATATCACACCTTAGAAATGAGCCACTTCGAGGGGCAACCTCCAATATATTACATGAATGAACAATTCTTGGATGATACAAATGAACAAAACCTCCTTCTATATATAAAGAGTCCATGGGGCCATAATATAATCCTAGTGGGGCCATAATGTAATCTAGCCGACCTAACAATAATAATGTAAGGGCACAATAATAACAATATGGGGGGGGTTACAGAGGTACAATAATAACAATAAGGAGGCTACACTAACATAATAAGGGGCTACACTATTAATATGGGGACTTAACAATTAACGCCCCAAAAAATTTGAAAATTTTTTTGAACGGGTCAAAGAAGTGAACATTGACTGCGCATCTATGTCTTCATGGTATAATATCTCAAATATTTGACAAAGCCTATGATGGAGTCGACTTTTTACTTCGTCGAAATGTCACGCAAAATTATGTTTTCGACTTACTACGGGATTACCGCAAATTTTATGAAGATAATGAGAAGGTTGTTTTCAAGTGAGTTCTTTTGAACAAATACCGGGGGAAGAATTTGAAAAAGATGAAAGAAGAAGAGCGGAGGTTAAGAAAGAAGAAGAGGATGGTGAAAAAAATCCTTTCGATAGAAGAAATATGGGAGAGAAGCTACACACAAGCGATGAATGCTAGGGAAAATATAAGGGTTTGTTGGTGAGATTTATAAAGAAATTGTGTTGACTAAAAGAATTATGCATGCATTCATCATGAAATTAATTAATGAATTTCAACATATAGAGGATGAAAAATTGGAAACTTTGTGCTGACGGTAAGGCACTATTGGTCATATGATTGACCATTCAAAGAGCCAAAGAACATATTGATGCTTGCTTTGATAGGATGACAAAAAATGTCCAATACCCAGGAGCTTCACTCTAAGTTTGAGAGTTCATGTTGAAGGTTTTGATTGATCGAGGAGGAATGGATGGAAAGAAAGAAGTGGAAGGTTGAAGACACAAGAAAATGAGAGGAAGTGCATCGGGATGCTATGCAAGAACTACATAGATAGGAGGCCACTCTCGGGGGTACCAATATGAGTATATGCAAGTCACGAGACTTGTGACATCATGATCATGGTGTGAGAGAGTCTGCTGATGCCACCTTACATGGCATGTGCACAAAGTGGGTTCACTTCCACATATGGGTGGGATTAAAGGGCCACAACCCCATATGGGACCACGTGATTGTGGATTTACCAGTCAAGATGCTCATATTGTGGATTGGGCTCAATTTGAAAATTGGTCTATGCCAAGCCCTTCAACACACAATTCTTCTGATGATGGCCACTTGAATCTTGGTCCTACGGGAGGTCTTGGAAAGGGAATAGAAGGGAGGGCTTAACCTCTACCATATGCCAAGAGTGCTCTAGTAGATATTCCACCTTTCACATCTTTGAGTGATAGACGAAAAGGTGTATGTATGATTTCAGGTTGCAGTTCCGACTAGATGCCAGTTGGTATGAGAGATGAAATTTTGACAAGGACTTATGTTGCAAAAACAACTTTATTTTGCAAAATCACGTGTCCGAGAAAATAAATGTTTTGGATAATTATAGAAGAGAGTTTAAGAATTCATACTCATCGAGGTGACATAGGTGGGAAGCGCCAAATGTTGAATTTCAACAAGTGACAAGGTTGTGTCAATCATGGCATAAAAAAAAGTGGTTGAAATAAGGGTCAAACCATACGCCAATAGAAAAATAAAATCATGCGAAGAACGGGTGAGTAACATTTTTACGTTGGCGAAGAGGGATCTCGACATCACCTCGAAGAAGCACATAGTTTCGAGAGTAGTTTGCTAGGAGAGGGTGGGAAGGTATGAGTCGAAAATTGTTGGTGGAAGAAGCTGTGGCTGCATGCAAACCCATACTGAAAAAACAAAAACCCACATGAAGCATAAGGTGGCAACTCACTAAGAAGGAAGCAACATATGCTAGACTGGTTGACACCACTTAGCGGGATTTGAGAAATCGCGAGGAAAAAATACGGAAAATGACCGATAGAAGGGACGTTTGTCAACATAATTAGTTTGTGGATGGAGGAGTGCTATCGAGCCCTACTACTAGCTAGTGCGGATTTTAGTAGCCACCACACATGTGATTGAGTAGCCTAGTTGACGTCACGGTGATGTGTCTTCGAGCATAATATGATCGAGAATTGGAGCAACTACGGTTAACAAGATGGGAAGCGCATAAATCGTAGTCATAGGTAATACGGTGGGACTACAGGGTTAGGTGCGAGGAGCCCGTGTCAAACTTCTTGCACCTACATCCAAAATAGTCTTGCCTTCAAAATGGTGAACATTCTCAAAATATAGTTTTTTAATAAACATAAATCCTCACGTGTCACATTTGGGAAAAGTATTTGCAGGGAATCTCCATGGTTCTCTTCTGCCCCCTATGTCTTTCCTTGTACCAAAGTCACTAACATTTGTGCATATCCTTTACTAAATAGCTAATATTTTCTCTCTTCAACATTCATAATTATAATGAAAAAATTTCCTCAAGATGGTGTTTAGAAAACAAACTTTGCTTCATGATAAGGTGTCTCATCTCGAGGAGCAATTTTCTCATCAATAGACCATTTTGAGGGGAGATTTATAAAGAGGATGATAGAATAAATTTAAGAGCGATAGATTAAAGATGACTTCATATTTCCTCAAATTTTTGTAGGTGAGGTGGGTAATGAGGTATTTATGGATCAAATATCAAGGGAATAATTACAAACAATTTTGCACTATTTCCAAAAGTATAAGAACCCCTCAGCCACATAGCAGGACAATATAATTCTTCTAGGGGTTTTTATGACTTCCTTCAAACAAAGCAACTAAGAATTGTTGACAAATTAAAATATACATGCGAGGATTTGGGAAGCTTTCAATTCAACATTTCAAGCTTTAATCCCAAAAATTAAATAAGAATGAGATGATTTTAGGACCCATATCACTATGTAATTGCATCTGCAAAATCATTGCAAAAAATTAGTGCATGTAGGTCAAAAATCCACTAAGTTGATTATGTAGTCATTAGAAAAATTTTTAATCGTACTGAAACAAATCCCTTATGGAATAGAAGTAGCCAGAAAAAATTTGTAGCATCAAACCAAAAAAATTACAAGCAATATTAGTGATTTTGTCTTTCCAAGGCATATGATAGAGAAAGCTGGCTTTGTTGGGGCTACTCATCCATATAGGGTTCAATGTGCAATTGGTTAACTAGATAATGGATTGTCTTTCCTCAAAGATTTTGCAATTCTAATTAATGGATCAACTATTCTTCTATCATTCCTAAAAGATACCATGGGTGAGGTATGACTAATGGCTCCTTTTCTATTTTTTAGTACATGAAAGTAGGTGGTCTCAATAGAGTTGTAATGAGAAACAAATCAAATTCAAATTTTTATAGATATAAAAGATAAAAACAAATGTCAATGTCTTTGTTTGATTGTTACTTGATTCTGCACTTTGTGGGCATGTTGCATGAAATGTGATTGGAAAAAGGATGGCAAAACAATGCATATCACAACTTAGATATAGTTCATTTGCTATTAGAGATCATTTAGCCACTTGAGCCATTGACTTTGGAAATGTTTCTAGTAGGAATTCTTATAGTTTTTGATGTTTCATGATTATTTCACCTCATGGTTATTTTTAGGGCTAGCAAATTTTTTAGAAATGCTAAACTACGACATCGGTGACAGGGTAAACAAATCTTTTATAATTGCAATTTCCATTTACATGATATCTTCTCTTTTATTGTTTGATTGTATTTTAGATGTTTCTTTTTGGATTTTGTTTTGTCTTTTAACACTTAGATATCATGTTCATTTAAACAACCATGATCTTGAAGATGAAATTAGTATTACACTATATTGATTGGAATCCTTATAAACTATTTTGTGTTAAAAATATTTTCATGACTATCGAGAAAAGGTTACTTTTCATGTTGTTATTTGAGTACATGTTGTTTATGTACTTGACTAAGTTCATACGTTAGAAAATGAAATGTTGTTGTGAATCAAAACGATAAGGATTAAACATCATACTTCATATTATTTGTTTTCACAAGTTATCTACAGACTTGAGCTTTTAGCACGTATAACTTACGTGACATGATTTTTCCCTAAGCTTTACCATGAAATTTGAATACTAAGTTACGAAGGTGCTCTTTTCTATATATGAGTGACATTTTTGCTTTCTTTGTTTATATGGGTTATCTGCGCACATTATAGTGACCATTATCGCTTCAATGAAGAAAATTTGTTTGAGGTTTCTTACTAGTGTGGGGAAAAATGTACTTTTGACATTGCTAATGTTGAGGATGATACTGTATCGTATAAACTATTTATAGTCTAATTTGGTTTTATATTCTAGTGTTCATTGTCTTTCATATATTACACTACTGCATTGTATCTTCTTCTTCTTTTTTCTTCGGAAAATGAACTCGATGATTGATGGTAAGAAGCAGAAGAATTGAAAAGAGGGAGAAATAACATTGGAGCAACAAATGCAAAAAGAAGGAGAAATTAGTTTGGTGATACTCTTTAGAGCGATATCACATAAGACACACATAAAGACGTGATGGTCAAGTCTTCCGAGTTTTTTGAATTCACCTACTGATTCTTTGACAACACTAATAGATAATGTTTTGAAGTGATGAAACATCATTTTGTGTGTAAATTGTAGTCCAACCAATAATAGGTTGGAAACCCATGCTTTGTAATACTTTAACATTTCATATAATATAATTTATGTGGTTGAAATTATTTATAGTTGCATTTTCGATATTACTTGGTGTTCTAATTAACATATGCAACTTTGTGTTTTTATATTAGGTAAACATGCATATTGTATACCATTTTTTTAAATCATACAAATTAATTTATGTTGATTAATAATAAACACAAAAATCAATTTGACAGAACTACTAAATTAGTAGTTTATATTGATTAATGATGAACTTTCGATAAAATGAATATGTATGACTAAATTAGTAATTTATAATAATTTCATTAATTAAAGTGAATGAAATGAATATAAACTACTAAATTAGTCATTTATATGAGTATGAAACTACCAAAAAAAGATAAATGACTACTCCAAATGATAAATTTGTGATTACAAATGACGACTAAATTTTGTATATATACGACTATTAGTAGCTAATTTCAAAGATATCTTATATACGACAAAAATTTATTCATATTTCTTCGGTCATTAATTGGTTTTAAACTATGACTAAAACTTGCATATGTGTGACTATTAGTAGCGTAATTTACAATATCTTATATACGACCAACAATTTGGTCATATTTCTTTGGTCATTAATTGGTTTTTTCATGTGATCATATAGCAATATTTTTTGTTGTATATTTGGTCATTAATTGTGACAATTAATGACCAAATCAAAGATTAAAATCAATGCACTAAATCAATGACCAAATTAATAGATAAATCGATGACTAAATTAATAATCAAATCAATGACTAAATTAACGACCAAATCTTGACTAAATTAATGACCAAATTAATGACGAAATATACTACTAGACAACAAAATTGAGATAGCAATTAATGGCTAAGCTAAAACAACTAAAAGTTGGTCGCGTTATAAGATACTGTAAATTAGCTACTATTGGTCACCGACCGAAAAATAGTCGTTTATATGCAAATTTTAGTTGTTTTTTTAGTAATTAATTAGCCATTTTCTACTAGTGGTGATAGTTCAGGTGCTGCTCCTTTCTTCTCCTTTGCCATCAATGAAAATATTTCCAACAGCGTTGGTTTATCTAATGTCCAAAAATCTCCCCCCCAACGTGAGTCGGGTGTGTATCGAACTTCTGACCTACACTCTGATACCACTTGTTGGTAATCATGATTTTCGTTAGACCAAAACCCGTAGGTTTTAGTCAACGAGCGCATCGCCAGAGATAAGGATCCACGAAATATGGTTCATCCATAACATGAAACACACGGGGAGCATTGTTTTATCCAATGTCCAACATTATTTATCAAATTAATTTCGATAATTTTTTTTTTCACAATTTAGATATATGAGTTTTTCTTGATTTTGATTGGCTTGAATTTTCATTTTAAAATGGATTTTTCCAAAGAATGGTTGCAAGGAGATAAAACTAAGAATATGGAACAATATGACTGATCCAACAAAGGAGAATAGGAGGATTTGTAGCTCCAAAATTTATGGATCAAAACTTTTCTCAATTTTTGGATTCATTTTTGTAATTTATAAATATCAGTTTTGAGAATGAGGAAGGGGGTTCCTATTTTCTAGAATTTTGAGGCTCTTTGTACTTTTTTAAGCAGGATTTTAGTTGTAGGTGAAGGGGAATACTCAAATTTGAGTACCTTGGTGGTTTTTACTTCAAGATCTAAGTCTTGTCATTGAGAAATATTTTGTACTATTAGATTTATTTCCTCTGTTCGTAGAGATGAAAGTCTTAGGAGAATTGTTTGAGATCCATTGAGAAACAAAGCATGGAAATCAGTTTTTATCAGTTTGAATGCAAGTACTTTTATTTCTAAATGATTTTTTTTTTTTAATGGCATATTTGTGTCAATTATCTCACATTGTTCACCTTTGTAAATGTGAGAATTATTGTTTATGAGATCCGCTATGTGATATCATAATTGTATAGATTTGTAATTTAATTCCATTTTGCTCATCTGCTTTAATCAAAATATTGAGTAGTTATTTACTCATAAAGTTTCCATATTAAATTGATTTAATTGTCACTAAGTTGTATGAGCTATTTCTTCATTTTAATGGATTATCTCTAATTTTTTTAAATCTCTATGATCCGAATGGAAAATGGCATCAACCCATGGTATGCATCTACCCATGTTATCCATCCACCCATGGAATTTACCCATGGTATTTTAAATGACATCGACCCATGGTATTCATCCACCCATGATATTTATTCACCCATGGTATTATAAGTGGCCCATGGTATGTATCCACCCATGGTATTCATCCACACATGGAATTTACCCATGGTATTGTAAGTGGTATCTACCCATGGTATTGGCCCATGGTATCCACCTATGGCATTGTGTCTCAAAAAATGCTATAAATAACAAGCCTCACTTTGTAAAAGGACAGATTTTCTATCACAATGTAGCTTCTACAGTTATTCTCTGTTTTAATAAAACAAGTTTCTTTGTGGTTTTATTTTATTTGTGTTCTCTCCTTTTTTCTGGCTTTCTAGTTTTGCAGATCTTGTCAGATCCATTTAAATTTTCTTAGATATTGGGGGCCTCCCCCCAAGATATGGATCAGTGGTATCAGATTCAGGTTACGTCTCCATGGGAATGAGGGTTTGAAACATATTTCAGTTTCAATGTTTTGCAGCAATCTTCAGCAAAATCCATGAATTTTTTTGGGCAGCGAGTTTTCAGATCAGATATGAAACTTTTGGTGAAAATTTGCCAAAAAAAAATACCATATATGGATTCCTTGCAAAAAAATACTAAAATTCAAAAAAAAAATCGGCCAAATTGGAGTTCGGATGAGGGAGATATCGCTGATTCAAAATCAGCAATGTAGAAGCAATTTTTCTGACGACAATTCATGGACAGCGGCTCTCCTGTCATTTTTCACAGTTTTCAGTGAAAAATTTTAGAGAAATGGATATATATCTGAGATCCTCTTGAAAAATCACCCAAGTTCAAAAAACAAATCGGCCGAATTGGAGTCCGGATGTGGGAGTTATCGTTGATTTAAAATCAACTATTTTTTTTTTAGAAAATTTGTGGTGGCGAGAAAGTTCCAGCGCGAATCTGAGAGTCTAGAGTCTCCAAATAGTGGTTTCAAACACATGAGAAGATGCATAATGATCGTTTCATTTCCAAAAATAGGTTATAATAAATATTCTGAGTTATATTGACCGAGCTATGCTCATTTTAAATCTTGAGAAGCATTCGGAGTGGGTTCCCTTTGGAGACGTGCCCTCCCACCCCGCTTTAGTAGGGACCTGCTTCACATTCATCAGTTTCAACATAGCAGCATTCAGCTTGGGTTATTTGGAAACATGCCCTCCCACCCCAAGCTATGTAGGCACCTGCTACTTCATCAACAATCAGCATCACGGTTATGGGTCAACCGCACAAAATCTTTTTCATCGAAGTCCATTTGCTAGGCCGCACACTGTTAGTCACACAGTTGGTCACAAGCATTACAGGGTATCTCTATCCTTGAATCTTCGTTTTTCATGGTTTTGTTTCATCCACAAACCCACACTTCATCGAAGTCCATTTTCTAGGCCGCACACTGTCAATATCACAGTTGGTCACAAGCATTACAGGGTATCTCTATCCTCGGATCTTCGTTCATCACGGTTATGGGTTAACTACACAAAAATATTCTCTTCAGTGGCTCTTCATATTCAAAAAAGGCTTCTCAGGAGGGAACTTCACGCAATGGGGACCATTGCTTCTTAAGGAGGGAGGAATGATCCGAATGGAAAATGGCATCAACCCATGGTATGCATCTACCCATGTTATCCATCCACCCATGGAATTTACCCATGGTATTGTAAATGGAATCGACCCATGGTATTCATCTACCCATGATATTTATTCACCCATGGTATTATAAGTGGCCCATGGTATGTATCCACCCATGGTATTCATCCACACATGGAATTTACCCATGGTATTGTAAGTGGTATCTACCCATGGTATTGGCCCATGGTATCCACCTATGGTATTGTGTCTCAAAAAAGGCTATAAATAACAAGCCTCACTTTGTAAAAGGACAGATTGTCTATCACAATGTAGCTTCTACATTTATTCTCTGTTTTAATAAAACAAGTTCCTTTGTGGTTTTATTTTATTTGTGTTCTCTCCTTTTTTCTGGCTTTCTAGTTTTGCAGATCTTGTGAGATCCATTTCAATTTTCTTATATATTGGGGGCCTCCCCCCAAGATCTGGATCACTCTAAACAAGGAATATGATGCACATAAAATATCAATTGTTAGAACTATTTCAATAGTATGATATTCACCATTAAGAGCATCTTAAATTCTCATTATTTTAATCATTTTTCTCTTGATTTGGGCAGGATATATATCTTGTCCTAATTGAGATACAATAGAATAATTTTTGTTTTGTTGCTTGCATTTGGATTAATTTATATTTTCAGTTAAAAATAATTTTTAGAAGTCTCCCTATGCAGGAGAAACCTTACGTGTGGCTTGGGTGAGCCCTCAATTTAGCTTAAGGACTGATTTCTTGAATGTGCAGCACTATAGGAAGGAAATTTTTGTTTCCTTTTCTTGTTGATTGTAAATTATAAACATCACAAGTCAACATGGAGAGTGAGGGGGTAATTGGACCCAATTGAACCATTTAGAACCGCCAAATCAAATGGATAAGAGCTTATTTTGGGGCTCTAACCAGGTGGTCTTCCAAAATGATGATGAGGTCAATTTTGGCCATCAACAGGACAAAAAAAAAAGGTGATAAAGATAAGCCAATTCCTGACCCAACATCTCCCCCCAACTAAAGCAACTACATGCCCCCATGCACCACTGATTAATCAAACTTTTCTTCAGAATGAGAGTGTTGTAAATGCTTTTTGGTGAAATCATAGGCATTTGGAATATCAACCACAATATATCTATAGCCATTAATTAACTCCAATCACCAAATTTATACATATCTTGTCTTAAGCTTGTAGTAATTTTTTATACTCTACTACAGGGAGGCATATTAAAGGAAATTGTAGTCTAAGACCAAGCCAATTAGACCTACATCTACTGATACAATTAATATACCTAGGTACCCTTAAAATGGCTTGGAAAATTTAAGATAGTAGTATGGATCCCTTTTCTTTAGCTCACTATTAGGGTTCTCCCATCTGAACCTGTTTCCCTCCAAAGCATCCTATTTTTGTAGGTCAATAGATCGAGAGAAAATCTCTAACACTTTATGTTGAACAGTTTCCATAATCGCATATTTCTTTGTGGATACAAGAAAAACATCGTAAGTCCTGGCCATTTTAGCAATAGGAGTTTCTTCTCCTCTAATCCATAGCTTCTTTTTTTCCTAGTTTACTGTTACAGTATTATGATCTAATTTCCATTTTACCTAGTTATAAACAAATGAGGTAAAGGCCAGTAATTAAACATCTCCAACATATGGTAAGAGGTTAAACATCCTCTCTATATACCAAACATAATCATGCATATATGAAACACATAATAAATGTCATTATACAGTGTTTCTTTAAGAAAATGTGTTTATAAAGATCACAGTGTTAGTGAGATAATAAGGTATTTTGTACTTTATCACTATCATTTAGAAAAGAACATATTTCTCATAAATAAATAGGGGATAGGAAGGGGAATATCCTCTATAATTTAGAAACTCATGTATAAGATCATATATTTTTTCTTTTTCTTTTTGCAGTACTTCAATTTCATCCTTGAGCTCCTTTAATTGTTGCTTTTCCTTCCTTCTCTCCTCTCTGAACTCCTCCCACGTGAACCTATGAAATGTGATTTCTTCTATCCAAACCTCCCTAATATCACAAATGACCTTATTATGCTCACTAATGGGGATTACGCCTAACTAAAATGAAAGGGTTAATTACTTCCATTCATATCTCTCAACAACCAAACTATCAATATCATAGTTAACATCTGAGGCTTCTTCTTTATCAGCCTAGACTACCTTATCTATTGTTAATTAAGTAACAACAACATCATTGTTAGGTTTTTTTGAATCCACTAGGGTCTTTTCCTCTACTACAGGATAAACTGCCTCATCTATTGGTTCTTGTAGGTTATGCCAATTTATTCTTCTCCTTCTAGTATAGATTCAACTACCTTAGTTATTGGTTCTTATGTGTCAATAGCATCATTGGTAGGTTCTTGTGTGTCAACCATGATTTATTCCTTCTTAGGCTCAACTACCTCAGTTATTGGTTCTTGTGTGTCCGCGAAGATTTTTTCCTTCTCAAGTTGGACTACCTCAGCTATTGGTTCTTGTGTGTCAACATTGTCATCAACAAGTTATTTTGTATCAACCATCATCTATCCCTCCTCAGGCTGGACTATCTCAGTTGCCAAACTTAAATAACAACAACGTATTCGACCAATTCTTATGTATCAACCTAATTTTTTTCCCCATTGCTCTACCCCTAAATCTATAGAAATTCAAAAATTACTCTTGGAAACCAGGCTCTCTTCCTTAGATGCCACTGGTTCTTATGGAACAATGGCATCCCAATAACCTGTTTGCACCCTAACTGAGACAAGATCTAACATTATTGTGTTGACATGCGCATATCCTACCTTACCAAGGAGTTCTCCAAAAACTTAGCATAAATTATTTTCAGGCTCCTTGGTTTTCCACTTCTCAATATTATACGTGGAGGATGATGTACCGATCATTTTGGTCACCTTAGTCAGGGCTCCCAATCCCAAGGATTCCTCATTTCTAAAAAAAAATAATTCATGGTTGTAAGTAGTCTCTTAATTTTATCATTTTTTTCTTTTAAACAAACATTATTTTTAGATAGAGGATCAGTTTTAGGATTACCGGGAAGAGAGTTGTTAAATTTCTTATTCTTATGATTCTTCCTCTCAGTAGCATCCTACTCCACAAATTCCTTGATAGAAATTATAGTTTCAAATGGATAAGTTGTTGTTATTGTCACAAAAGATCTTGTCCTCCTTCTTAAGATATAACCAGCCACAAGCTCCTTTGATAATCACTTTTTTCCCTTAATATATTATGATGGCTTCTTCTCCTCAATAGGGAAGGCCTAAATTCCTAGGCTCTTAGATCATGTGCTAGTCACCTCAACTGGTGTATCAGTATGAAGACCCGCGATAGTTATGATAGCATGGAAATTATTTTTCTTTGCACCATCCTTCCCACTCGGCTCGACCATATCTGCCTCATCATGAACATTTTTTTCTATCCCCTTCTCATATTCATTATTTGATTCCTTCTGACCACTCTCATGTACTAAACCCACAAAAATGGTCACAAATTCTAAGCATACTTTCCCTTGTTGTTCTAGTTCATAAAAAATCATGAGCTTAATCATATTATGGTTTGTAACACAATTATCAAGATTCTTAGGCTGTCAAACCTCATTGTCCATATGTTTCTAGTCTCTAATAGGAAGTGTGGGAGGTTAACCAGTTTTCCATGGTGAGGGTGAGCCGACAACATGAAATGGTAGTTGAATACAAGCCCAAAAATACCTTTCCAAGTGACATACTTATGCATGAATAAACAACGTATGACCTAGTGGGTGACAATGAATTCCTTTCTACTCATATGCCCTTACTCTTTTCCTACTCATCTCCTTCCTGAAAATTAGCTTTCACTATTGATCAATGTATTTCGACTAAACCATTTCATCCATGTTTGTGGAAAAATATTCACCCTGGAAATCACCTCATATGTGACTGCTTTCAATCAAATTTCAGGAAAACTCGAGGGTGATGGTGTCATCAGACCCATACAATTTCTTAAGATACAGTAGCCACCTTGCGTCTGGGAAAATTTAGCAAAATGTTAGGTGGTTGTGCAGCAAGTCAAGTGAGGCTAGTCCATGTAAAACAATATCTCATCCCTCCATGACTACATGTTTTAGTGCATTTATTGTTCCAATGGGAGCAACATATAGTCAAGTGGGGGAAATGTCATTTAGTTTGGATGAATTGGTGGGTTGGTGGTTTTGATGAATATGCCATAAACTACAATAATAACGAGATTGGTGGGATATTTATGAAGGATTGTGTCATGAAAAAGGCATTGTGATTTTCGACAAGACATAGAAAGGAAGTAAGTGGAGAGTTGATGGAAAATAAAGTTATAAATATCTTGTTCGAGTTAATAATGTGGCATACTAAGGCATGATAATGTTGTGGTGCTAGGTATTGATGTTATGATACCACGTCCCAACTAAAGTGAAGGTTGTCCACAACTAAAATGGTAGGAGGGTCAAATAGACTTATCCAATCATTACTCAAACCATAGATATGTGATAAAATGAAGGGGTGTACTAGTTGAGTACATGCCATATGTTGTGATCGTGTGGCAGGTATGATGTGGTAGAGGTGACCACAATAATACTGACATGACTGGAAAAATACAATGCTGGAAAGATTTGTGGAAAATGACATTTGTGGGTCCCTTTGGTGCAAAATTATGGAATTTAATGTGTATTTACAATAGTAACAATAGAAACAATAATTTTAGGCACAATGAAAGCAATTTGGAGTAATTGCATCCAAAGTAACGACAACTAGTGTAACAGCAACTATAGTAACAACAAGTTGGAGTAATTGTGTCCTTTGTAACAAAAACTAATGTAGTAAAAATATTGTAATGGAAACTATAGTAACAACAACAAAAATAACAACAATTTGGGGTAATTACATCCTCGGTAACAACAACCAGTGTAGAAGAAACCAGTGTAATAGAAATTTTGTAATATCTTAGGATCTGAATCTCAAGAATGTTACTTTAAAAAACTCACTACAATTTTTAGGAAAACCAATATATAATTTAGAAAAACGAAGATTTTCAATCTCTAACAAGTTGTTTTTCAATTGAAACTTGTTTAAATATTCCCCAAAGAGGTTTTCACAATTAGATTCATGTGTGTGTGTGTGTGTGTGTGTGTGAATCAAAACTAAATCATGTGGTTGGTGGTCCGGGAAGATGATCCCCTACCCCAACAATCTTGAAACTTGAACCCAAGACAATGTGAGAAAATGAACCCTTAGATTGTTTAATGATACAACTGAATATGGTTTCCATTGGAAAAAAAGGGTTCCACGATCCATATATGGTTATGAGATTAACAGTCTGATTGTCAAAAATTGTGTCCACTTCATAAGGACCTAGCCACCTAGTGTGAAGCTTCCCCTTGAAATCCTTGAATCTAGAGTCATACAATAATTACCAATATCCCTTTTGAAACTTGTGAGATTTAGGCCTAATTGAACGCTTAAGAAAAAATGTAGGGAATTTACTCATAAAATTATGAAAAGTGGCATGGTTTCCCTCATATAAATAGAGGGACATCACTCTAATTTTATATCATCACACATTCACTCACTTCTATTCTTTTTAATAAGTGTGCACTAGCTCTCTTCTTCTTAAGAAGGCCCTCTATCATAGACCTTGGCCTAATTGATTCCATTTCCTAATTGAGAGAAGGAACTAGTCTAATTGTGGTGATCATCCTTAAATTTCTACTTATTTTCTAAGTCTTGGTATCTAAGTTTAGGGTTTGGTTTAACTTTTCATTTTATGGTAAATTTGCATATGTATGTTATTATTTTATTGATAAAAATTGCATTGAATCAGTTTAAAAGACAAAATCTACTATTTATTGCATATTTATCCCCAAATTAGAATTGATTTATAGGCTTAGTTTGTTGTTTTATGCATATTCAGTCATTAAAAGAAAAAATTTCCTGCCTTGGCTTACTCTTGTTGTGGAAAACAACAAGCACCACACCCCCCCCCCCCCGATTTTTCTTTTAAGTCATAATAATAATAGGGACCCTTTAGTTTTTCAAAACCATATTAATTTTTCAAAGTAATAAGACAAAAGGGAAATCAAATTTGAAAATTCTGGACATATTTTTAAAAAGAAAACTAAAGAAACAGATCATAATTTTAATTCGAGATTAATAGTCTCAAACTAGACTTATCAAGACATTTTAATATAACATTATGAGATTTTCCTTTTCCAAGTTTTTACCTCCCGAAATTCCGATATATTTTACTTATCGTGCAAATATATATTGAAATTTGGTATATCAAGTCTTTGTTTATTGGGACTTTGCATATTGTAACTTTTATTAAAAATAATTACGAGAATGACACCTTCCGAGAAACATTTGTATATCGGGACATTCATATCTCGGAACATATATATCTCAGACTTTTGCATATCGGAGTATTTAGATATTGTAAGTTTATTGAAATTATCCTCTGATATTTTCGTTCCAATGTCTGACATGGCGATCTTCATGTGGTTCACCATATATTCATTTAAATGATTTAACATTATAATAATGGGCCCCAAATGGATAAAAGTCCTGCATTAATTAAATTTTGGTTTTCAATTGATTTTTAAAATGTTTTTACATTGTGTTTCTATTTACGTTGTTTTGAGCTTCCATAAAACCATTTTCCTACTAATATTTGTGTTTGTATCTTTCAGGTGACCTTGGATCCCCAATACGTAAAAGAAATAAAGAAAGGGAATAAATTCAAGAAAAGGACTCCACAGGAGAAATCCACGGGTCCATTTGTTGAAGATGTTGATGAAAAAAATCCAAGAGCGGGGTTGTTTTCAGATACAGTACGTACTAGAGATGTTGGGCTTCCTTCCTGGGAAGAAATTATCAATATTTTTAAAATGAAGAGGCCAAGGTTACCATTAGAATGATCACAGTTGAAGATAAAACTCCTATCTTGAAAGCCACTCCAAGGGATGTATCCAACTCGTTTCTTCATTGAATTGCGACAAGACCACGGTTATTTCCTTATACAAACATGGTCTGATGGGTTGTTGAGAATTTGGATATTTCTAGGAGAGACATTCAAACCAAAAGGGGAACAGTGATTGCTTATTTCATCAGTAAGGATCTCTAAAGTATATATCACCTACAATATCCTCAATGTATATATAATAAGGAATACGTCAAGGCCTTTATAAAGGAGCATGGACACCTATCAGAAATAATCAGGGAATGGAGAAGAGACCCAAACAAGCATAAAGTTGAAGAAACCGGTAAGTATTCACTCTATTCCCTCGCTTCTCCTTTTTCCCAATTCGCGGCCATGTTGTTTCAATTGTATGCACTACCTAACATGTCAAACTTATTGGACAACTAGGTGCCTTTAATCGATGGTGGTCTTGAGGGTTTTATATTTGATTGGGCCACCATTATTTTTGATAGCTTGACCATCCATATTTTAGCTTTCCAGTGTGCTAGACATATTTCTAAAGATAATCTACCTCCTTTCTACATGTCCTCTTATGTTATGGATGCCCTATGTTTTTCTATGGATTTCCCTGCCACGGGTTGGAAATGGACTATTTAGGACCCAAACCCTATTCACGTTTATCATGAAATCTTATGGGAAACCAAATAATTTTATCATTTCTAACATATATGTCATAAAGTAATGATTACAATATATGATATCATTTTTGAGTCTCGACCACCAAGAATGTTGTAGGAAGAAATGGATGATCTTCTAAAGGTTGCAAATTAGTTTGGTGAAGAATTATTGACTTATATCAGTGTCTGGGGTAGCCTTGCTCACCATCATTTTTTTCCTCTGTTTATCCCAAATAAGTTAGTTAGCAAAGAGGTATCCTATCATATGGCAGGGTATGGTATTACTAAAGTTCTAAAGGAGTCAAAAAAAAGGGCATGGCTCATTTTTCCTGTGATATTTGGCATATTTGCATTGGCAAATTATCATCATGATGAAAAGGAGATTCTAGCTATTCAAGCCCTCAAATTTCCCACTATTCCTAGCAGGCAATATGATCCAAGCTCAGTTTTAAAAAAATTTACTCCTTCCCAAGGAATTAGACAGTTCATTCATGAGGAAGATAAGTTGGATGACATGTTTGTACAATCTTCCTCTTACGCAACAATGTTACAACAAGTGGATGAAAAATTAACAGTGGAAGAAAAAACTTAGTTTACTCAATATAGAACTTATAAGATAGCCACTCTTCCACTATATTTGCTACAACTACCTCTTGAAAGGTTATTTGTGTCCACTAATAAGCCTTGTACTTCATCACAGTCAGTGATTCCTCTTCAGGGCTAGAAAGAGGTCATCATGGTTCCTTGTTATCACTCCCCCCAACTTCCCAAGGCTGAGAGTGGGATTGAAGGAAGGTAACCACAGACCAACCTTTAGGTCAGGTAGTTAGCTCTACCAGGACTAGAGAGGGATATCTCAATGCCACTTTGCAGTCAATTAAATGACTAAATATTTAATTATCTTAGGCTAGGTATGCAAACTCAATAAATAGAGTTTCTTGTTTGGTGTTTTTGTGCTTTATATGAATGACAGTAAGGAGACTAAGTCTAGGGTTTGAGGTCTGAATTCAAGATCAGTTTGCAAAGAATATGGATGAGGCTAGGTAGGTAGCTTGAAAGCATGTTTGTTTTATCATTGTGTATAGGATGAAATTATGTAAAATTTGAATGAGCATTGAGGTGAATTCATTCATTTAGAAGAACATAACATATAATGTAAAATCTTGTTAATATAGAGCATGAAAAGGCATGTTTTCTTCTTATAAACTGACAAGATAAACACATATATGCATTTATATGAAAGGGGAAAGCATATCATTCAACATAACAAGATAAACATACATAGAAAGAAAAAATTATCTAAGGCATACCACAAGATTATCAACACAATTTATGCAATATTGTCTTTGATTTCATTCCAAAAAGGCTTGTACAATAGCTCCACTGTAAAAATAAACTATCCAACCCAGGAAAAGACTAAAGAGGGTCTACTTATATAAAATATGCACAATGACACCTCATTAGGTTGAATCCCATCCACAATACATCACAAATACATGAGATAAGTCACTTCCTAGAATTTAGGGAGCTTAAAACCACTCCCTGAAATTCAGTTATAGACTAAGAGTGTTTGTCTCCCATATAAAATTACATGTTTCCTCATGATAAGAGGTAAAAACCAACTCAATTACTCCAATGCCACCTCAAATTTTTTTGGTCTTGACAAGTGTCCTGGGGAATCCTATGCAAATGTGTAGCACTTTTTTCAGATGTGTAACAAACTTTTACAAATGCGTAACACTTTTTTTGCAGCTAATATTGAGGGAATTTGAGGACTCCAAATCCAAATAGGAAAGATATTTCAACTAGCCCTGTTTGTCTAGTTTCCATAACATCTTGAATTTTGAAACATGACCCATGGGAAGTCCTCCAAAAGTTGATTCACCCAATGTTAATCCAGATGCGTAACAAATTGTCAAAAATATTGGCAGAAGCATAGAAAACTGGTGGATTTTTGGATTTTTCTTCCAAAATAGAGCTTTTCATGAAGCAAGGGTTCTTTATCTATGATTTACTCATCAAAATGCATCCAACCATGTATGCTATTCATCATTTGGATGCCTTTGTAAAAATCATAACAACTTGGTGTTGCGCATTTATGAAGGCTGAATTTCTAGTTTAGTGCAAAAATCACTAAAAATACCAAAACTTCTCAAAAATTCTCCAAAGTTGTTTTGTGACACCTGTGGATGATGTGCTAAATAGATAATGAATCTTCAGCCAACAAATCTAAATCGTTTTTCTCCTTTAGTTTCATTTGAGCCTCTTTGAGCTTCTTTTTCACTTGTTTAAGCCTGATTTGTGAAATTTTGTTTCTGGTAAAATAATGATTTGCCATATGCCTATAAAGATTTTTTTCTCTTTTCAAAAGCTTTTCTAAATGTTCATTCACCCTTCCTAACCAGAGTTCTTTTTCTTGATTGATATCCATAGTTATTAGCTCATCAAAATTTAGTTGTTCAGGTGGATGAGCTGACTTTCTTTCTAGCTCCAGGACCCTCTTAAGGCCTCTTGTCTTTGGCCTTCTTGGTTGTGTTTCAATATCCATGTCTTTTATTTTATCAATATCAATTACTTGATTCCCTTTACCTTTATCTATTTCTAGGTCTACCTTATGTTTGTCTTGGAGGAGAAATTTTACTTTTATCTATCTCTTGTTGTAGGAAAGTAATTTGAGATTTTGCAATGGAGAAAATCTCTTTCAACTCTGTTATTTCCTCATATTTCTTCTTTATGATATCCTCAAATGATTTTACTTCAACCTTCTCTTCCATCTCAACATCTAAGGTCATATGTTCATCATGTTGATACAATGGTGATTCAATCTGATGCATGAGTAGTTGCTCTTATATTTCTCTTTTCTCAGTTGTAGTGTCAAGTGTAAGTACACTTTTGATGGATATGGGAGAAAATTTGTGTCTCTTTCCCTTCTCACAGGTGTGAGTGAACTCAAAAACCCTAGGAGCCTTTGAAATATCAGTTTTCCTGCTGGAAGAGCCAATATCCATTAGTTTTATTGATATAGATGGTAATGGTGTGCTATGCATGACAAGATAACTAGTGGTGGGCATTGTTGTTACTTTCTCCATGAAGGTTTCCCAAGTCATGTTGATAGCTGAGAGATGATGCAAAACAATGATTTTGACTAGGCCATGGTGGAAAAGACTTGGTTGATGATATTTGTTTCTGCTCTGAACCTTCTTAGTCATTATGTACAAATAATATGGCAAGTAAAGTGGTTTAGTAGAGGCAAAATGCATCATAATATGATATGGTACCAGTAAAACCTAGATAATCTCCCTTCAAATGTGAAATATTTCATAATTAATCTCATCAAAGGAGCATATCTGTTAAGGAGATTCATGAAAGGGAAGATGTACTCAGGATTCTCTCTAGCATGAGGTTTGAAGAATAGTTTATAATCTTCAAGGTCTATATACATTCCCTTAGACCACTGTTGTCCATGACTAGGTATAATTGTTGCTGAAGAAGTCACATCTGCTGATAAGTTGAACTCTACACCTATAATGATGGCCTTTTCCATACTGAAACTTGTGGCAAATAAGTTTTTCAATTGGAGATAATAGCCTTCCTCCATGATTTTCTCACAAAATATCAAACATCCAATACTCTCAAAGAATCCTTTGGAAAAAGGTGATGCATTGACTTCTTGCAAGGTAGAGGGCTCAAATCTGATGTGGTGCCCTCCTTTGTGGATTTTCTTTTCACTCTCCATAATATTTATCAGAAATATAAACCGTGGGTGTTTTGGATGTAGTGGGTATGTTGACTGTGAATTTAGAAAAAATAGAGGACAGGGATAGGGTAGGTTTGGAGGATGAAATGAAGGGTATTGAAGCCAAGAAAAAATCCCAAAAAAACTCAGGAGGTAGGGTTGTGTATTGGCTTCAAAGCACAAGTGAAATTTGGTGAAATGGATGTAAATAAGGTGATTAAATTAGGAAAACACAGTGATTTCCTAATTCTATAATAGAAAATTAGTATGAAATTAGGGTTTGATAGAAATGAAATGTAGGGAGACTGTGAATGGTAGGGAATGATATGGTATTGTCTGGGGAAGGTTTGTGAGGATTTTAAATGACAGGGTTAGGTTCAGTTCACTAAAATCATCCACTGATAAACATAAGTGAAAATGTAGTGGAAAAGGAGGTAAGCAAACCAACACTGTGATTGATAATTTGACTTGAGGAGGATATGAGGTGTTTACTTACTAATGATGAAGCTGTATAAACTGATTGCAATGAAATTGGAGCTTGGATGAATGATCTGAGAGAAAAATATTAAAAACACGATACACTTTCCAGATGCATAACACACATCTCCCAGATGTGTAACAAAACATTGCAGATTTGTAACAAAGGTTTGCAGATGAGTAACAACAGTCTTCGGATGAGTCAGACGTTGGGATGATAGTGAAGGGGAGTGTGCAGGAAAAATGGTGGGAAAGGAGGGTGGTTTTGATGGATTTCGGAGGGGGGTTGATATGGTTTGTGGTATTTCGAGGGGGTGTGAAATGATAATAAGCTCACACATTGACGTGGGGCCAGCGGGAGGAAACCACCTTTTCAGCCCCCCCCCTGCCAGTAAAGGTAGGATGTCAAGCGTGGGGCGAAGAGGCTTATTAATTGTTGATTTGATGAAGTGGTTGATCAGACGGTTGGGTGATGCACGAGAATTAACCACCAGTGACAAACTTATTTTGTCATTTTCGAACTTTATAACTTGAGCGGAACTTTGGATAAAATTCATAACACCTCTAAACTTTGGATATGAACATAATAAACATCAAACATTAAGCCATTAGTGCAATTTTAGGATGTTTCTTAAACTTTGGATAAAATGCATAAATAAGCCTATAATTTAGGATAAATATTTTGATATAAAATTGACTTATTTTTATCTTTTCAACCCTTTTTGGACAAAATTTGATAATGAAACAAGTTTGAAATAAGACAAAGTGTCTTAATTATTCCCCTAACTATGCTTACTCCCCTTTTTAAGACTGATATGATGAAAATGATACCTTATTTTCCCACTTTGGTGACATTTTTGGACTTTTTAGTGGCAAAACAAGGAGACCCGGATACAAACTTGGATGGATATGGAATGACTGACCTAATACTCTAAATGACAATGATTGGCATGACCTCTAAGATGATGATGGCCATAGATGGAAAAAAGCGAGCAACATTTCTGACCCAGACCATATGCAGTGACAAAAATTTATTTCAAAACTTGTTTGAAAAGACAAAAAAATTGACCTAAGACTACTAGCAAATAAACTAAAAGAGCATGTTTGATCACTGGACATATTGACACTAACACCTTCTACATCCCAAGTAGAATATTTGATTTTTAATCCTAAATTAAATGAGGCCTAGAATGATTTTCATATGATTCTTAATCCAAAGACCAAGGGTAAAACCAGAATCAATCAAATTGTAACTTATTCACATCATGTCAATGTTCAAGATACTCCTAAGAGTACTAAACATGATTCCAGGCTAGGAGAAATTAGTGATAAATCTTTTATTCATGAGAAGGAATATGTTGAAATTATTCCAGCTTTCCCTTCTTTCGAGGTCACTCTCAATGTGGAATAAATTCCTTCTTTGGATATCTTTTATAGTCCTAAACATAAGGTTGTAGTAAAAAAGGGCAGAAAGAGGAGAAAACTTGATCAATCTCTGGCATTGGTACCTGGAAAGGTTTCTTCCTTTGAATTTTTGTGTAAAGGTTCTTCAACTACACCAATATAAGAATTAGAAAATTTAACTCAGTTAGCAGGAGCTTATGCTTCAGCTACAATGTATAAAGTAGTATAAGTTCAAGGAATTCTAAAGGAGAAGGAAGAAAATATCATCTCAATGGAACAAACATTCAATGCAGAAAATAAGAAGATTATTGAAAAGTGGCAGAATGAATCAGTGGAATTACAAAAAATGTTGGATGCATTGAAATTAAAACATGATAAGGAGAAAAATATAAAACATAATCATATTCAATAAATGTAGAGAAATTTAGAGAAAAAGTTTTGTCAATCCTCAGCTAACAGAGTTTAAAAATGAAGCCAAAGAGTTGAATTCTTTGCTCATGCATCAGAAAAATATCTTTTGCAATAAGCTTGTGTTAATGCAGGACCAATGTAAAATAGGAAATTCCCTTGTTGATCAGTTGTCTAAAATGAAGAATTATTTTGATGAAGTGAATGAGAAATTAACTAATTTCTTGAGTTGGAAAGAAATTACATGAGGAAGAAAAGAAAATATGCTTAAAATTGATGAGGCTAGAAAATTAATCATTTTTCATGAATGGGAGATTAGAATGAACCAATTTTAAGCTATAGTGAAATAGGTCTGAGATATATCAAATATTATCATTGAATCGATCAATGATACATTGTTACAAACATATCTAGTTTCTAACTGATCGAATGATTCACTTCTAGATGCCAAGAGATTATTGAAAAATTGGTTGGAACATAGTACAACAATGGTTGAAAGAATTGAACAGTTATCCAGGATTGACCTTGAGCATCATTTGCAGTTTCTCGTGAAACCTCATAGCCAATGGTTGGTACTCAGGTGCTTATAAAAAATTTCCACGCAAATGTTGGCACTGTTAAAGACTACTATTTTTACCAGCCAGATAAAGATTAATACTAAGTATCCTCCCGAGCTCACCAGTTTGTTAGACGTGTACAGGTTGCAGAAACTCACCATTGGGAAATACTCATCATAGGCTTAAGACTATTATAACAATTTTCATATTAGTATTTTATCATTTAGTCCTGTTGAGAAATTAATGTATAGGTTTGTTTTGATCTTATTTTTATTTATACTATAAATTTCCTTCTTTGAGAGAGGGATCGGAGTTCTGAATTTTGAGAAGAAGGGACTTACGTTTCACTTTTGTATTTAAGCTTTTCTTAATGTAAATTTGAGCCACCAACAGTTTCATAATGATTATATTCTTCGTCTCTCTAGTACAATTATCCATTCTCTATGTTTCTTTGCTTTGAAAGGAATTGTTTATTGATGTTGTTCACATATATGTTTTTACGTTAGTCTTTTATGGTAACTTCTAACATGTTCGAATGAAATTTAATTTGTATAGTGAACAATGAAATACTTATCATATGTGATGTTTTATTTAAATTAATTTAATAAACTATTTAATTAAATTAATTTATTTTGATTGAATTAATATCTTAATCTCATAATAATTTGTATTATTGTGTTTATTATGACATCTTTCTAGCACATATGATTTCAACTTACCCAGTTACTATAATAATTTATAATAAATTCTTTAGAAGATACTTCGTATGATCATTTATCATCATCATACACCCCATTTCATATATTTTTTATGTTAAAGGGTTAGTGGTCCCATAATTCTAGTCGGAGCCACTATTCCAAACAGAAAAGTGTCTAATTGTGGCCCTGACCAGGTGGTTAATTTCCCCCAATGTTGATGAGGTCAAATAATACCATCAACATTTTTGGCACTAAAAGGAGGGCCAACCGACTATGAATGGCAAGGAGATCACATTCTAAATCAAAAGGCCATCCTAAGAGTTAATCCCCTCCAAAATCTCCTCCAACTTCTATATCACATTCCAAATAGGCTAATTCTAGATATGAAGTTGTTGATCCGTCTTTCAAAAATCCTATATCTGTTAGAAGATCAACTATTGAATCCTATGTAAATACACCACTTTGATATCACCCAATAAAAGCTCTTGAACTTCAAACTATCATACAAAAAATGGAAGGAATTTCTATTTTCTAGTGAACAACTCACTCAACCCGAAACCTCTAAAGTGAGTGTTACTTCTTCACTATAATATACCATATTCCTTACTAGATTTCAAAGTGAGAAACTTGGAGTCAAACCATTTGAATTTATATTACCAACGCGTAGAAAAAAGGAGCATACTTCTGGTGTTAATTCCTTGGCTATTGAGAACATTACATATTCTCCACCTCATACTTCGTCTCAAATTCCTTCACATTATTATTTATTGTTTTCTTATCATCCTTTGTCATTATCATCCACGGATCTATTTTCATCCAATCATATTTCTTCCTCCCAACCAACCAATACTACTATTGTTAGTAGTTCTCTCGGGGTGACAATATCAATTGTTAATACTTCAACTTCCCCTTCATCAAGCACATCAATTTTTGGATCTACCTCATTAACCACTGGTCATATTATTAATCCTAGAATGGAAAATAGACCATGGAACAATCCAAGAGATGTTGCAATGAATCCTCCTCTACATCCTCTCCCGAAAAATCCAAAGAAATAGTTGTCTAAATTTAATCATAATGATGGACTTCCTGCATAAGAACATCTACACAACTTTATCATGGCAATTAATCTTAATGGATTTTCTAAAGAAGATGTAGTGTGTAGGTTATTTCCTTATACATTTGAAGGATCAGCAGGGTCTTGGTGGGAAATTTGTTTGTCCATTGGGCTAAAGAGTCAAAATTCAAGTAGACAGAACTAGGATCAAGGTCAAAAAGTCAAATGTTTTTAGGGCAAGATAGATAAGTCTTTGAAGATCTTGGAAGGTTGATTTGGTGAATTGGTTTGATCGGGATAAAGAGAAATGAAGGATTATTTGATCTGGATAAGGAAGGAGTAGACAGAGGTCATTCGAAAGAGGGAGCAATTAAGGGTTCTCTACTCTAGAAATTAGTAGAAAACATAGAAATGATAAACAGTAAAGACAGGGTGCTTTTAAAAAATCCTGAAATAATACTTATGTTTTATCATTCAAATTTAGAATACATAATGGATGCATGAAAACATGAGAAGATAAACAATGACAAGTAGAAAGTACTTCACTTCAATGGCTCATCACATGAATCCTGAAATATGATGCTAGATGATTTGATCAAGTCTGCTACTCGAACTTGCAACAAAAAGCCTTCAAGTACAGCAAAAATGACTATAGAAATATTCAGCAATTTATTCCACAATAATACTTCAAAAGATGAAGTATATATACAAAACGTTTACAAAATATCCTAGAATGTTTCTATGAATTATCTAAGGAAAAAGAAATATCTTTTACAACAAAATAGTGACAGCTGCTTAACAAATCAGCAAGTTGTCCTATTTATCCAAATAAAATAGAAAATTGTTTGTGGATTAGGTGCAGTTGGCTGCCTTGGTGTCCTCTTTGCTGGCACAGATATTTCAAATCTGTTTTGAAATATTTTCTTCTTTATCTTATACTCTTTAACTTTGATACTCTTTAACCTCTATAAAGAGTATCAAAGTTAATACTTCAAAAGGAATGATAAAAAGCAAATACAGGGTGCTTTTAAGGTTGATTTGGTGAAGTGGTTTGATCGGGATAAAGAGCAATGAAGGATTCTTTGATCCGGATAAGGAAGGAGTAGATAGAGGTCATTCGAAAGAGGGAGAAATTAAGGGTTCTCTACTCTAGAAAATAGGAGAAAACATAGAAATGATAAACAGTAAAGACAGGATGCTTTTAACAAATCCTGAAATAATACTTATGTTTTATCATTCAAATTTAGAATACATAATGGATGCATGAAAACATGGGAAGATAAACAATGACAAGTAGAAAGTACTTCACTTCAATGGCTCATCACATGAATCCTGAAATATGATGCTAGATGATTTGATCAAGTTTGCTACTCGAACTTGCAACAAAAAGCCTTCAAGTACAACAAAAATGACTATAGAAATATTCAACAATTTATTCCACAATAATACTTCAAAAGATGAAGTATATATACAAAACGTTTACAAAATATCCTAGAATGTTTCTAGGAATTATCTAAGGAAAAATAAATATCTTTTACAACAAAATAGTGACAGCTGCTTAACAAATCAGCAAGTTGTCCTATTTATCCAAATAAAATAGAAAATTGTTTGTGGATTAGGTGCAGTTGGCTGCCTTGGTGTCCTCTTTGCTGGCACAGATATTTCAAATCTGTTTTGAAATATTTTATTATTTATCTTATACTCTTTAACCTCTATAAAAATTTCCTTAACGTTGTAATAAATTATGTTTTGACTGTGAAAAAATCAACCAACTATTTTATCCTATTATCTGCAATTTGACTTTTACAGTAAGTCAGTGAGTGATTGCCAAGATTCATCATTAGGAATTTGTATCTTTTTTAGCTTCCTGAAGTTTTCATTTGCCTCAGTATATCTATCAAATGTTGTTTTTTATGGAAAATAAGTGTTTTATCTCATGTTGAAGATAAAACAAGTCTTCAAAAATTTTGTGTAAGACCTTCCCTATTGGAATACCCTGTCCTTCTGTCTTGTCCACTTTCTCTTTTGCATAATCTCTGATTTTCTTATTGTAGTCCTCCAGTGGCATGAGTGTATCATTAATGACCAGAATATTAGGCAAACTTCTTTACCTCAAATTTTCAAATTTAACCATAAACTTGGTTATGTCTATATTCATATTTTCACATTTATCTTCAAGTTGTTTCATCAAATTCTTCTTTGAAATGACTTTCCTTATTTCAAGGATTGTCTCTGTCCTATCAGTGATTTCTATTTCTTCCAACTCTTGCTTATTTTTACTGTTGAGAAACTTGATCAATTCTATGGCTTGCTTAGGTTTGTCACCTAGCTCATCTTTTTTTTTCTGAATCTCTTCTTGTGTTGCCTTCAGTAAATCTCTCTACTCACATATTACCTGAATTGATGGCAAAACATCATTGATGGCTTCAACGATTTTACTCCATAACTGATTCTTTACATAAGAAATTGGCTCTTTCAAGGTCAAACCTTTTTGTAGATTCTTTAATTCCACAACTAACCTGTTAGACCTTTGTTCATGATTTTTGGCATTGATTTGGGCTAGTTTCTTTGTATCTTCAATATTTTCAATTACTTTCTTCAATCTGTTAATCTCATTTATTTGAAGTGACATTTCTTCCATGGCTTTTACTAGTTTACTAGCCTCATCTGAATGTTGAACTGTTGTAGTAGATGATTATGTCGCTGAAGTTGTGGATGATGTCACTGGCACTGCAGTAGCCAGTGGTACTTTTGGTGCCAACTCTTCTGCTAGAGTTGAAGGCACAGTTGTAGTAACCATGGGAATTACTGTAGGAGTTTCCTATGTTTTTGTAGTTTCTCTTTCATGGAAAAGCTTTTCCATTTGGATCTCCATCTCTTGTATCTATCCTGTTAATTGAAAAATCAAGTTCATCATGTCATCTTTCTGATTTTTCTCTCATACTATTTCTTGGGCCTGTGGATGTTGAGTTGGTGGAAGCTTGAGTTGTTTCCTTAATGCTACAATATCAGCATTATTTTTCTTCACTAACTCTTCTGCAGCTTTGACATTTGCAGGATCATATCCTATTTGGATAATCAACTCTTCTAAAGACTTAATCCTAAGATCTTTAGCATATGAGGAAGCTTTGACAACCTTCATTTAATCTCTCATGTTTATGATTGTATTATGAAGATTGTGGACACTCATAGCCTTGGTAGTTATGGTAGAATATAACATCTCTGAAGTTTTCCTATGAAACTCAATATGATCTAGTGCATGAATACTTTCTGTGGGCACTTCAAGATCAACTTTCTTGTAGTCTGCAACTGTCTTGGGACTCGTAACTGTTGATTGAAGCACTTATATAATCAAATTTTTGTTTGAATAATCAAAAGATGATAAAAGTTTGTTCTGAATGGCTGGTGTTTGCTTCAAATATTGAGAATATATCTCATTCTTGATTTCTTCATTCTTTGTCTTAATCTGCTTATATTTTTCCCTAAATTTTGAAGGAGAATTTTACGAGAAGACCTGTGGTGTTGCAATGGGTTTGTCGCTCTCCCCTGTGGTGGCTAAATTTTTTATGGAATATTTTGAATCTAAAGCTTTGGCTTCTGCTCCTTTTAAACCTAAAGTTTGGAAGCGGTTTGTGGATGACACCTTCATAAACTGGTCGCATGGAAGTCAAGAGTTAGATTCTTTTCACGAACACCTGAATAATCAATCGGAATCCATAAAATTCATGATGGAAATTGAGACTGATGGAAGCCTTCCTTTCCTTGATGTTCTCATAACTAGAAATAATAATGGCTCTTTCTCACACCGTGTTTTTCGAAAGAAAACCCATGCTAAGCAATATTTGCATTCTTGCTCTCATCATCTTCCAGCTCAAAAATTTGGAGTCCTTAACACTTTAGCCACGAAAGCTCTTAGAATTTCAGATAATGATCATTTAGATGAAGAGAATGCCCATATCCTTAGGGTATTTGAAGAGAATGGCTATAGTAAAATTCAAGGTTTGAAGGCTTTCATTAATGCTAGTAGAGGTCTAAATCAGAAAAATGTAAAAATGATTTTGTTGGTAAAGTTTATTTTCCTTTTATACAAGGTACCACTGACAAGATCACTCGGATTTTAAGGAATCATAAGATCTCTTCCTCTTTTAAACCCTTGAATACCATTCGTGGTTCCCTTAAATCGGTTAAAGACCTATTGGACCCCAAAAGCGTGAAAGGTGTATGTTTGATCCCGTGCTCCTGTGGGATTCCCTACATTGGAGAAACAGGTCGATCGATTAGTAAAAGGATTCAAGAGCATTCTGCGGATATTAGGCATGGTAGAATGAAGTCCTCAACTCTAGCTGAACATGTAGAGAAGACGAAGCATCACATTTGTATGGAAGAATCCAGAGTCATCGCTAGGGTTGAGCATTTCCATCACCGTAAATTTAGGGAAGCTATTGAGATTGAGAAGAGGCCTCATACGTTGAATAGGTATGGCGGGTGGAAAGTTAGCAGTTGTTGGATTCCATCTCTTTGCTCCCAGTAAGGGTCTTTCCTCTTGTGTTTTACTCTCTTTTTGTTTCCCTGTGGTTTTTGCTTGATTTATTTATTCTATTGCTAACATAGTTTTATTATAATTTCTTTTTAGGTAGTATTATTATTATTATTATATATATATATATATATATATATATATATATATTATTTATTTATTTCTATTTTTATATTTTTATTTTATTTTATTTTATTTATTTATTTATTTATTTATTTATTTTATTTTATCTTATTTTATATTTTATTTCTATTATTTTTACTTTTATTTTATTTTTATTTTAGTTTAGTTTATTTATTTATTTATTTTAGCTTATTTTGTATTTTTATTTGTATTTTGTTCATTTTTACTTTTATTTTATTTTTATTTTAGTTTAGTTTATTTATTTATTTATTTTAGCTTATTTTGTATTTTTATTTGTATTTTGTTCATTTTTTATTTATTTTTTGGACTTAGTCTTTATTTTATGGTTTTGGCTATTTTGTTAGTTAAGATTAATTATTTTATTTATTTTTATTTGACATGGTCTTTATTTTATTACGTTATGATGAGAGTTTTCTTTTAATTATTTAATTATTTGTGTATTTTATTTTTGACTTGATCTTTATTTGTAGGATTTTGACTATTTCTTTAGTTTTAAGTTTGATTAACGCAATATGGAGATTTATTTGATGTTTTAGGTTTTAAAAGAGCTTGCATTTAATGGCGGTCATGTTGAAACAAATGGAAGTTTTTATTTTCAAAGGCGAAAACCATAGGCGGTTATCACATGGGAATTGGGCAGTATATGGTATTACTGGATCGAATGCGATTCAATAGGATTTGACCATGTGGAGGAGGGAGAAAGGTGGAAAACCACCCATTTCACATACTTTGAAATGGGTTATTCGCGCAGTTTAAATTGGGATATACCCTGGTGATCGTTGGATCTGGGAGTCGGGATGCGAACATTGGAGATTAGCTTTTGGAGTTGCTCAGTGGTAGGAGGTGGGGTCTGGGCTTTATTACGTGGCGGGGTTTAATGAAATGTATTTAAAACATATTTTAAAATACAAAAACTAATGTTTTGTTTTATTGGTATGACGGGATAGTTTTAACATTATAAATATATGTTTATAACATGAAAAATTTGTATTATTTTGATTAGCGGAGGTGATATTTATATGGTTAAATCAAACATTTATACGTGTTTTAAAACCATTGGGGGTGGAATTAAATCATAAGATATGTTTAAACCTATGGGAAAAGAGTGGGGGTTTTTATTTAGCATGTGGGATAAATAAACCATAGGTTTAATGTAAATAAGTGGGTTTTGGGGATATTTATAAAAAGAAATTAATAATATACGGGAACGGTTATTTTAAAGGGATTTAATACTTTAAGTAAGAAATTAATAAGAAATGAGATGAAATGAATTAAAATACATAGAAAAAAACTAATTAAAGTGTAAATAGGCATTTTTAGCTTAAAATTGTCCCATTTTGATTTTTACACATAAACTTAGGATAAAATGTATTTTGTGGGTTTTTAAGTGTTTTTTGAATGAAAATGAAATTAATTGAGGAGGATTTTGATTTTACTAAGCAAAGAAGTGTTTTACTTAGGAAAAGGGCTTGTATTTTTGGAAAATGGGTGAATATGCTAATAAAATGGGTTTTATATAGGGAATCCAATATTTTTATCCTGTCAGTTCTTAAGCCTTGGGTCCGGTCCCAACAGAAGTCAGAGAAATGCTCTGAGCCTCTTTAACTGAAGGTTTAGAATATTGGATCATTGTGGGGGAGGGGAAATTAGTAATGTTTTCCTGATGATGCTTTATTACATGCCTTGCACAACTATTTTCTACCTACCCATCATTATTTTAACATTTTTTACTTCATTTGCATGGGTGCATTTAAGCTTGCAACCCTAAATCCATTTTTCTCTTAAAGAAATAAATCTATCTAATTCTAACCTTATTTCATCCAAGGGCTCAGATTAAACTGTTGAACTCCTCATTTATTATCTAAATATCTACTGATTTGTCAAGTTTAAATTGTTTGACATATCTTTATTCTCTATCTAAAACATGTAATTCAAAACATGAAAAGTTAAGATTAAGCTATTTAACTAATCATTGATTATGGCATTTTCAAACAATCTACACATAATCATTATTCTTGCAGTAAAAGTAAATAGTAGTGGCATTTTGACTTGCTCACTTTCATGTCTTATTTTATCTCTTTTTTCTTTTGGGGTCTATTATTTTCTAAGTCCTTTGATCTTTCTTTTAGGACTTTTGCCCTCTTTTCATTTTTTTATTATTTTCCAATATGGGAAAACAACTTGAAAAAAGCAAGGTATGTACATATTTACAAGACTATCATATTCAATTCAAAAATTACGAACCTTATTATTATAGGACCCTAACAGTGGCTCCACATGGGAATGGCATTTCCTTGTGAAATGTCAAGAACTTTAAGACTAGTAGCCTTTGAATTTTGACTGTAATGACCCTATAAGTGTCTTCTGATCTCTGTAATTATTCATACTTATGATATTTTACCTCTCAAAGCTTAGGGCCTTCTCTCCAAGCTTCAAAGTTTTTAGGAAACATCCAATCCAATCTAAAATCTTCAATGTATATGTACAATGGTCAAAGTAATAAAACTAACCATTTTTTATCTCTGAGGAGTAGTAGTGCTTCAGCATTCTGCCATTTACTGGTCCATATAGCATATCTGATCCATCCATTTCTTTCAAAAAGAAAGCATTGTTACATTTGTAACCATAAATAACATAAGGTCCTTTGCATATAAAATCAAATTTTCCATGTTTACCTTTCTCTTCTCTTCTTGAATCCCATTTTAACACTTTGTCTCCAATGTAGAAATCGTCTTCTTTACTCTTTTTGTCAAAATTTTCTTTATCTTATCCTGGATAACTTGAGACTTAATGTAAACCTCTTCTCTTTTTTTTGCAAGTGAATGGTTTGATTTATCATTATTTGAATTTCATTTGTTTCAACTTGTAATTCTTGGATAATATTCATTACTAGTACTCCTAAGGAAGATGGAAAAATAGCATCCATTCCATAAACAAGCTGGTAAGGAGATGTACCAATGGATTTTTTGGTTGTAAGTCTATCTACCCATAAGGAATTGACTAACTTCTTGTTCCAAGTCTTTTTGTTATCTTCTAGTAACTTTTTGATGATGTTTACAAGGCGCTTATTTGAAGAATCGGCTAGACCATTACCTTGTGGGTAATATGCAGTAGAAAGTCCTAAGGTAATGTTATATTTATGGAAAAATTCAATCATTTTTTTAAATTTTAATGCAGCTGCATTGTCAGTAATTATCTTTTGGGGACATCCAAATCTTGAAAGTATGTTTCTTTCTAAAAAGGAGATAATAACAGTATTTGCAGGTTGCCTAGAGGGTATGGCTTCAATCCACTTGGTAAAATAGTCAGTGGTTATCAAAATACACTTATGTTGGGCTGATGATGGAGGGTGAATTTCTCCAATGAAGTCAAGGCCCCATTGTTGAAATGGGTTTTAAGGGTAGGGGTAACAAATTTTTCTTACCCTCAAATATTTGACACTTGTGACACGAGGTCACATACCTTTAAACATCTGCAAACAAAGTAGGCCAGTAAAAACCAGCTCTCGGGATTTTGTCTACAGTATTTTTCCAGTAGATATGTCCTCCACAGTCACCTACATGAAATTCTTGTAATACTTTGTCAGCTTCTTATTTTAACAAACAATTTAACAAAATCCCACTATGATCTTTCCAAAAAAGTACATTTTCTAACATACAAAATATTACTGCCTTTAGCTTTAAGAATCTAGCTTTTTTTCTTGATAATCCAGGAGGAGCTTGTAATTTTAGTAATACAAATATGATATTTGCATACCATGGTGAGTCTGAAAAGGCTTCATTGATCTCTGGAGTCGCCATCTCTTCCTGTTCATCTACTTGGGCAATAAAATTTATGTCTATGGCATAAAAATTTGATTCATCCATGAGTTTGGCTAAACCTTGACCTTTTATAAATTTAGTGGGTTTTATCTCTATGTCATGTTCGAAAATTGTGGCAATACATTACCTCTTCTACCATTAGGACCATCCTGAGTTAGAATGTCTTTTACTACTGCATTTGGGACATAGACAATAATGTGAGAATAGAGAATTTACACTCTGAAATATTTAATGGCCTTTACCAAATCTAGTGTCTGTTTCTCCATGATATTGTATTTCAAAGTGGCATCTCTAAGTGTTTTGCTAAAGAAAGCTATGGGTTTCTCATAACCCTGGTCATTTTTCTGCAGTAAAAATGCAGCAATGGTGTGCTCTGAAGAAAATGAAAAAATGATGAAATCATTTTTAAAGTCAGAACTTATAAGGACTAGGGTTTTGGTTAAGGCCTATTTGATGGACTCAAATGATTGTTTGGCCTCAATAGTCCATTTAATAACTGAATCTTTTTTAAGCATGTTGTTTAGTTCTCTAATTATTTCAGCTAAATTGGAAATGAATCTTCTTAAAATGTTAATTTTTCCTAGAAAAGCTTGTAACTCTTTTATGTTTCTTGGAAGACTAATGTTAAGAATTGCTTCTATTCTGGTAAGGTCTATTCTAATTCCTTCCTTAGATATTATGTGTCCTAATAACTTGCCTTATTCTAATCCAAATAAGGTTTTCTTAGGGTTTAAAGAGATGCCAAAATTTCTACATTTAATAAAGACTTATCTAAGATTATCCAAGTGTTCATAATCATTCTTAGAAAATACAGTTATGTCATCTAAGTAAATAATTAAGAATTCATGAATTTCCTTTGAAAAGGCTATATCCATAGCTCTTTTAAAGGTATCCCCTGCATTCATTAAACCAAAAGGAATTTTTACATACATAAAAGTGCCCTAAGGAGTAGTAAAAGTTGTTTTGGCTTGATCCTCTAGTTAGACTAAAATCTGGTTGTATCCTGAAAATCGACCTAAAAGTGAAATCCTAGAAGAACCAACTACCCTTTGTAAAATGTGATTCATTTTTTGTAAAGGATAATTATCTTTTAAGGATACTTTTTTTAGATTCCTAAAATCAACACATAATCTAATCTCTCCTGTCTTTTTTCTGGTTGGAACTAAATTAGAAACCCAATCAAAATATCTGATTGGTGCAATTATTTGTGCATCATACATTCTTTTTACCTCTTTTTCAATCAAAGGCATCAAAACAGGGTTGATCCTTCTTAACTTTTGTTTAAAATGCTTTTGGTCTTATTTTATAGGGATTTTATGTTGTATTATATTGGTGTCATAGGATTTTAGGTCCTCATAACTCCAAGCAAAAGCATCTTGAAATTCCTTAAAAAGAGAAATATATTTTTCTTTTTCTTGTTGAGGTAAGGCTTTGAAAAGTTTGATCATCTTGAGTTTTAACTCTTTGACTATTTTACATTCCTCAATATCAGATCCAAGTGGCTCCATTTTGGGTTTTCTAGCAACATCATTTGAGTCAAATAAATCTTCTAAAGGAGTTAAACCTTTTGGTAAGAAATTATCTTTGAGATTTAATATATCAGATTCATCATCAATTTCTACTCTCTCCAATTTATCTATATCAGATTGACTAAACTTAGTTGGTATAGCAAACTTTACTTTATTTATACATCTATATTATTCAAATCAACTTTACTATCTAAATCCTGATCTAATGTACAGTCTGTGTCTATTTTACAGTTCTAAAATTCACCTTCATTATTCATAAAATGGTAAATATGTTTTTCTTTTGAGAAAATATGTCAATATTTGAGGTTATTTGACATTATTGGTCTATGTTTTACTTCTTCATTTTATTTATGATTGGGCTGAAAAGGTAAATTACAAGTACTAGCAAAAGTTGCTAAGGAGTGTGCTTGTAAATTTTGCTTTCTTGCTATTGCAAAAAATTTACATTCCAACAATTCATCTATCAAATCTAATATTGTTTTTCTATATTGGCATAATCTAGGATTATAAATAGAATATTCTCCTTTTATCTGTTTAATAATCAACTCTGAGTCTCCCATTATTGTTATTCCTTTACCTCCTAAGTTTCTGACAATCTGGAGTCCTAAAATGAGGGCTTCATACTCAGCCATATTGTTGGTACATTTAAAATTCAGTCTGAAAGCATGGCCTTCTGCATGATTATTTTCAACAATAGTTATCCAAACTCCTGCTCCTACTCCTAGTTTGTTTATTGAGCCATCAAAATCTAAATTCCATAAAGATTCATGAAAGATATTATCATTGTTTAGTGTTTTCTTTTTGTCCTTTAGTTCAGTTTTGATTTCATTATCAGTTTCATAGTGACATAAGATGAATGAATCTAGGTCAGTAGGTGTAGCATAAATTGGGTAATTTATTGATCTTAATGCACGACTTACCATATATTTCATCAATGTTTCCCTATAAAGTTTCTTTGGTTGAACAAAAATTGATATAGTCGCATATGACATTTCCAATTGTAGAGATCCCTGTAATTTTGCTCCCCATGAACGAGATAACAACATTCCATATTTGGGTGGGATATCAGCTACTAGAATGTCCATGAGTATAATTTTATCAGGATATTGAACTAATGTAAATCAAATCTTTAATTAAACCTAGGAATTTTACTTCACTTGAATCAAATGAAAATAAATCTTTGTAAGGCCTTTTGATGTCTAAATTCAAAGTTTCCATTATTGCTTTGGGAATTATATTGTGTGAAGCTCCTGAATCTAACATTGCATTGTGTAAAATTTGGTCATGAATAGTTAAACTGATGTAAAATGGAGGAACTGCTCTATCTTGATTCTTTCCATTCACATCAAGGCCAAAAATCAACTCTGGTTTATCATCATTTAAGTTTACATAGTCTTCTCCATCATTCATGTTTAATGTTTCAGTGATTGTTGTTTTATACAAATAATGTTTTACCAATTCTGTCAAAGGAATTGATATTTTTAACTTTGTAATTTTAGTTTGTATATTGAATGAAGGTTGTGATTTAATAATTTCAATTAAATCTTCCTTAGTAACTTTAATTTGAGTGGGTTTATTTTTTTTTTCTACAGTTATGTTTTCATTTTCTATTTGAGTTTCTTGTGTCTCACTGCTCCTAGTTTTCTTTTCAGGAGTGGTTTGAGAAGCAGTAGATGTATTTTCAAATTTTGAATTATCAGAAGTTGTTTTTGCAATTGCAGGTTTTGGATTTGCTGATTTTGGATCAATAGTGGATGTTTGGGATTCTAAGTTTGTTGTTTTAGTAGATTTAGTTGTTTTTACGGCAGCAGATTTTTGTGAATATTTTTTTGTTTGATCAACTTCATCTGTTATGTCAACAATATTAAACCTTGGTGAAATTTTGGTTCTGGAAACATTTTGGGATGAATTAGAGTTTTGCTTATTTTCCCTAGGGAGAATTTGCAGAACTTTTGTTGTTGGGGCTTCTACTATTTTCTTATTTTCATCTTTTGCATATTTCTTAGTAGAAGGTTCAGTGTTTTTCTTACTTCTAAGGTTATATTGCTTATGTACTTCGTTTATGGAAAAATCATAACCTTGTTTGTAGTCAAATGATTCACCTGAATATAATTGAAGTTGTTGCATTTCAAATAACTCTTGGTCTTCCTAAGTGAGAAAGATAGTGTTATCATCATCTATACCCATTAGATTTATGGTGTCTTCGTCATCAACATTGTTTTGAGAAATTTCAATATAGTTCTCTTGAAATGGGGGTCTTATTGTCTGATCAGGGGCTGATTCTTTTGATTTCCCTGAAGTTGGTGTTAGCCAGCTATAAAATTTGTTATACCAAATGTTGGCTAAAAACTCTTTGGAGCCTTCAAGGAACAAATTTTATGACTAAAAAGTGTTGGCTCTTGAAGACTCTTGAAGGTCTCCTGCCTCTGTCCCAATCTTCACTACTGTGCCTATTTCCCCATTCAGAAATCTTGTTGTTTCCCAAGAAAGAATATTGCTGCAAGCACCATTTCCCTTTCTCCCCTCTTCCAAAACTAACCTCAGTTTTGATCCCTCCATTTCCCATGAAAATCCCTCATTTTCATGTTTTTCCCATTTCCCCTTCTTCAAAATACCTTGATAAGGTTTTAAGACTCCCACTTAGCCTTATCGAAACTCTCAAATTCCTTTGAAAACTATTGAAAAACAATTAAAAATCATATTTTTATATATTATGGACTTAAGCCCCCTTGGGCTAAGTCTTTAGCCTTTCCCCTCCATGCGTCTTGGTGTTAGAACCAAGCGCTAACCTTTCGGGCGCTTATCCATTTTTTAATTAGTTATCTCCGCCCAATGTTCAAAACCTTAGTTTTATTTTAAAATGTTGGATTTATTATTTTCTAAAGTCTTCCGTCGGTCCGACTTGTAAATCATTCTCCGTCGTCGATCTGATCTGCAGATCGACGACACAGATTCCATCAGCCCAGTGGTCCCCGCCAACCACTCACCATTCCAAAAACCGTGCGGTATTCATCGCACCGCCTTTGGGCGAGGGCAGTTTTCTCTAGATTGGCAGCGATTCCATACGATGGCCGACACGTGTCCTGGACACTATTCATAAAACCATCGTCCATCGCGCGTTAACGTTCGGACGTGGAACCGGCGCGATATTGATGTGTGCCATCTGATCTGTGGCCGCCCATCCAACAGCTATCGCTCACCGAAGATGCCCGATGGTTAACCGGGCTACAGCGCAGTTTCATCACCCTGATTCGATCACCCAGTCAACGTCTTCCACTTTGACTTTCTGTTTCCGCTCCCGACCATCCATCTCTGCGTGATTGACGGCTCTGATTTAAACAATTCTTCCGTCTCTCTATGACTTCTCTCGATCAATCCCGACCGTTGGATGATGCCATCCAACAGCCACGCTTCCCCCACATGTCCTCCACAGCAATAAACCTATAAATGCAGTATTTTCTAATATTTTTCGTATTTTGCAGGGTTCAAAGGGTTTTTCCACTATGTATGAAGAAAATTCGAAGGTAGAGGATGACGATCCTCCCACCTTCGATTTTTTATACAAAAATCATTCGCAGGGTTTAAAATTCACGTTTCATCAATCATCCGCGAGGCATTGATGCCATATCATCCCTGCGCAACCCTGCATACCAGCAAAGCACAGTGAATTAGACACAAATCAAATAGTATCAGTGCCGAAGGAAAAAATAAATCAAGACATAAGACTGAAGACAAATTTGCGGGGATCACGGCTAAGAATGTTTATCAAAAGCCTAATCCCCAATTAAAATACAGTTTAAAGAAAATCTTAAGGGTTTTCATCAGTAGGAAAGCCTCCACCACCACATCTGAGGCAAATTGATTCCTCCTAGCTACTGAAATTCCACCTGTACCTCAAAGCATTCAATCAGAGGCTGAATTTATTGATCAGGACCGGATATTTTCCTCACAACATAGCCAAGAGAAAACTCTGCCCAGGAAATTAATGACAAACATCTGTAGAGTTACTTGGACGCCACACAGAGCCTCAAAGGTCAACAAAAGCTCCCACCGAGCTTAAAATTTATGTAAAAACATTTAATACCGAGTACACCCATGTAAGTTTCTTCATTGAGCCCCTCAAAGGCCAAGAGGTCATTAAATCTATATTAATTGTAATTGGAGATATTTTTATCAGATCTCACCTTCTCATTCTTCTATATATACTTCTGCAGAAGATGAGTGAGTTGTTGGTTGGTTGTTGGTTGATCACTAGTTGTAATATTGAAACTCTCTGAAATAAATACATAGTCTGTTGAAGTTGAAGAACAAATTGAAGTCTTGGAATCCTTGATGATATTGTTGCATGCTCGTTACTGTGAAGGCTCTATCTTCGGATCCATGAGCTTGGTCGTTGGTGAAGTATTCTGAACTGTTTATTGTTTTCTCCTGTTTTCATTCTGTTCCAAAATTTCTTACTACAGTAGGATAGAAAGTATTAGGCTAATAAATGACTCCTGGAAGCACCTTAGACCTGTTCATCCTTCACTGTTTTATGTTTTCTTCTGCTGAGGTATTTTAGAGTCTTCAATCTCTCTCTTTAGTCCTCATGCTTGTTTATTTCTATAATAGCTCAAATAGTTGATTTCAGCACGATTTATGGTTCTCCCTGCTTGTCTGCTATCACATGAAAGCTCTTATTGAAGTCTCCTTTTGAAGTACCATTGTTTTAAGTTAGTCAAAAAGGTCTGTTTCAATCTTGCCCTTTGTCATTGCTTGAAAAGTTGTTTTGAAGGTCTTTTATAGTTGTAATCATAGATGTATTAGGTGTTCCCTCTTCTATGACTGCAATTATTAGTGAATATTTTATGTTTTCTAATTCATTTAAAATAAAATCTTTGAGGAAATAGGGTGTTCCCCGAATCTTAGATTTCATTTTGAAAGTTGTCTTGAAGTCATTATTTTCTTAAAGAATGTTTGTAGAATTTATGGTTAGCCCTGTCTATCAAATATTTCTTTATTTTTCAAGTTTTGTTTTCAAGTTTCCCTTTGTTGAGAATTAAACTTCTCTTTCCAAATCATTGATGTCCATCTCATTCCAAAACCAAAGGATCCTGTGGCCAAGTTATATTTTCCCTCCGATATCCCATATCCATTGACGAGTATGTTATGACCTCTTTTTGACTCCATTTCCCAATGAACTGGATGTTTCTCCATTCAATATATCTTTCCTAGATCTTTCATTTTTTGCTATGACAACCCAACCAAAAAAACAAACAAACACCTGCACTTAATAACTAGTATAAAATCCATATTTTAAGCACACAAGATAAACCTTTGCAAACAAAATTTTGAGAGATTCCTCTCTGAGAACAGGAGGACTAAATCCTGTAACTTTAAAGATTGGTTCTGATGTTGCCTTGTCTTTTGATTTTCCAAACTATCAAAACACGGGACACCAACATAATGGCGATCACGGTGGGACACTACTGAGAATATAATGGTTTGAAAACTTTTCTTCAAACTTTTTAGGCCCAGTATAACATAAGCAACCATCTTCAAGCACTACCAAGCAATGGTAATCATGATAGGACTTAATTGAATCAGTGACAAACTAAGTAACCCTTAGGATTCTCATTAAACCTTATCAAACCTTGAAGGAAGCAGTTACCAAGCCATAAGAGTGAACTCTGTATGTTTTGACACCCTAGCTAAGTTTTAAATCAGATTTAGGACACTCTCATAACCTATAAGATCAAGAAACTCAGAAAAAACCCAAAACATTTCAGTTTGGCTTCATAATAAACATGGTGGTGGAACCATAAAACATTTTACCTTTACAAAAGCTAAAAATTTTCCACCTGGTGACTCCACTGGCCTCCAGTAGGCCTATTTCTTCATTAGTCCTTGTAAGCTCTCTTGGGAATGCATTGAGCAAACCCAATCATGTTGTTGGTGGACAGCAAGACTTCAAAATCTTCCACTGGCGACTCCACAAATCCAAAAGACCTAATGACTTCACTGGTAGAAGACTCTAAACTGGTTGAATAGACATAGTGACCTCTTTCTTGATTTATAAAATGATTCCAAGGATACAACGAAGGTATGCCCCAATGAGCAGGGAGCATATCCCTAGATTCCCACACAAAATGCCTGAAGTAGATTGGTTAGAAAACTTACCTACCTTTCAGGGCGAAAATGTTGATAACCCCTTGCTACATCTCATCAATTTTCATATACATATGTTGAAGTTCAAGGTTCAATGGCACGAAGACTGCCTAATGAAAATGTTCATGGCAATATTAGAAGGAAAAGCTAGGAATTGGTATGAATGGTTAGAACCCAAAAGTTTGTTTTCTTTAGAAGACATGCACCAAGTATTTTACAAGAATTATAAAGGAAACTCTCCATCCTTGTCATGGGATTGCTGTGATCAATCTCAGAATATCATACAGTACCTGTTAGATATTGATGTGGATTTGGTTAATATGCATCCTGAAGATCTGTTAACATCCATTTAAGAATTTCATATGCATCCTAGCTATCACAAGAACATGTATGAAACAAATGAGGAAGAAAACAGTCAAGAGACCGCAGATATTCCTCAAGATATTCCTGAAAACTCAAATGCTAATCCATCATCCCTTACAGCTGAGGCTCAAGAAGACATCCAGCCTCAAAATCAGTCTTCACAAGAGACAGAGATCTGTTGTACTCCTATTCAAAGGAACATAGAAACATCTTCCCCTTTGACAGAAAAAGAGATAGATCAGAATATTTATAAACAGTCGCTCTCTTAAACTTTCTGTAAAACAAACACTCCTGCCCATTCACATAATGAACTTTGTTGTAAATATTTGGAAAGTTCTTCTGTAAATCAAAATAAAGAAATACCTGCTGATAACCCAGTATGTTTGATTGGTAGTATTACTTATATTTATGATTCTCCTAACTTTGATCTATCTAGTGATGATACTTCCCAAATAGAAGTTAATTTTGCAGGGTCATCATTAGTAGATTTATGGGAGGAAGATCAGTTCCTTCAAAAAAGTAATGAAACAGTGCAGACTATCTATGATACTGATGATGAAAGTTTTCAAAACCTAGAAGTAAGTAAAGATTTATTAGATCTTTGCTCTACTTCATCTCAAATCATCGGTAATAGTTTCCATGTGATTGGGAATCAACAGACTTTCAGCTCAAAGGTTGAAGGGGAAAGCAATGAAGAAATTTTTGAGCAAGTTGAAACCAAGAAGCCTTCTCTTAAAAAGGAAGAAGCAATAGAACAAACCCCTGCTCAAGAATACATTGATCTTTTCACAGAGCTCAGCCTATTAAATCAAAATATCTCAGAGCTACAAGAAGACAACATTGTAATATATGATGAGTCCTCTAGTTCAGATAATAATGAATATGAGGAAGTTTGTCTTCCTAAAAAGAATATTTGCCTTAATCCAGTGGAGAAAAAACATATGATCCTGGTTGAAACACAGCTTCCAAACACTCTTAACCAGGCATTATTTCAAGGTCCCTATGCTCATTTCTTGAAAATCTTTGAAGAAGGGATAAAGGTCATTAGGAGCAGTATATTACCAAAAGCAAGAGGATTATTTAGCACTGCTGCTAAAAAAAAAAATAATGGGAGTGGCCTAGTTTGTTCAGCTTGCCCAAGGAGATGAAGAAGGACCAATCATGGAATCATTTACTGGATTGGTTGTACTGGAAAAGAGAGTTCATCAGCTAAAACATGTAAATATTCCAAGTTAGATTAGGTTAGATAGGAAAGAAATAAAGCTCAGCTTTTAGCATTTAGTTAATTGTTGATTTTTGTCTTGTAAGAAAAAGAAAAATCTAAAAACAATAGAAAAGAGAAAAGATGGTAGATTTTAACATAAGAAAGGTACAGCCCCATACCAAAAAAGAGAAATAAATTCTGAAAGTGTGCAAGCTTAAATGCCACTCCTGAAGAACACACTTCTAGTTAGTCAAACAGCCGAATCTTGACTAATTAGTTTTAAATTTTCTACTGATAGGATAGTGAATTCGATTTTCCAAACTGTTTAATCTTGGCTTATCAGTAGATAGATTAGGATATAAATTAAAGGTTCAAACAAGCTCAAAACTTGAACCTAAGTTTCCAAGCAAGAGATGACTCAAATCTGTTTTATTTTCTGAGTCAAAAAAGATGTGAATCTAGTTCTAATTAGCTTAAAATCTGAACCAGAGAGTAAGGAAGAAGCAGTTCAAATAAGGATCAAATCAGAGCTGTAAAAGGATAAAGGAAGTACTTTGAATTTTCAGATCTTAAGCCTTCATCATTTTGATTTAATTTTCTGCAAATAAATTTATGTGTGTAGCTGTTTTTCATGCCATGGACCAGCATCAAGTTAGACTGTTCAATCCTGACTTGAATGCTTTTCAATTTCTGTTGTAGAATTTAGAGAATAAACTTATGTTGGATAGTTTAATCCCAACAGATAATAGAACAGGTAGAGAAACATCTGAACTCAACTGTTTAATCTGAGTTCAGGGAGAAATAAGGAGTAAAATTAGATTATTTTTATGCTTTCAAAAGAATAAAAAGTTGTGAAAAGATTTTTCCAATCCAAGTGCACTCTGATGAAGAAAAAATGTTAGATCAGTAGGATTGGGTAGGTAGAAGCTTGTGTTGATAAAGAACCATTGTTTTTATGACTGCTAATATGTTTTCAAAAAAAATCATCTCAGCCAAGGAAAGGCAACCCAATGGATGAGGCAACTGATCAGCCTCCCAGAGAATGCAAGTCTAAAGTTCTTGATACCTTCAAGAAGTCACCATCCCCAAGTGGAACCACTGTTAGCCAGCTATAAAATTTTTTATACCAAATGCTGGCTAAAAACTCTTTGGAGCCTTCAAGGAAAAAATTTTATGACTAAAAAGTGTTGGCTCTTGAAGACTCTTGAAGGCCTCCTGCCTCTGTCCCAATATTCACTACTGTGCCTATTTCCCCATTCAGAAATCCTGTTGTTTCCCAAGAAAGAATACTGTTGCAAGAACCATTTCCCTTTCTCCCCTCTTCCAAAAATAACCTCAGTTTTGATCCCTCCATTTCCCATGAAAATCCCTCATTTTCATGTTTTTCCCATTTCCCCTTCTTCAAAATCTCTTAATAAGGTTTTAAGACTCCCTCTTAGCCTTATCGAAACTCTCAAATTCCTTTGAAAACTATTGAAAAACCATTAAAAATCATATTTTTATATATTATGGACTTAAGCCCCCTCGGGCTAAGTCTTTAGCCTTTCCCCTCCATGCGTCTTAGTGTTAGAACCAAGTGCTAACCTTCCGGGCGCTTATTCATTTTTTAATTAATTATCTCCGCCCAATGTTCAAAACCTTAGTTTTATTTAAAAATGTTGGATTTATTATTTTCTAAAGTCTTCCGCCGGTCCAACTTGTAAATCATTCTCTGTCGTCGATCTGATCTGCAGATCGACGGCGTGGAGTCCATCAGCCCGATGGTCCCCGCCAACCACTCACCATTCCAAAAACCGTGCGGTATTCATCACACCGCCTTTGGGCGAGGGTGGTTTTCTCCCGATCGGCAACGATTCCATACGATGGCCGACACGTGTCCTGGGCACTGTTCATAAAACCGTCGTCCATCGCGTGTTAATGTTCGAATGTGGACTCGGCGCGATATTGATGCGTGCCGTCTGATTTGAGGCCGCCCATCCAATGGCTATCGCTCACCGAAGATGCCCGACGGTTAACCGAGCTACGATGCGGTCATTGGAGCATCTCTGTCGTCGATCTGATCTGCAGATCGACGGCCCAAATTTCATCACCCTGATTCGATCACCCAGTCAACATCTTTCGCTTTGACTTTCCGTTTCTGTTCCCAACCGTCGATCTTTGCGCGATCGATGGCTCTGATTTAAACAATTCTTCCGTCTCTCTATGACTTCTCCCGATCAATCCCGACTGTTGGATGATGCCATCCAACGGCCACGCTTCCCCCACACGTCCTCCGCAACAATAAACCTATAAATGCAGGATTTTCTAATATTTTTCGTATGTTGCAGGGTTCAAATGGATTTTCCAATATGTATGAAGAAAATTTGAAGGTAGAGGATGATGATCCTCCCACCTTCGATTTGTTATACAAAAATCATTCACAGGGTTTAAAATTCACGTTTCATCAATCATCCGCGAGGCATTGATGCCATATCATCCTTGTGCGACCCTGCATACCAGCAAAGCACAGTGAATTAGACACAAATCAAAGAGTATCAGTGCCGAAGGCAAAAATATATCAAGACAGAAGACTGAAGACAGATTTGCGGGGATCACGGCTAAGAATGTTTATCAAAAGCCTAATCCCCAATTAAAATATAGTTTAAAGAAAATCTTAAGGGCTTTCATCAGCAGGAAAGCCTCCACCGCCACATCTAAGGCAAATTGATTCCTCCCAGCTACTGAAATTCCACCTGTACCTCAAAGCATTCAATCAGAGGCTGAATTTATTTATCAGGACCGGATATCTGCCTCACAACACAGCCAAGAGGAAACTCTGCCCAGGAAATTAATGACAAACATCTGCAGAGGTACTTTGACGCCACACAGAGCATCAAAGGTCAACAAAAGTTCCCACTGAGCTTAAACTTTATGTAAAAACATTTAATACCGAGTACACCCATGTAAGTTTCTTCATTGAGCCCCTCAAAGGCCAAGAGGTCATTAAATCTGTATTAATTGTAATTGGAGATCTTTTTATCAGATCTCACCTCCTCATTCTTCTATATATACTTCTGCAGAAGATGAGTGAGTTGTTGGTTGGTTGTTGGTTGATCACTAGTTGTAATATTGAAACTCTCTGAAATAAATACATAGTCTGTTGAATTTGAAGAACAAATTGAAGTCTTGGAAGCCTTGATGATATTGTTGCATGCTCGTTACTGTGAAGGCTCTATCTTTGGATCCATGAGCTTCGCTGTTGGTGAAGTATTTTGAACTGTTTATTGTTTTCTCCTGTTTTCATTCTGTTCCAAAATTTCTTACTACAGTAGGATAGAAAGTATTAGGCTAAGAAATGAATCCTGGAAGCACCTTAGACTTGTTCATCCTTCACTATTTTATGTTTTCTTCTGCTAAGGTATTTTAGAGTCTTCAATCTCTCTCTTTAGTCCTCATGCTTGTTTATTTCTATAATAGCTCAAATAGTTGATTTCAGCATGATTTATGGTTCTCCCTGCTTGTCTGCTATCACTTGAAAGCTCTTATTGAAGTCTCCCTTTGAAGTACCATTGTTTTAAGTTATTCAAAGAGGTCTGTTACGATCTTGCCCTTTTTCATTGCTTGAACAGTTGTTTTGAAGGTCTTTTATAGTTGTAATCATAGATGTATTAGGTGTTCCCTCTTCTATGACTGCAATTATCAGTGAATCTTTTATGTTTTCTAATTCATTTAAAATAAAATCTTTGAGGAAATAGGGTGTTCCCCGAATCTTAGATTTCATTTTGAAAGTTGTCTTGAAGTCATTATTTTCTTAAAGAATGTTTGTAGAATTTATGGTTAGCCCTGTCTTAAAGTTGAGAATTAAACTTCTCTTTCCAAATCATTGAGGTCCATCTCATTCCAAAACTAAAGGATCCTGTGGCCAACTTATATTTGCCCTCCGATATCCCATATCCATTGATGAGTATGTTATGACCTCTTTTTGACTCCATTTCCCAATGAACCGGATGTTTCTCCATTCTATATATCTTTCCTAGATCTTTCATTTTCTGCTATGACAACCCAACCAAAAAAACAAACAAACACCTGCACTTAATAACTAGTCTAAAATCCATATTTTAAGCACACAAGATAAAACTTTGCAAACAAAATTTTGAGAGACCCCTCTCTGAGAACAGGAGGACTAGATCTTGTAACTCTAAAGATTGGTTCTGATGTTGCCTTGTCTTTTGATTTGCCAAACTATCAAAACATGGGACACCAACAGTTGGGAATCCTGATTTGATGTTGATTATCCCATTGAGGTATTCTTTCTATGTTGTCTAATCTATCCATCATTCTCTCTAAATTATTAGC